>JASMMZ010000003.1:34093880-34188437 GCA_038502455.1 Anisogramma anomala | reverse complement strand
CCTATTCTACCACAACATCACTAATTGGCTTTGTCACCACTTGAATATTTTCCGGCGACCCCTTTTTGGCTATGAAGATCGTCGTCGGCTCGGAGTACCGCCCGCGCAGCGGTGCATCCAGAGAACAGTTCTCACAACTAACAATTCCGTCCCTCGTTACTTGTGTCAACGTGGCCCTTCAGACTTGGACTTGCACTGCAACTGCAATACAAGTTTAATTCCTTTTGCACTTTAAGATCTTAAAGAAAGACCTTTATTACAAGCGCTCGTACTTGACGGCTCTATTTATTTTTTTATTCATTTAATTCTTTGTTTATTACTTCATTTCTTTATCTATTCATTTTTTCATTTTTTTTTCTTTATTTATTCATTTATTTATTCATTCATGTGTTTATTTATTAAGTCATTTATGTATTTATGTATTTTTATATTTATGTATTTATTTATGTATTTATTCTTTCATTTATTCATTTATGTATGCATTTATTTATGTATTTATTTATTCATCTTTTAGGTATTGATCTATTACCTGTTTTTTCATTTATTTTTTAATTTTTCCTTTATTTATTTATTCATTTATTTTGGTATATTTGAGCCGTCGCCATCTACATTGGTGCTCCACCCACGCAGTGGGGCCTTTGACTATTTTTAGCTTCCTTTCTTTAACTGTTTATAGAAGATATTCTCCGGCACACTACCCGCTTAGTTTTGTACTATATTTTACGATTCTTTTACAGTTTTTGTGCTTGCGGTCCGTGGCAAAAAGGTGGCTCGGGTCGTGATTTTTACAACAAGTTGTGAAGTATATTTTCCCCACTACCACAGATTTTTTAGCAAGATATATGTGTTTTCCGGGTATTTTACTCTTTCAAACCGTTATCAGGTCTTTGATATGAGTAGACGTCGAGCGGGGACTAAGATAGTCGCATATCACGACCCGGCTAGAGCTACAGTTTTTATGAGTTTATGGGTCTTTTAACTGTAGGATACCTTAAGGCCTTTATTGGAAGGCTGGCTTAAAGACTGGTTTGACGTTAAAGGGTTTTACTTGATATTTTATTTTATGGGTAATGGCTGTTCTCCATATATTATAGGTATAAATGTAAGAATTAATATTTAATACATCTAGTGGTAGATATACTCTTTTGGCGTGACTACTTCTATAAAACCTTTACGAATGCGATTCATATGTGTTAGCGCAAAAGGTTTCTTTAGGAAGCAGGGACCTATCTAGTTGATATAAGGTCCCTTTGGCAGGCATTCAACAGTATATATGACGAAACGGTTCGGAAATTGGCTATAGGTGTGGAGGATACGTCTTCCAGATTTTATACGTATAGTATAAGGAATAGTGTGGTCTATTTAATAAGGTTAAAGGGTGTAACTTAGAAATGAGGAAATGAATAGAGTAGTGGTTGTATAAGTTGAGGACTCTAAGTTGCAAGACTTACCACTGGTATATGTATGCATTCTCATATTAGTAAGGATTATACTATACTAGCTATATAGTGGGCACTGCTCGGTGATAGAAAATCTCAATATATATATATATTGATTACAATAGAGTTTCAAACTAATACCCAGTAGATAGGAGTTCAATGAGAATAGGTTCCCGTTAAAACTCACTAAGATATCAGTAGTTAAAAATGTTGGCGTATTTTTACAAAAGACCTATAATATCCTTACCCAGAAAATCAAATGATTTATGGGTCAAGAGACATAACTTTAAATAACTGTAAAAAGCCTTAATGATACAATTAACTCTAATAGTTTCATGTCAATTTTGTCGGCATTTGGAACTTATCTACGTATAACAACTAAACTACCACTATTACCGAACACTGAAAAGCAATTTGTGGCATACAAAAACGCTTTAAAAAAACTGAGAAAAAAATCGACACGCCTCCAGATTAATAATACACTTAATACTAGAAACGAACTATCAACAACAAACGTATTATCTTTACCCTTTTAAAGTGAAGTTATGGTGTAGCGAAATCTAGGTAAAAAGAATAAAAATTATAGAATATTGAGTATAGTTAACCTAAACAAGGTAATTAAGACCGTTAATGGCCTTATCACTTTTAATACCATATAAGTTAAGCGGTATACAAAAAACCATAAGTTTGAAAAAAAGAATCCATATGTCGAAGACCTTCAAGTTGTACGTATTAACTAATACAATCTTTCCGAGCCGATTATTAATAAGCCAATGGAACTTCGATAGCAAAGAACATCATTGAAAAGGAAGATACATACTCAAAAAGAGGACGCTAACGAAAACTATAGGCTTAAAAGAGTATATATAACAATGTGTATATTTTAGAAAGAAAAGTCCAACGGAGATCACACTCTTATATTGCGATTTCAAGGTATTATTAACACGTCGGGAAAACCTGTTAGGGAATATAATCTAATATAAATCGATAACCTTATTATGGGAGAGGTGGTTAGACTTATGTTATTGGTATAATTAGAAAGTTAAGGCGTTAGAATGATTTAGTCGAAACTGGTCTACGAATAAAAGAGAGAACCAAAGACCTTCCGTACGAAAATTTATGGCTAACCGCTAAAGGATAAGGTGATAAAAGTGAATATTAAATCTTTACTTGATTGAAAAATCCAAAAAATCAACCAACGTTTAATCTTCGTAATTTCTGCCAAATTAACTGCTGGCGGAAGCGGTAAGTTCATCTTTGATAACTTGACATAAAGTAAGCGTACACGCAATCCTTAACGAAATTTCAACGAATTTCATTTTTGAAACTGATGAGAAAGTTAAGGAATAATTTCACAGCCGACACGGTAATACGATACGTTGAACCTATATACTAGTTAACCGAAACAAATTTCTATGGGTTCTTAACGTACTAAACGCACCTTGAAAATTGATTATACATACAAAATTCAACTTTCGACCCGTATTTATTGACTACATAAGGTGAAAACTTCGATATTATTAATATATAAATCAATGATACCCTTTTCCTTATAAACTTTAGGTTAATAGCGGCAAAACAGCATGCCATTGAAAAGTTAGGCCTCCGGAAATATAAGCCGATTAAAAGGTTACATAAAGGTATATAACATAACTTTAACAGATCGTTGATCTGCATTAATAATATTAACAATAGTATCAATATCTTTGGTACATACCTTAGCATATACCAAAAAGGAAAATTCCTTAGCCTAATAACGATTAATAAGATCGACGATACAGTTTTATAACTATACCTAAAGTAGAAAGCCCATACAGCCTATATAGCCACTTTATACCAACCAAAGACATTCTAAAACCTTTCGATTACGATGGAATCTTAAGATCCATAAAAACATATTTAACAAATTAAATAAAAGGATTTTGTAACAAATGTACAATGCAAAAAAAAGGCATCAATATAATTCCAGTAGATTCATCGATGGCGAAGTTGATCGAGCTATATACGAAACATATCCATAAGTTCTGCACGAAGGATTACTGTAGACTTTTCAAGTTTTCCACTTATTCCTTAAAAGTAAATTCATATTATCACTTATTTGGCTTACTATCATAGGTCAGATTATAATATATCATTGAGTGTTTTTTTCCCCAAGGATATAACATATAATAAGTGAATTAATAAAAAAATTAATAATATTGCGTTATATTTTAACGCTATTAGAGAAAATGAGCTGTTGGCGAAGACTTAATCTTTAATCTTTATAAATATATTTTTTACCTCATCGATGCCAATTCAAGTCGATATATTTCTTTTGTAAAATATTGTGGGCTATATCGCGCCTGTTATAAAGAAAATGTAATAGTTTAGTTCATCGAATTTCGTTTTTAATTTTACGTGCGACCTCGCCTAAATCTTTATTCAAATTCAATAAATAAAAGTCGATTTAACAGTAACTTGAACTGGTTCTTTTAGTATTAAGGGGTAACCGACAAAGATATAACTAATCGTAATTGGATATATTTGATTTTATATTAGCGGCGACGCGTTGAATAGTTAAATTTATATTGGAGGCGGATAATATATGACTTAGAAAATATCGATATACATTCCTTTACGTATAGGGTTGTTATACGCCACCTATAAAGGAAGCTATTACTGTATATTACGAGGCCAGCGGATATGAGGGAATATACTATACGGATAAATTTTCGATTATTTTCAGGCTGGTTTTAGTGATTTTCATCGCACTAATAAGGCTTTGGTCAAGTTGGAGGGATTTTCTATAAACTATGAAGGCTTGTGAGTATCTTTAGTTATTAAGTTCGAAATATAATTAGTTTTAGCAGGTGGTTTTTTTTGGCTTTCGGCCTTTAAATGTGATTGTTTACGGTTTTGTATATTTTTATGTATTAGAGATAAGTCCATTACGGTAAGTGTTAAACTTATCGATTATATCTCCACTTCAGCGAAATACCTCGAATTCATAGAGGAGTTAAATTATTCAAACCTGAAATAACGTTTTTATCAATGATTATCAGATCCTGTATAGGTATAATAACCGAATAAGGATACATTTATAATAGGGGTTAATATCTTTTATGTATTTACATTAAGCGGTCGCGGTAATTACAGTTAGTTATTTTAATAAGATCATTCTGTTACAAGCTAGTGCCTAGCTAGTATTACCAGTGATCTAACCCTAGTAGTTCTACACGTTCCTGCGATGCTTTAGAATAGAGAGGAAGACGTTTGGGGACACGCTTTCATACGATACGTGACTGGGGCGGGATACACTATTTTAGTTTTATAGCCATTCCCTAGTAGGGACTTTTTTTCTCCTTCTTTAACGAGGTTCATAGACAGAATCCGACCACTTTAAACGATAGCTTCATCTTTAATATTTTTCAAATATAAACCTCGATATCTTCTCGATAGTATTTTAACTGTTCTTTAACGGATAAAGCTGAAGGTTATGTTTTTATCCTTCGATTTATCGAATTTGGATCCCAGAATCCTGGAGTAATTCCTTAATACGTACGTTAGGAAGTAGCTTCAAAGCGCCTTACCGGCCTAATATAATTACCTTACGGCTCAATATAAACGTTTTACAGAAGCCTTACACGTAAATTTTATTGAGCAGCATTAATATATTCGAAAATATGCTTTGTATTTAGAATAACAAAGTACCAACGTACTAAACACCCTGACGAATATAATCCAACAGCTAAAAACTTCCGGCAGGTTTACGTCTTCGGGTTAACTTCCCCCTTAAAATATTTTTACCACGCATGTTACGAACACCGTTACCACTATACCACTTTCTATCGGAGACCGCGTCAACTCTCCAAACGAACACGACTTAGATTTTTTTAACTCCGAATACGATGTTAACGCCCTTTTCGACAGGCTTCGATAACCCAAACGTAAGCCTCTTTACTGTTCGATTAATTTTCAGGTTATTAAGTCAAGATCCATGTATAAGAGGTTAAGATAATACGTAAATTACGTTGGGACCGGAAATTTATCGCTATTAAAAATACTTTTACGTAATTTTCCAATAATTTAATAGACCCGCGAAAACTATCATACAAAATGACTATGCTCGCGGAGGCGACGGCGGTATTAGCGACCCCGACGCCTTCATAGTTATACTCCGCACCTATTAGTACAACCTTGATATGGTTAAAGTAGTTATTACTCGGCTTATAAATATAAAACAAGGAGTTCGCGAACGATTTTACGTTTCTTTTTAACGTTTAGGAAACCCTATTCGCGAAAGCTTTTAGTATAGCTTGAGAATCCTCCGTTAAACTCGCTATTTTAAAACGAGTCATTAATAATACACTTGCCAATACGTTTCTCCCCCTCGATATACCCGCGGATTACAATAAATGGGTTGCTCACGCTTAACTTATTAACCAACGCCTTTATAATCTCCGTATTCGTTACAGTGGCACCGGTACTATTGCTATTGGGGGCGTCTCCCGTAGTTTAAATAACGGCGGCGACGCGTCCGTTCGGGATAGCTAAGGCGATATTATCATGACTGTCGTAAACGCCTTTTAAGCCGTTTCTAAACGACGTGCCGCTTAGGTTAATTACTTGGAACTTTCCAGCTGTAAAAACCTCGAGTTATACTTACGTTACAGCGCGGACAGCTACAGTATTCGTATTTTCCCGTAGAACTCGGCGTAACGCCCGAGCGGCTTTAACGCCAAAGTTGCTATGGAAATCCATTTTACTTCGTCCGAGGATTTTACCGACCTCGAAAAAGAAAAAGCGTAACTTTTATATATATTCGTATACATAAGTTAGTAGGACTTTAATTCAACTCGGTACCTTCATTTAAACTTTTAAATAGCTTTCTATTTATAGTAAATTTACTTTAAAATTTTGTTCGTTTTGTTTACGTTTTAGTAAACACAGTATATAAATACTATGAAGTTATGAGTAATTAACTTACCGATTGTTTAAAGTTATCGCGCTTCCTTCTTATAATATGGTAACTCGCCAAAGATATATATTGCGTATCCGGTTCTTCCATACGATGTATTTATTTTATAATCTTTTTTAATATCAACCTGAATAAATACCGCTACCGGATATAAACCTATATCGTCCCCTTTTTATAATACAACGTTACTTTATGTAAACTTTAGCTAAAGTACCAGTAATGTATTCACGATGTTGTGAAATATACGTTATTTTTGGGACGAGCTGGTAACTATCGCGTTTGAGAGCGGGGATTTATGTCCGTTGAAAAAACGCCGAATGGGGTCGACACTATTACATGTTATGCTATCTTACAACAGACCCACAAAGACCGAGCCGTTACTATGTACCTCGCCGCCGTTTCCTTCGAAAATATTAATAAAATAATCGTTCAAAAACTACTCGTCTCCGTTTAAGACAAACTCCCCGCCGACCTTAAGGAATTCGCCCCCTTATTCGACAAAGCTTTTAGTGACAAGCTGCCCTTGTACCGTTTTAAAACGGATTACGAAATAGTCCTTCGTATCGATAACTAGGACTAAACTTTGGAAGTTCCATAGGGTTTCTTATACATATATGTCGCATAAAGCACTTCTTGTATTATGTAAGACGTTGACCACGCTACTTAATTAGAGTTATATTTGAATTAACATATTTTTAACGGGTGACTCAGTACTTTCAGTTAAAAAACCTAGAGGAAGGTTATGATTTTGTATTGATTACCGCCGGCTTAATGCTATTACAAAGGCATATCGTTATCCGCTTTCTCTTATTAAAAAGACGTTTACAAATATTTCGAAAATTAAGTGGTTTACCAAGTTTGATATTAAAACCACTTTTTATAAGCTTCTTATTAAGGAGGGAAACGAATGGAAAACTATATTTCGTATATATTTTGGAATTTTCGAGTTGCTTATCACCTATTTCGGACTTATTAATACCATTATTACCTTTCAATGGCATATTAGTAATTTGTTACGACCTTTCCTTAATATTTTTCATTTCGCCCCCCTCAATATATCCTCGTTTACTTTAGTCATATATTTAATAATTATATAGTTCAAGATAAATAAATCTTTTACCCCATAAACGACGTGAGACTTATCCTAAACATATCTAAATACAAATGTAGTATTGAAAAGATTAAATACTTAGAATTGATTATCGAAGTTAGCGTTGGTATACGAATAGACTGAGAGAAACTATGCGTTATCTGTGAATAGGCGGCTTTTACTTTGGTTTTAGGAGTACAATGCTTCTTTTGTTTCGCAAATTTTTACCATTATTTTATTCGCGACTAATCGACAATTATCGGATCACTACTTTAGCTGACCCGTAAAGGTACCCTATTTCGTTAGGGGTCTAAGAAAAAAGCTGTTTTTAAGCGGCTTAATATTATTTTTCTTTCTGAGCTGATACTTGTTTAATAGGATTTTAACCGTAACACATTTTTAAAAGCCGACTATTTTAACAAGGCCCTAAAAGGCTACCTTTTTCAACGCGACGACTACAATAACCTACGCCTAAAAAGGTATTACTCCCGTCGATTGTTTCCCGCTAAATTTAATTACAAAATCCGCGACAAAAAACTATTCGAAATTATAAGTTACTTAAAAACATGAAACGTAGAGCTCCGCGGTACGGTACGCCCCCTTACAATCTTAACAGGACACAAAAAATTAAAGTACTTTATAACTATACGAAAGCTTTCCAAAAGACAAGTTCGCTAATTTAAACGCTTTTTGATATTCTATTCTCAGTTAGTATATAATAAAACAACAGATTATACGCGACCGGATACGTTATTATAATGAAACTAAGATATTTTGAAAAGTTTTTCAAATCTACGTTACTTAAGGAGGAAAATTTATTTTTCACGTCACGAATAGTCCACTTCCAAGCTATTCCCACGCACTTATATCTCTTGGCTAATTGTCGCCGGCGAATTAATTCCGAAAAGCCGTAAACTTTTTACCAATTTCGATCTTTAAAGTTATTAGGATACCGCTATTATACGCGATATTACCTACCCCTGACTGGTATGTAGGATATGTTTAAGCGACCGACATTTCCTAACGGATATCAACAACGACTATACGTTAAAGGTTTCTATTTCGAAATATTCAGTAAACGATAATAAAGTTTTACGGTTTCGCGACCGTATTTAGGTACCTATTTACGAGCTGTTTACTACCACGTTAATTTAACCTACCTACGATTTATTTTTTACCAGCTACTTAAGTCATGACGTTATTATCGCTATTCTTTTTAAAACATATTTTTTTTTAGCCCGGTTTACATTATACGGTCCGCCGTTTCTACTGTAATCATGATATTTATAGCCGTACAACCTATTAGGAACACCGTCGAAAAAGACTTTTAAAACATTTTTCCGATTTTCGAACGACTTTAAAGCGAACTTTTTATCGAATTTATAGTTAAATTGCCCTGAGAATTCGTTAAAGACTTACGTTACCTTATAATTATTACGGACTGCCTAAATAAAACCGTTACCCTCAAGGTTATAACTGTTATAAAAGTCGAAACTTACGCGAAACGGTTTCTAAATTTAAATTAGCTATTTTATAAGTTTTTGCGTACGTTTTTTAACGATTTTGATTCAAATAGAACTAATGAACTTTAAAAACGACTTTACAATCTAACTAAGGAAAAATAATGTTTAAACACTACCTTTTACCCCGAAACCGATGATGCAACCGAACACGTCAATTAAAAAATCCTTACGTACCTACGATATTTCTTCGTTTATACCTAATTTGACTAAAGCCGTTTATTATCTAGTTGTTCACTGGTATTAAATAATAAGGATATGATTACCATTAATACAAACCCATTTTTTATAACCGACAGTTATCACGTCGATTTTATATAACCGGTATAACGTTCTTTTGTTTTGGCTATGATATTACATATAAAGGTTAAAAACTTTATTTAAAGGATTCTTAAATTTACGAAATTCGTATAATTTGTAATAGTGGTTACATAACAACGTATAAAGGAAGCCGCTAATAAAAAGCGCTCCACCTTAAAACATTTTCAAGTCGAAGACGACGTTTAACTTCTCTTTAAAAACCTTAAGATACACGAATTCTTTAAAAAGTTAAGTTGGCTTTATGATAAATACCGAATAATGCGCATAATCGACTCTTTTATTATTGAACTTAATGTACCAGGTAGAAAGTATCCCCAATTTTATATAAATTAACTCATACATGCCGCTTCGAATCCGCTTTTAAATTATTAAACTCGAAAATTTTAACCGTAAGCTAGTGTAATTGAAGGCGACGACGGCAGAGTAAAACTGAAATACCAAGTTGAAACTATACTACGGGCCTATAATGAACCATAAGTTGAATATACCCGACTTTATAACTAACCGAAACGACAGGTTTTAGCTAAGTAGGTAGGTTATATATACCTAACGTAAAAGCCGTTTTCAAACTTTTTTAATACCATGCCATTTAATACGTTTTAATCGCGGTATAAACCAATGAAATACAATGATAAGTCCTTACAACTAATCCGTAAACGTGCCTAATTTTACACTTTATCTTACGAAATAAGGAAACGTATAAGCCGCGAATAAACAGGTATTCCATACATGTATTAATATTAATAAATACGAAAAGCGAATGACTACGACCGGGCCTATTTAAGCATATTTTCGAAATTCTGGTCTAAGTTCTTCCCTAGCAGTTTCTTACCTATCTCGACAAAATAACTTAATTTAGCATTCATACAACTCATCTTAATATCAATACGCTCCGAAACCTTAATAAGCTTTTTTATCGTTTTCAATAATGTTTACTAACTACTTATTGACCGCGTCTTTTACATTATTACTTCGCTACAAAGAACTTACTTAAATATTACGTTCCTTAATTATCAACTACATAACCCATAAACCCCCAGAATATACGGAAATAACGGGAGAAAAAAAACCCCTGCCTTGGGTATCGACCTTATGTTACGTAACGCGATGTAATTTTATAACTTTTTTTTACAGCAATTTCCTAGGTCTACATGCGTTCTAGCCGCTTGTTAACATTTATAAAACGGTTTATAGAAACTTAAACTTACTTTGGTCCTTAAAGTAGAACGCCAAAAACGCTTTAGACAACTCCTTAACAGCCTTATTTATATCGGTATTTTGATCTGACGGCGTGTAAATATAACTAGATCTGCGGTCTATAACCCTAACAAAACAAAAGCGGTACCGAGAGCCAGTATTCAGCCGCTTATTAACAGCTTTTTCGTATCTATTGGAATCATTTACCCTTAATCTCTTAACAGAATTTCCTAGGATTATACACTATTTTGTAAACACATTTGAATCACGTTTGTTTTTGAGTTTTATCGGAGTATATATTCATAATCTATGACGGAAAAAAACTTCATACTAGTTAACAAAGACCGAAAAACTTTGAAATATGTAACCTACATCTTCAATAACTTTATTCACTTTAACGAGTTATAGATTTAAAGTAACAATATAAAGGGCTATAAAGCTAAAAGTATAATGACGACAAGGACTGTAAGATAAAAAGTATCAATACTATGCAATAATAATATACTGAAACCCAAAATTACTATCACTGAACAAAAAGGTTAAAGATTAAAAAGTAAAAAATGCTTTTGTTTTTTAAAACTAAAAGTCCAAAGACTATTTTTATGGGGGGGGAGCACCTTCTATGTAACGTTCGGCCTAGTACCTTTCACACAAAACCGCGATGTTCTAAAAGGCGCGCTTACCTTCCTTTTACTTGCGGCGCCATACTAAAGAAGAAGAAAAAGGAGGGGAGGGGTGTTTTTAAGGGTGATGTTACAGGTTATTTCCTCGCTAATATTACCCAGAATCAAACCCTGGTAGTTATTTACATTCCTACGATACTTTAAAACAGGGAGGAAGCCGCTTCGGGATACGCTTCCACACGATACGTGATTAAGTGCGGGTTGCACCATCTTAGCTCCATAGTCGCTCCCTAGTAAGGACTTCCCTTTTCTTTCTTCATCGAGGTTTATAGACAGAATTCGACTATCTTAAGCGACAGCTCCGGCCATAGTCCCTTTTACATGTTCGGTATATACCCAAAATAAAAGACTCCGGGTAACGTAAATGACCGTAAATAAACGCTAAGCTAAATACATTACGGGGCGTTATCTACTTTATAGCTCGATGGATTATTATTAATATGGTTATGGATTCCGCTCAGCTTTTTCTTTCAATATAGGTATATACGTTTAAAGTTTAGAAGGTAGATAAGAGTTTCCTTTTAATGGCGATGAGTTAAATCTAACTGTTAAATGAGGTTTCGTTTAGGAATTATATAGCCTTAATAACGAAGTTACAAAATTGAGTAAAAATGAGTGTAGTTTGATTCAAATAGGTGTAATCGTGGGTTCATTCTATATATTTAATTTTTGATGATATTAATATTTTAAAAATTTAATTCGATTTCAATTTTCATTATTATTATATTGAAACCAAAACTTCAATTTAATGATTAAGAGTAACGTGCATTCGTGAATGATAGTTTCGAAATCTACGTATAAATTGGCGTAACATCACAATACGTATATTTTTTTACTAGTCAAGTTTAGCATAAATATTAATTAATAATCGAATGAAATATTAGTATATATTATTTACGTAATAAAGAAGTATGTAATATTTATACTATTCAAAATACGAAATCAATAAGTAATATTGAACGTTAGTGATAGTTGTTCAATAATTTATTATTGAGAAGAATTATTTATTAATATGGTAACAATACATTTGAAATTAGGAGATATTCGAAATATTATAATATCGGGTTGCATTAGTTTAATAACCTTATTTGAACGAATTATATAGTGTACTGAAAATTAGTTGTAATTCTCTTTTGCTATAAGTTTTCGTAAAATAATACGGATCTTATAGTTTATGGAGCTAATTATTATGAAAAGAAACAAGGATTAGTTACATCGTTTAATCGAATTAACAAAGTTTCGTAACCTGTTCGATAGGAAAAAGGTAATAGCTTTACCCCCGTACCGGGGAAAGCTCGATTACCATATTTATATTCAACCAAATGAGGATGGATTTTCACCGGATAAATGATAAATATCGTTATACTTAACATTACGAAATTAATTTTTCGAATTTCGACGTTAAGTTACCTAGTTAATAAATAAGGGTTAGGTTTTTAAAATCTTTTTACTGTTTATGGCGACGGTATTATTGGTTTTAAAACCAGGAAAGAGGGGAGGAATGATACTGTTATATCTATTACCGGGTCTTAAATAAAATTTCCGAAAAAATTATTTTTTCCTTATTTTTACTTAATGAAACCTTATACCTATTGTTGAAGTCGACGTGGTTAATAAATTTAGATATCTGAATAAGTTTTTACCGTATTCCAGTTATATGCGGATAAGCAAAATCAATGGCTTTTTATATATGTTTCAGATTATTCGAATAGTTACTATTTTCGGGATAACAGAAACATTCATAACGTTTCAACTGTATATTAATTATGTAACAAAGGATGTCTTGAATAATTTAGTTATAGCTCACCTAAACGAACTTTTGTTTTTTTCGGTATTAGATAAGATTATATAGCTGAACTTCGCGTGGTTTTGGGATGCCTTCGCGATATCAGGTTGGACCTGAACTTAAAGAAGTGCGACTTCGTAGTCAATGAGATAAAATACTTTAGGTTTATCGTAACGGTTGGCATAGGTATCCGAGATGACTCTAAAAACATCTAGGTTGTTCGCGAATAAGAATTCCTACGTCTCATTTAAACGGTTCGAAGTTTTCTGGGTTTAACTAATTTTCTTAGAAAAATGATTAATAATTTCACTTTCTCGGATTATAAATTTGTTTTACTTCTGAAAAGAGGAATTCAGTAGGCTTAAACGGATGGGAAGGAATGTATATTTGAAGAATTAGAAAATATATTTGTTATGCACCTAATTTTGATATATTAGAATTATGAATCGGCTAACGTTAATCGAACTCGATTACTTAGGGATGATTTTAGGAGGGTGCATATATTAAAGTGATATAGATGGTATTTTATAGATATTGATATATAATTTTGTTCGATCAATAAACGAAAACCGTAATTACACTATTTTCAATAGGGAATTTCTTGCGGTGCTATACTGTTTGAACACGTGGTTATCGGAATTACGTAATATCTGTAACCTGATTACTTTTTGAAAGGATTATAAAGGATTGGAGCATTTTTTACTACGTTTAATTTCGGGACGTTAAACTTTAGAGGTCGAAGTTTTTTCGCTTTTTTTATATCACTTACGTTACCGGCCCGCAACCTACTGCGCTCGTCAGGATATATTAACCCGCAAATTTTCATATGATCCTGAATTTATAGAACGCTGCCGGCGAATTTTTTTAACCTATTTAAAAAAATTATGTGAAATAAAGTAATAATAGATTTATATGTTGTAAAAATATGTATTATGGTGAAAAATACGGATAAATCTATGATAACGGAAGTATGGTTATAAATATCACGATAATATGTACCCCAAAGGGGAGGCAAAAAATCTCGAGGCGTCGGCGGTGATAAAATCGCCCCGGACCCGGCCCAAGTTCGCGCCGCCGATTTTAAAGACATCGGGAGATACCGAGACGTCGACAATTTTAACGCCGCTTTGAACCCAACCTGCTTTCAAACCATTTACTTCGTCAATACCTGGCAATTACCTTATTTTCAAGTCAGGATTTCTTGCGAAGTTATAGGATTAATGTATATTAAACGACCCATTATACGTAGTTTTTTCATTAGCGGTTATTGAAGGAGTTCAAAATTTTCCGGCTAAGGTAAAATACTCGGGATAAATTACGGATTATATTATTGACCCGAAGGGTACGTTATATTACCTTAACCGCCAATAATTCCGGAATTAGGAACCGTTAGCGATGAAAATCTTATAATAAACCTATAACTTGTTTGTTATAGGTTATTTGGGTAAAAACGTTTTAATGCGAATTTTTATCGGTTTTGTTACTAAAAAGAAAAAGTCGTAAATATTGGAAGATTATATTGAATATTTACGTTATATGACGGTACAACGCTTCGTGGTACCGTACAAAAAAAAAATTGAACCCCTTTTTATCCTGAACCATTATTAATTCTATATTTTAGTTAGCTTAATAATTAATGTACCGGATATTAATAAAGGCTTTCGATATTGCTTTATTTTCACAAACAGACTATTTAAATTGATTTAATTAATAGTTATATAATTTAAAATCGCTGAGATATTTACGGAGTATTTCCTGGATATATAATAAGGATTTTATGGATTTCCGGCTATTATTATCGACGATCGCGGTCTGAATTAGGTAAATGTATTTATAAAAACTTTATATTTTTAATATATATTAATCTTTTTTGTTAACGGTATACTACCTATTAAATATAGTAGTACCGAAAAAGTAAATTCAAAGGTATCAAAGTACTTACGAATCGTCGTCACGTTTTAAGAATTAAATTTAACATTGTATTTTCTTGCTCATTGATTTGTATGAAGTAACTAGAACTCGACGGTTACCGGATGTTATATAGATCGGTCAGTTAAGATATATACAATATCCCTCATTTTTAGGGTAAACAAGGATATGAAGTAGTCAATCAATCCAGCGGAATAAGCTCTCAAATTTTCGGTATATTAAAGTAAAGGTACGAAATCAATTTTAATGGCTATAATATATATTCAATGACTAAAAAAAAAATAACGGCGAACTGTCTGCGACACCCAGCGAAACGATATAGGGTAAGCGATTGACTGTAGCTTAATTTACGTAATATTGAAATCAAATCGCCTTAATAAAAGATTCGATTGGTTATATGATAAGTTAAGGTTATCGACATTTCAAGCTTATTGAATATTATTTAACATTTTTTTTTGAAAAAAATAATCGATATTTTACGTGAATTTTGTTAAATAAAAGATTACTGATCCCATTCTTTCGTCTATTTTATTGAATATTTCGCCCGGAATGAGACCTCGTCGTAAACAATACGAGGAATAATATATACAAAAAATTCGAAGTTCAGGATATTTTCGTTGTTACAACGATGCGGAGTAGTATTTGTTATATTAGTTGAGTAAAAGAATCATGATGAACTAGATTCAAAGTTTTTAGAAAGATACTAATATAAAGTAGCCTTAAATGAATTTAAGTTTAAATAAGGGGACTCTTACTTCTATAATAAACTGGTATTTCGTCGCCAGCGCCGAATACGTTTTTGGTAACTTATATAAGTCGAATTTCGTATATGTAAGTAATAATGTACTATTATAACAATGCTAAAAACTTATTATTATTATAATATAATACGATATATAAGATCTAAAATATATTACTCAGTGTTTTCGAATGAATATTCGACTGTAAGACGGATGTTATTGGAAACTACTAAGTTTTATTTACAAGTCCTTATGATTATCATTTTAATACTTCTAATAATAGAGTTAATAACGTTAAAGACCCTATTAAGATTAGCTTCTGACGTTAAAATAGGTTGGTAGGGGTGGACAACGCAAACGAGACAGGTTTTACGTGATGCTGATGAAGTCAGCTAATAAAGGAAGAGACAGGTATTAGGTGACATCGATTATGGTGGATAACGTTAAGTGGGGCGGGTATTAGGTAAAGCTAACGACGGCGGATAATGCGTAATATGACGGAGAAAACAGTTTTGAAACGGGATATCAAAGATTATAACATATTAGTTTATACTCGTGTTATACGGTCGACACAAGTATAGTCGTTGATTTGTTTACAATTTAACCGGTTAAACCTTTTTGAATAAAGTTTTGAAAATAAAATACGGGTAAATAAAGGGCTTCTACTATTAAAATTTATATATCATTCATTACGTTTTATAAATCGTAACTAATATGAGTTATAAGAATATCACTTATGTAATAATATCATTCGAATCACACCATTTAAATATACAATAGGGTATGCAACAGATATGAAAGGGGACTAGGGTATAAACGTTTCGAATGGATATAAGATTAGCCGAAGGCATCCGGTTATAATCAACGAGTGAAACGGTAAAAAGAAATATGAAAATTTGTAAAGACGATGCGCCCAAAAAAACAATATAACAAGGAAGTATGGTAAAAATTAAAATAACTTATACCGTCATAATAATAAGTATATTTTAGGCCCGAGAGATATCGCAAAACCAGATAAATTAATTCACTCATTCAGAAAAAGTAACAATAAAAACTGACAAATAACAAGAGATATTACTTTAATGTGTACGGATAAAAGATGAGATATAGTTATTGTTTTTATATGTTTCAATTAGTTACCGTAATAATTTACGCAAGTCGAGAAAATTAGTAAGGAATGTCTTTGAACATGTTACAATAAGGAATCAATATACCGTTGGTTTTTCTATAAAATTACATTTTTAGGTTTACTTTATTATACAAATTTTGACAAACTCGGTATCCATAAGTAGGGTAAACGCGAAAAAAAAAATAGAGATATTTTCAAATTGAAGAGGCGATTAATATTAGATATAAAGTTATTTTAACTCATAATAGGGGGAGTTTACTTTCGTCCTCTTTATCGTCGAATTTTAGAATATCGTTTATAATGCAAAGATGTTATATAATATAATTAACGATGGAGTATTTGAATACAAAGTGGTAATATACCTTTTAACAAGGTTTATTACCGCTATTAAGGTTGTTAATAATAGTATAACTTAGGCTTAAACCGTTGCAAACATTAGTTTAATGAATAGGGAAAAGTTTATAGAAACGAAAAGGTAATAGGTAAATGAAAGCTATAATAAAAATTAAAAGAGGTAATTATAGTTAAGGTTATTATAAAAAGCGCAATAAGAACACGTGGTATAAAGGAGATTGGTGAAGTAGGAAAATCAGGGAGAAAGATTTTATAAGTTACGATAAGGGCTGCATTTATAATCTCTGATGGATTGAGATCGGTAAAATTTATACGTTATCCGGCGCGTTGGAAGATATATTATATAATATAGGGAACTATAAATTGATGAATCCTATATGTTATATAACGTATTAAGGTGGACGTATTATATAACGTAGGCTAAACGAGCATGAAACTGCCTATACGTTATATAACGCGTTAAAGGGCGCGTTATATGACGCTGGCAATTAGGGGTAGAAATGGTTCATTCGTTATACGGTACGTTAAATGTCGTGTTATACGGCGTCGGCAGCTTGTGGTTAAAATAGCTTATACGTTATACAGTACATGAAAAGGTACGTTATAAATCCGTGCCCGACTTATATCCAGCCCGTGTATTAGACGAATACGGCCCGTATTTAGCGTTTAGCTAAATATTACGGTTTTTACGGATTTTAATAAAAAGCGGGGTATATTATAACCTTGAGCTATTAGCTATTCAGTTTATAAGTTACGTAACTATATACGTATCTTGATAAACAGTACATGACTCGAGCGCAGCCCGGGCGCAGTCCGTAGGCAGCACGTACGAGAGCACGTCATGGGCTATGTATGGACTATACACATAAGTCCTTTAAAAAGAACCACTCTAACCTCCTATAGTTTCATGACTATAACTTAATAGTAAACTCCATTTTGAACCTACTTTGCTTACCATCGTAGGTTGGAACATAACACAAAGCAGTTGTGCATACAAATGAGCGTGCAAACTAGCTAGCAGTCTACCAAACTAAGAAGTAACACATCACCACTTGCAATGCAGCACCAGTTACTTCGACCACAGATATTCAAATCAACTACGTTGCAACAATAAACACCTATAATAGGCAGGCCTGCCAACAAGTTTTGTATAAATATCGAGTATTTTGAGGATTGTTTCGTGGACAACGTTATGAAATACCTCTTTATACTTCAAATATTGATCACACAATTTTTAAAAATTCGTTAACTTCATAAAATACTTTGCATATGCAAAATATAGATCAAGTAACCAATTGAGATATGGATTATATTAGGTGAGTGGTTATCAGTAGAATTTCCCAAGTCATCTTTTATCGCTCAAGTTTATGGCCTAAATATTTTCTTTCGACTTTGGGATATACAAAATCATATTTTCCTCTTTTAAAATATAACTATTTTATCTCTCTTTTTCCATTTTTCAGTCTAATATAGTTAAAATTACACTTAGTTAAATACGGATATCCGCGGGTTTTTCGTCTGCATTTGTAGATTAATATTCTTATGTGGGTATGATTTCTCGAAATGCTAATACTTTGGAAATAATACCGTTTCATATTGAAAAGATATAATTAGTTGTGTTTTTAAATGTTTTCAATTACCTCGAATTCAGTTTTAAAATTTGTTACTCAATATACATTGACGAAGTGTACTTACCATAAGTTTCAATCAATCCATTAACGTATTTTATAACATATAATTATGATGTATGATAATTCTACAAGTAACTCTAATTTACCAACAAGTACATTAATGTCTTTACTTCATTTTAAAATACATAGTATATTTTAAACTATATAATACACATTAAACTCTATATCCAGTATGTAAAAGCAGATATCATGATTGAAAATATGTAATCAGTTTAGCCCTTTGATATTTTCGTTTGTATGACAAAAATAATCATCTATAACGTAGGTATTTTGACGCTTTGAGTTTAACATTTCAAAATTTACCTTTAGAGTAAGCTTTGAAAGGTTTGAGTCAACTAACTTCGAAATTTTTGAATATAATACTATTTTTTCAATTACTTCATCCATAACCATATAAACTTTAAATAAATTTGGTTTATTTCATATGTTCATCGTTTTGAAATTGAAAATATCATTGTATCTATAGGGGGAAAAAAGGGTCACAACGTGAGAATTTATATTTTGATGGAAAATAGAACTAAACAATAACGAATTCCATTGTATATTTATAATATACAATTTATTAAAATCAAAAATCGAGGTTCTACATATAATAGTTAATTCGTATTGAAATAGAGTCTAATAAGGTCAATATAGAATGAAACGGCTAGTACCGAAAAACGTCATATTAGCCAAAATACTAGTACAGAAAAACGTGAAAATAGCCAAAAAGCTGATAAAATTAAACACATGAAATTTTGTATGTACTAAGTGGTGTATTTGAAGTATCAACGCTTCAAAACTTTAAATATAACATATGATATTTGTTATATTATGCAATGAATGGTACATATGAAAAATATTGTCATGAAAAATGAGTAATATGGGGTGTTACAAAGTGTAGAGGCTTTGAATAACGAAATATTATATAGTATCCATAGAAAGTATATTAGAAAAAATCTCAATGAAAATATGAATAAATTAAGGCTTATAAAGCTAATACGTTATGAGCGTTCTTGAAAAACAGTACTTCGATAATCAAATACAAGAAACTTCATAGATATTATCAAAGTCATGCTTTCAAAAGTCACTAGTGGTTCTACCATTAAGTTGGCGACCCCAGGATCACATTTTTTTACAAAATCCTGATGTTAAAACAAAAACAAAAAAAAACCCGTTACGGTTTTTGGCTTATAAATATTCATGTTGGAATAGTAGCAATTACATTGCAGTAGGTCAAGTTTAATTACACTAAATTTGACTATACTAACTACAAGTTAAGTGTATTATTTTGTGTGTGCCTACTGTATTGGCTGCAAGTTAAGTACAGTATCCGCCTACTTAATACCGGAGCACGAGCCAAGCAATTAGCCATACAAATTACTGTGCAAACTGGCTAGCAGTCTGCCAAACCTAAAACAATACATTCACTACTTAACCACGAAATACTACTGTTACTTCGAGCAATCGAATAGACAACGTTATAACGTCTTAATCTCTAAGAACACGAATTAATGTTTATTAAGTTAATCACAGATAAGTTAAATAAAAAAGGCTACTTTTCGGTTACGCTTTGTAAAAGAAAAGATAAAAAAAAGATTTCTTCGAAGAGCCTTTATCACTATATCGGTTTTTACGGCGATAAGTAAAGAAGACTTTTGAGTTACATCTATTTTTACAGAAAATTAAGAGGTAACGACGGTATTGCTATATAAAACACGAAAATATCTTTGCCGAGAATCCTTTTCAAAACCGTTAAAATTAACTATTAAAAATTTTAAACTTCGGCAAGTTAGTAAACGGCTAAGTTAATATTTCTATGTATGTTACTACTATAAAAACGACTAAGTTCTACAGCTAATAACTTTTAAGCTTTAGCCTCTATTTACAATAATAAACAATCTTTAACCTTAAATTTTACAACAAACTTTTACCCCTACCCAAATTTTTTTACCTCCCCTACGTTAATTTAATCGTTCAAATCGCTTCTTCAAGTTAAAACACCAAGAATTTCCCAGTCGTACCAAGAAAGTCACGTCGCGCGTCCTAACGCCAAGTCGCTAAGTTTCTACACGACTTTACGTTAAACAAGCAAGTCTCTACGCCCCCAAATATTTAAGTCTTGCACAAGTCAAAACTTTGAAAGAATACTAAATTCAAAATACACAAAGGTAGGTCAAGCCCCTAGAATCATTTTTGATAATTACCATGACGAATAACTTTGGATTACAGATATTGATAAAACTTGGACTAAGCCTTATCTGACTAATAAGGTCACTAATATATCCTTAAAGATAGCTTCGTGAACGACACGGCTGTAACGCTCGCGTTTTTTAATATTTTCGTAAGTTTTTAAACTGCTACACTCTTAATATATTGAAGAAAATCTATCGTACGGCAAAGCTGAAGTTTAAAAAATAGGGTTATTCGCCATAGTATTTATATTTTGAATAACACCCTTATAGAAATAGCCGAAATCATATTTCAATTGGCACAACAAAAAAAAACCCTTTAAACTCCTAATTCTTACCACCCTAGATGACAAAGAAAAGATGTTAAATTTTTTTAATACCTTTATACACCTTTTAGGGAACCTCACGTTTACCTTTAATCATGTTAAAAAATTTTATTCGTTGAAGATGAAAAACCTATTAATTTGTTTGATAACTTACTACCTCTCCGTAATAATACAGAGTATATACTTAATAACGGTAAAGAGTGTAAGTATTTACTATGAACACGGTAAAAGATATCAATGTTAGCACCTTTCACCAGTTAATTTAGCAAGATCTTTAAGTTATTTAAAATATTTAAACCTCTATTACCCTTCAACCTTTGAATTAAAATCGCTAAACCCTTCAAAAACCCTTTACGGTAGGTATAAATATATACGCGAGCCCTTATAAGTCTTATTACCTGACTTTACCCCTTGGGTCAGGCAACTGGCAATTACCCTTAATACCGTAGCTCGGAGGCTTTAAGGTTTAAATAGCCAATAAATAATAATAAAGACTAAAAAGACTATCGCGACTTTTACTCAAAACCTGTTAAGATAATGAATATTAATTATAAAACTTTACAGACGTCGTTAAAATTTGGAATAATATGGAAAAGTATAAAGAGAGTCTTGACAACCTTTAAGCCGCGAATATAATACACTTTTTCAATATTTTCAATCAAATAAAGGTTAATTCTTCTGGTTTTTACTTACTATTTTACAAAATCCTTATGAGATATGTTGAGGATTATTATCTAACCTACCTAATCCTAATAACTACCTTTTGAAAAATTTATGATAGCATAAAACGTTATTTCGCATATAATATCTACTTTACGTATGATTATATAAATTGTGTCATTACAAGGTAAATCATGATAATAACAGAAAAAACCTTAATAGATATCCTGAATCAAATGCTGAATAAACTTATGTTATACTAAAATGTAATAGGAAAGGTCTACGCTGGCGAAATTACATTTTGTAAATATGTTCGGGTAGCTATTACAAGCGTTAGCGAGTTTAAATACACGTTATAATAACCAAATATCACTTGCGAAGGTTTTTTTTCACTATTTACGTTCTTCACTTGTAATTTTAATGGCATGTACACCAAACTCACTAGGTATATACCCTTAAATTGATGACTTTTGTAACGTGGATGAAGAAAACCATACAGTGATTAGTTACTTCGATTGAAAATACGGTTATAGGCGCTACTAGCGTTTAAAATCTGGTTTAATAGATAGAGATTGGAGGTAATGACCACGTTAACTCCAACAAAGGTAAGATTTAAACGGTCTTTTCAACCATAGGAATTATGGTCATAATAGTAGCAAAAGATATTAGATTAATAGAAAGAATAGCTATTAATTAACCATCGATTCTTGAACTGAAAGAAATAAAATATAAGTAATTTACCACATTCAATACCTCCTTATTTCCGGATAACACTGTTTAAATTTTATCGTAAACTTTATGGATAAAAAGGCTGTTAACGGCGAAGAATTTTTTAAAAAATCAAATAGCATGAAAATAAGGCTCCTAGCACAGTTTAATAATTAGTCGATTACGTTTTCCTATACCGTTTTAATAGAAAAGACACTTGCTTTTACCCCAATTAAGCCTTGAACCCCTTATATACCTTTAACCTTCCAGATTGTTATGCGGACTACAAATTTCAAAGTATTGTACTGTATATATGGGTAATAAGTTACTTAATGGGAGACTATTCGCAATACGTCACATTATGGAAGGAAAGCACTGCGGCTATTGAAATTAACCGTTAAGATACTGGTAAAGATTAAATTAGTTTCAGCATAGGCGAACGATTATCTTTACTAGAGATAACGGTAATTGAAACTATTATTCAACCGATTATATTTTATATCCCTAAGTCACATACTTTTTTCATTTTTTGCTTAAATTATATCCATACCCTCGGTGTAAACTTTAATGTTAATGCCGATAAGCGGGTTAAGAACGTCCAAATGTTTCCTTTCGCCTCTAAGGAAGTGTACCTATATTTTTACCTACAAGGACTGAAGATAACTGTATTGAATTTAATGGAGTTCGAAATATGTTCATTATTCTATCGTTTTAACCACCTCATTATAAATATGCTTCACAAAGTCCTAAAGTCTGTGAGATGAAAAATATGACATATTCTGCTTTGGAAGTTATCGAAAGTTTTATCACCACTAAAAAACGTACATATAAAACCCTCGAAAATTTTAACATATATTAAAAAATATAAGGAATTTCACTAACACGTTCTTATTGATATATTTTACTTGTATAATAATCATAAATTTTATGAAATTGTGTTCTTAATGTTTTTCGGTGTAAAAGATAAATAGAAAACGTTAAGGATAATGTTGATCAACATATATTTAGGTCTATATAACGTTGTTGTTTACGATATTAACGTAAACTTTACGGCGGCAAATTTTCGGGAAAACGTCAAGACAATAAAGATTTAGTGTAAATAAATGCATATAAAGGCTTACTAAAGCATTGGAAAGGTTAAAAGGTCATACGAATTACTTCGCCGAGCATACAATATCCTTAAGCTGGAGATTAAAAGCTTTACGGATTTAGAGGCACGCTTTTAGACGGCAGTAAAAGTCCTGAACGATACTATAGACACTGACGGTCTAATACCAACGTTACTAGTCTTTCGAGCATACCCACACTTGACAAGTGAATTTCTGTTATGAACAAATACTTCAAAACGAGTTGTAACTTACGATAAAGTATTAAAAAAACTACGAAAGGAATCGGCATGACACTAAGTTAACAAAACCCTTAATATTAGAAACAGCTCCACGTTAATCGATGTACTTAATTTACTGTTATAAAGTAAAGTCCTTATATAACGAGAGCTAGGAAAATGGGAGGGTTTATATGAAACCTTAGATATCTCTCACTTTAAAGTAATTGTTCAAATTATTAACCGCTTGATGAAGTTGCTCATTCCCCAGATTAAGCTTCATATTAGGGTTACTAACAAGAAAGATATTTAAGATGAACGATCAAGCTAACATTATCCTCTTTTACCTATTATTGAAAAGCCAATAAAACGACGCCTACGCGAGCTGCCTTGGAAGAAAATAAATATTGAAAAGAATGAATATACATCAGGTAGTATTCATAATACTACTTAAGTAAGTAGGAAAAAAAAAGACCATAAAAACTTAGTATTGAAACTTTAAGTATAAGGAATTATTAAAACCTCTGACAAACACTTTACGGAGAGTACTAAAGTAGAGATTAATGGTCTTTTAAGTCGAGGAATTGTAAAATTCGTATATAAAACCGACTTTAACCTTGAAAACTCAAATATTACGATTTTAAAATCAATAATTATACACGAGGTTAAGGGTAAACCTATAGAGTATCCATACGAAGAATTACGTCTAATAGCTTAAAAATATGGTAATGTGAGTAGAAATCAAATCTTGAAGTAGTCGATAACGATTTAAAAAAAACTAACTAAGGCTTAGTTATAGTTTTAGTAAGGATTGTATTAGCTAAAATGAAAGGTAATTTTACATTTGATAGCCGAAATATAATGTAAGTATATACGTAATTAGTAAACGATTTACAGCGGATTATTTTACTGAAACTGCTACAGGAACTACGTATTATACATCCTATAAAAACGATAATACGATATATTGATTTATTATACAGATTAATCGAATTAGATATTTATTAATTCTTAAACTATTAGTCATATTTTGAGTTTCAGTTATATATAAAATCTGAAATATGCAACCCGTATTCACTAGTAACATACAAGAAAAACTTCGGCCTGATAAATATATAAACTAACAATACTGTTTTTGTTGAAACGGCTTACTTTATGATATCGGAACATTAGGCGATTAAAAACTTTAGGTTTTAAAATTGTAAATCAGTTACGAAATTAGCCAAAAAAAATGAACTCAACTTTAACGAATTATTAATCCTTATATTCAATGTTAATGTTAGCCTTAATTTTCTCTAAAAAGGTTAAGACGTTTATTTAACTATAATATACAAGAATAACATAGCGAAGGCTTTATGGCACCTAGATTAATGAGTTCGTAATAGCTATATCGCTATCCAATATTAATCAAAAGCTTGTTACGAACTATCTATTACGATGAAAATACAAAATCCAATAAATAAAGACTTCAACCTATTAAATAAGAGGTTCAAATAGCAAATGCGAAACTTAGACTGAAGGATTAATATGATCCCAATTAACATGTTGAGAGCTAATTAAATGATTTTTACGAATAGTTTTTTTTATAAATAATACCGACTTATTTTTCCAAATTAGCTTCGTAATCACTCTCGTTAACAAAGATTAGCGGGAGGAATAATTTAATATTATCAGCAGCTTGGTTCATTAAACCTTAGTTAAATATAAGAGCATTATACAAAGCGTATTAACTTTAAAGGTTCACCATATAATAACTAACTTTAATGTAGATATAACACTGAAAGAAACTCTTAGCGTTATTACCAGGCAGTTGAAAATTCTTTTTATTCTAATGGTGATTTGTATCGATTCGAAAAGCTTGTTCGAATACCTCTTAAAGTTCGAAACCATTAGTTAAAAACATTTGATAATTAACATGATAGTACTTTGTAAAACCTATAAAGGCAGAGAGATCAAGGAGTTTAGTCAAATCGATGGAAAAGACAATTTTACTAATGTTATAATGAAGACGTCACCAAACAAAGCTCTTAAAAGGTGTATAAATAGTAATATATTAACTATATGCATTAAGAGCTAAGTTAATAGGTCACCCAGTAAGGCCAAAACACGTAACAGTAAGCAGGAAGAAAAACAAAGATACGCTGGTAAACTGGAAAACTGTTAGGAAATTGACGATAACAATCTTTTCGATTAACACGAATAAATTAGCAATTTGTATAAACCTGTAGATAAAGAACTTTTTGGGATTCGATAAAGTTAGATCTCGGAGCCGTGGGTCAATTAAAGGCAAATGGGGTCAATTTAAATGCAAATAGGTTTAACTTGGTATAAACGTTAGTTGGAATCAACAAGGGTCTAGCTAGTTGATGAGGATGTAATTTAGCGGTTACGGGAAAAAATTAGTTAACCATACTAACGTACATGCACAAAAATAAATAGCCGTCAATATTGAAATAATAGTAATTGTAATACAGTAGGTTAAGCTTACTTACAGTAAAGTTGACTATACTAACTGCAAGTTAAGTGTTTCATTTTATTTGGGCCTACTATATTGGCTGCAAGTTAAGTACAGTATACGCCTACTTCATATTAGGGCACGGGCCAAGTAATTGGTCATACAAATTACTGTGCAGACCAGCTAGCGGTCTGCCAAACCTAAAACAATCCATCCACCACTTGACCACGCATACTACTGTTACTTCGACCAATCGAATCGACAACGTAACAACGTCTAAAGCCCTACCAACAATTCAACTTATATCTGCCCCTTCTTCGATAAGCTACCTACAACTCAACTATGTTTATTACCAATCATTGTTGGTAAATCATATATGTTAAGGTAATAGAAACAAAATACTTTAGTCATTCAAGTAATGTAGTTATATGATGTAAGAGGGAGAAGAGAACTTGGGAGAGTATAGGCCTCAAAACAGAGTGTAAATATTCTGCTACGACTCGTATATCATCTCCATGGTCTTCCAATATTCCTTATCCATGCTAACTGTAATGCTATCCACAAAATATAACACATAATTTAAAAATCACAATACAATTATTATGTCACAACGCATTAGGAAATTTCAAAATCAATTTTTGAATGGTTTTTGTTGATAGGCCTTTAGAAATTGCAACGATTGTTGATTCGAATCGTGGTTGAAGTATCAGTAGTATTGCATGGTCAAGTGGTGTATGTATTGTTGTAGGTTTGGCAGACCACTAGCCGGTCTGCACACTTATTTGCATGGCCAATTGCTTGGCCCGTGCCCTAGTTTGAATTGGGCACTCCACAGTCTACTGACTTGCAGTTAGTAAAGTCAACTTGGCTATACTGCAGTTGACTTGACTGCACTGCACTTGAATGCTATTCCAACAGTTTTCCTAATGACACCATAAACTACGTCACACAACGGAAGATATGCAATGATAGCCAAATACATCACCACATGTTGAAAGAATTTGCAAAGTACGCTATGTCACGCTACGCCATGAAGAAAATTATAGTAAATACTGCTACGTCACGTCACGCCACAAGGATATCCAAATCGAATCTCGTTACGTTAGTATAGGTTATGAAGGTTCATCAAAATGGGGTGTGGTAGCCACGCCATATAAAGACTTGTTGCGTGGCGTGGCGTGTCGCGGCTTTGCTCCTTGCCGGTGTGTTTGGATCAACGTATCAAAGTGGGCTGTCTGTGGTCTGACATGAAAATTGGTCCATGTGTTCTTGAGAACCTGTGCATTTCAATATCGATACCCAATCATGGACAACCCCTTGTCAAGTGATGAGCTCGTTAGATGATGAGCAATCTAAGGGGTTGTTGGGGGCCTGGGGGCCATGCGACTTGGATGCCAGTGCCACCGGCCAGCCTTGATCAAGATGCACGCTTGCTAGAGAGGCCCTTGCCCATCAACCCATCCATCACCAGGCGCAAGTGGTGGTGGGGTGTATGTGGCTGCAACGCCATGGCGAAATGTCGACTAGGCATCGCACAGCACTGCCGCATCGCGGAGCCCCCCCTTGCCAGCAGCCCACATCCCGCCGGGGCATGGCGCAAGTAGGTACGCTACCTGGTGCATGTGCGCCGGGAGAGAAAGCAGTCCGTGGTCTGTGGTCGGCGCGCGGCATGAGGAACATAAGCAGTCCCCTTCGCCGACAGACGCCCTTGGGGAGCAGACTGCAGCTGTGGGCAGCGAGCTAGGTGCCTCGGGGTCGAGTCTGTTGCCGTCGGGCGTGGTTGCCCCCGAAGCGAATGCGCGTGCATCGCACTACTGTACAGTGCCCCGCGGGGTCTGAATGGGTGTGCAGACGTGGCTGGCCGTCGCCGGATGGGCAGTGAGTGAGGCAATCAGCAAGCAGGCAGGAAGCACGAGAACCGAGCGAGCGGTGCCATGATGCCATGGAAACCGACAATGCGGATCAGCCAAAGAGAGCCTGCACACGATCTCGTTCCGCAATACCGTCCAGCGGGGACGGAACCCCGGCGACAGAACACGGGTGTCTCATGAGAAGCCAGAAAGACACACCGGCAGGTGATGTGCCGAATGCATTGCACCCTGCCGGCCTCCATGCGCCGTCCCATCCACCCTGCACATTGTGCGTTGGAACTCAACGGGGTTTGCCACTATGTACATGCATAGTAGTAGTGAGTATCCCCAAAAATACTAGGGACCCTAAGCGACAAGTCAGTTGCTTTGTAGGTCAAGAAGTATTCAGGTTGATGATGATTCATTCAGGTTTGGAATTTTTTGTCTGTACTAATACTATATACTACGGAGGTAAGGGTAATAGAAGCCATACTGGTCAGGTATTTGGTCCGTGCGCCACACTCGCCAAGAATGCTAGCTCTACCCAAAACAATATGTATCTAACATATTTAAAGAGTCAAATTCGATTTTGTAGTACAGTAATTCAATAAAGTTATCACTATAGCAACTTGATAAGTTGTCACTATTTGATATGCATTCTACTACCAGTAATTACAGCTTTACAATGTTGTGACATTGACTGTAGCAATTCCTTAATATTCTATTCATTTATAATATCCTGCGCCCTTTTAATCCAATGCTTTAAAGTATCATGAGTAGTTTGTATGTGAATTTTTGTTTCATTCCACTTTATGTTATTGAGTGCAAAAATTTGAGAAAAAGGCTATTATTTTATGATTTTGAAGCTATATTTGGAAAGATTTTAAAGTGTTTCTGTTGGTTAAATCTATATGTCAACGTATCAAGAAGACAATATAGTGTTTAAAAATGATATTAATGATAGATGCAAGAAGGAAAAGAAGCAGTTAGAGAGTGCATGCCTTAAATAAAAGCTTAAATACTTCTACCCAAGCCGTAACCTCTACCATAACTTCGCTAGCGTGCTTCCTTATGCTTGCTAACCATAGTAGTATCTACTCTGAATAGTAGTATCTATAGTAATTCTTATAAACATTGTTTTTGGTTTCGGTTATTGTTTCGGTGTCTGAGAAAGGATTTTAAGGCGTTTCTTAAGCTTCGTTAACAGTGTATCGTATAGATTGATATTTAGCCTAATTTTTATTGTTAGGATTGTCTAAAGAATTAATGGCTTTAATCTCTGCCTCCCCATCAATTAGTACTGTAACATTAACAACTGGTTATTCTTACTCGACTCTAGTCTTACAAGTCTTACGAGTATCCTTTCGTCTAATTTTCAATGGAGCTTTAGGGTATAACGCTTGGTTGCCAGAGGCAACAGGAGAGCTACATGTTTTAGAGAGAAGAAGACGAATGAACTCCGATTAATCCATATATAAACGAGGATTTTATATTATATCACTATGTTTAATATGATGATGCATAAGTATTATAGCTGTTTAAGGTTTTGTAAATAACCCAGAAACAATAATCATGCTGAAACGAATTCATTTTCAACAAAAAGATCGTTTTTCGATAGAAACAAGCGCTTGAATCAATAATTGGGTTATTTACATGAATCTTAATATATCATACGTATATAAGTATAATCATAAAATAATTTGAATCACACACAATGAATTAAAATTCTAAAACGGGTTATTTAACCGAAACTAATCAATTAACGGAAAAGAAAACTTTATTCTACTATCAAATGAAGGATTGAAGTAAGAATGAATCCATTAAAAATTTTATAAATTATAAGAATGTCTTTACAGTTAAATAACTAGTCTACTCATCTAAATTTTCTCATGATTTGAATCTCAAAGTTATAGCCTTATGGGAAATCTAAACTATAACTATCGTCTTTAAAATGAATTCCCAAAACACTAGCTGACTCGTATTGTTCAAATTGTTCAATCATTTTGAGCATCATATTATTATTGATATATATATATAATTATTTACATTGAGAGATTAGCAATCAGAAAAGGATTATTATATAATTATTTATCAATTTATGACCAAAATTACGATTTCAACCATAAACAAATAGTTCATTTACTTATTAGGCAATGTTAAAAAAAGACCTAGTATATTACAAGTGTATGAAAGTTATGTCATTGGCTATATAACTGCGTAAAGTGAATAGAAGGCTTCAGGTTTCATGGTAGTAGTTATTAAAATGCAAACTACAAATTGAACTTTGAAAAAATTCTCATTAACTGAAACGAAATCTTGTTAGCTAAGACAATAAATAAAATTTGATACGTATATATTTACTAAAATATCATTTCCTAGGCGTCATCATATTGAGTATGAATATAAATAAACGGTGGATTTGAATAATCCACCTAATTTTGGCTTCTGACCGGAAAATCTCCAAAGTGATTTTTTATATAATACAGTTAACCTGACAGAAATAATCTATTTTTTACCGAAGAACTTGAGGTAGATATGCTGCAACGTTCATTGATAATTCGTAAAAATGACAAAGGATATATTGAAACGTACCTATCCGAGGAAATGTACGTTGTAAAGAAGTGTATACAAACTATGGAATAAAGCTTAAAATATAAACTTCCCCGTTCATATGATAATACTACAAAAGAAGCATGTAAAATATATATGAAATAATTAATTAGATAAAAAGTTGTGAAACATTGAAGGGGGAAATATTCAAACCCATTCAATACTAACAAAAAAGTTGTCAGATTACAAGATAATATTTTTATTCCTCTAGAGTCAAATGCTACATATGTTTTCTCTCACAGTTTTTTTTTTTTTAATCAATGAATAATTCAAATTCATTATGAAAATTCAAACAACACTAGGCTTATATTATTAAACTAATTTTTATCATTTCACGATCCAAACAGCCGTTGCTTCATGAAATAGGCCAGTGGGCTATCTAAACAATATAAATACTATAGTCTAACACATTCGACGTAGAATCTCTCGTTATCAACAATATCACTCAGCAAATCACATGGCGAGGTTTGTAATGAAATTGTAGGATCGGTAACAATTCATACGATCTATTATTGTTAGACTTGTTAGTAATATCAATAATCGAATACTAAAACCTTACAAATAGAATAGTATACGAATTAATTTTGAAATAAACCATGAGAAAACTTTCTAGTCTCTTATTTAGGTATTAACTACAAATAACTTGATTATTGATAATAACTAATTATGAAGTTTTAATTTGATTCGTCTGATTAATTTTTATTGGGAATCTCATAATATTAGCCTATTAAAACCTTTTATACATTGGATAGTATTCAACATAACAATTATATTTAATTAAATTTCGGTTAAATTAGCATGTGCCATATATTACTGAACAATACTTACAAATAATATAAGTCTATGAAGTTTTACTATTATGAATATCGATATCTTTCACCTTTTACATACTTATACAGTTAATCAATTTATCCTCTATTAATCATAAATGCTTCAATTATACTTCATTGAAAATCGTAAAGTTTATAAGAAACGAGCATCTTATTCCTTCAATAGAATAAAAAAGCCCGAAGAAATTAATCATTTAATATTGCTTTGAATTTTTAATTTATCATCAGACATGAATTATTAACATCGAAAAACAAGTATTTATCGGATATCGCGTTGAACTAAACCATGTCAACTGGGAAAAAAACAAATTTAATGATCAAGTACATAATAAAAAGACCGAAAATAATAAATATATTCTGAAGATTCTTGTAAAGCTTATAAATTTTGAAAAAGAATTTATTGTTGTCTATGAAAACTTGAAATAAAAAAGAACGGTAAGACAAAAACTCCTATAACTTGGGCTACATTGAACAGCCTCCAATTATTCCTCTGAATACAAACTATGTCTAGCTTTCTCACATAGGAAAATGGGCCTATTATTTCTTAATTTTACTGGATATTAAAAAACGAAATTGAAAATTATTTAACTAAAGTAAACCATAGAAAATTTCGATAAAATTTGTGGTAAAAATACGTATACAATAATCATGAAATAAATAAAAATAAATACGATAACATAAACTTAAAGAAACTACGTCAAATATCAGATATACTTCAAATACTAGCAGAAAAATACTTAGTACAAAACCTCTACGACAAAGAGCCTGTCATAAAAATAATAATATACCCTAGGCCTAAAACCCTCATCGTCATCAATCTTAAACCATCCATGAAAAATAATCGAATGGATATTATGATGAAAAACATGTACCTAGGACTATAATCAAAATGTAAACCTATCCTTAAAGGATAGAAACAAGTAAACATCCTAAAACGATAAAAATGGTAATATAATTTTGATATTGATGATGAATAACTTCAATATACCGACGAAGGAACTGTAGTTAAGTTCCGGTTCCTTAAAAAGTAAAACATAATTGATGTATTCTAACAAGTATATTTTGCACAACTCAAATAAAAACCTACTTTCGATGAAAATATTGGATATACTTATGATAGTTCCATTGGTCTTTATTAGAATAATATTATTTGTAGTACAGTAGATCAACTTCACTTGCAGTAAAGTTAACTATATCGACTGCAAGTTGAGTGTATTGTTTTTTGTAGGCCTATTGTAATGGCTATAAGTCAAGTACAGTATGCTACTATTTTACACTAGAGCATGGGCCAAACAATTGACCATACAAATTACTGTGTAGGCCGGCTAGCGGTTTGCTAAAGCTAGAACAATACATCTACCACTTGACCATGTAATACTACTGTTACTTCAACCAATCGAATCGACAACATCACAATGTCTAAAGCCCTACCAATACTAACTAATGCTTATTAGGTTAAGCAAAGATAAGTTAAGTTAAATAAAAAGCAACTTTCAGGTTACTCTTTGTAAAAGACCAAGGTAGAAGAAAGATTATTGTAAAGGGACTCTATTGCCGCGTAGGTTTTCACGGTAGTAAGTAAAGAAGACTTTTAAGTTAAATCGGTTTTTATAGAAACTGAAAGGTAGCGACGGTATCACTATCTAAAATACCAAGAAACCTTTACCAAATACCCTTTTTAAAAATGTTAAAATTAACTTTCAAAAGTCTTGAAGTTCGTGAAATTAGTAAATGGCTAAGTTAGTTCAACTAAGAGTACTATGACTGTAAAAAAGACTAAGTCACACGGAAAAATAACTACAATAAATAATTTTTAACCTCTACCAACAACAAACAACCTTCGTCCTTACCCTTTACACAAAATCTTTACCCTTATTTCATTTTTTTCCCTATGTCAATTCGATCATCAAAATCGCTACCCTAAGCGAAAATACCAAAAATCGCCAAGTCGCGCTGAGAAAGTCATATCGCGAGATCCAACACTAAGTCGCTAAGTTTCCACGCGACTTTACGATAAAACACTAAGTCTCTACACTCCTAAATCTCCAAGTTCACTCTATGCCACACCATCAAGTCCTAAACAAGCCTTATTGACAATATGGTTAACGTAAGCATTTATTTTGATTTCATTGCAGACCTTGTTTGAAAGGAAGCAATTAAGGTTTTCGAAATAGTTTTTGTCAATTATTATAACGAATAGATTTAAATTGAGGATGTTAATGAAATATTAACTGAGGTCCACATAATTGATTACGTTGGCTAGTATATTCTCGACGAGGACCTCAGTGATAATTACGGCCATGGCGCCCGCGTTTTCAAAGCTTTTCGTAAGTTTTTTAACCTCTAAACCCGTAATATGTGGAAAATGATACAGTGTACAGTGAAGGCTAAGCTCAAAAAAATTATTTGCCGGAGTATTTACATCCTAGAAAAAAACCCTACAATTAGCCCAAACCTTTTTTAAATTATTTTAAGGAGAAGACCTCTTTTAAAATTATAATTGTTTTGATTTTAGAGGGAAAGATCAAGGCGTTAAAGACCCTTAATTCCCTTATACGCGTTTTGAAGGGCCTCTCTTTAACTTCTAATAAAGTTAAAGATCTTTACCTGTTAACAATAAGGAACCTGTTAATCTGTTTGATAGCTTAATATCTCTACAGAATAGCGTGAATTACGCTTTTAGTGGCGGTAAAACGCGCAAAACAATAGCTGTAAACTCTGAAAAGGGTATTGATATCGATATTTTTTATTCGTCAATTGAGTAAAACTTTCAAGTACCTTGAAACCTTTCCTACGACCAAGTTCCTATTATTTCTTAAAGTTTTAATTAAAAATCGATAAGTCTTTTAAAAAGCTTTTTATAACAAGTACTACTATACATACGAAACTATTATAAGTCTTACCCAAAAGCTTCATCTCTTGGGTTAGACAACTAGCAATTACTCTTCGTATCATAATTTAAAAACTCCAATGCTTTAACTACCATGAAAAATTAATAATGATTGAATGACTATCGCGACCTTCTTTTAAAACCTGTCTAAATAGTTAACATGAACTACAAATATTTCAACGGCTTCATCAAAGTTTAAGATAATATCAAAAGTATAACAGGAAACCCTAAAAACTTTTCAAAACAAAGATGTTTTTTTAAAATATTTGTTAATGGATACGGGTTTTCCCTTTTAATTTTAATTTACAATTTCCCGAAATACTTCTATGACACTTCATAAACTATTACTTAACCTTTATCACTCGAACAATTACCTGCCGCAATATTTATAATAATATAAAACGTCATTGAGAATACGATATCCACCTTACATAATAATAGACAGATTAGTTTACTACAAGGTAAACTACGATAATAATAATAATAAAAAGGAAATATTAATAGATATGCCAAATCAAATGTTTAATAAGCTCATGTTATGCCAGCGAATAATAATGAAAGTAAATGTTAACAAATCCATACTTCGCGAGCAGTTACGGGTAGCTGTTAATGGCGTTATCAAATTTAAATACGCCTCATAACGTTTAAATGCTATATGCGAAGTCTTTTTAGGTAATCACACTCCTCTTTTGTAACTGTAATAACGCATACACTAAACTCGCTTATTATATACCCCTAAACTAATAAATCCTGCGATATAGTTAAAACAAAACGCGCGATAGTTAACTTCATTGACCGCAAATACGGCTATAAGCATCTCTAACGCCTAAAATCAGGTCCTATGGATTTAGATTGAAGGTTATAACTAAGACAACTATAATGAAGATAAGATTTAAGCGTACCAAGTAACCGTTAAAGCGATAGTCGTAATTATGATAATAAATATTGAATCTATAGTGATTCTGATTGTTAATAAAATTGCTACCTATTTACCGGAGGTAATTGTTATAATTCAAGGACCAACTGCAGATTATAGAATAGGCTAGCGGTTTGCTGCCCTTGCAGAAGCCTAATATCCAATACATCAAGCCAGGAATCTCTCTTATGTAAGCACTCAGGGTTAGGGTTTGGACCGATAGGACCGCTTGCAGTCCAGTCGACAACATTGGACCGAAGGAAGCAACATCGACTTCAGCGGTCCAGTACTAAAGATGGTATGAAGGTACGGATATATAAGGACACAGTCATCACCATACAGATAGTATTTCCTTCATAGATCTTCAGTTGTCAATCTAAGTATTCAGTCTACACACCTGAATAGCCTAACGGCTAGTGATTATTCTACAGTACAAACAAACATCTTCTTAATATTGCACCTTTGTTACCTCTGCTACCTTACTGCTAACATAAACCCCCTGACACCTTTTATTTACTCACGGGTATTTAGTGTGATCATTACAATAATATCAAACAATTAATATACCCTATCTAATACCTTATTGTTTTCGGGTAAGATTATTTACACCATATCTTAAATTTTGAGGGTAAGGAAAATATTAATGCCGATGATGCATCTAAGTAAATCAAATAACATACTGAAATTATTTGTAATACGGCCTTATCACAAGCAGACGACGTTATTTAGACCGTTTAAATAGTAAAAGCTATAAAATTTACTCTAACTAAACTCTTGACCCCTTACATACCTTGAACCTTCGCGATCATTAAACAAACCACACATTTAGAGGTATCATTCCAGATACATAGGTAATAAGGCATTAAAAAAGAAGTTATTCGTAATATGTAGCATTGCGAAGGGAAATAACTACTATAACCGAAATTAATTGTTAAAATTCTAGTATAATACATGTTAGCTTCGACTCATAAAATTAACCATTGTTATTGGATTAAGAGTAATTTAAACTACTATAAACTTAATTACGTTTCATACCTTCAAGTATCCTACCCCTTTCCTCCTTAATTTGGAAGACATAAAAACCATTGGAATCATTGTAGACGTTAACACCGACAATCTAATTAAAAACTACCAGATGTTTCCTTTCGCCTCTAAGTAAGGGCACTTGAGGTTTTATCTTTAAGGCCTAGTGGTAACGGTGATAAACTTAGCGGAGTTGAAAATGAATTAACTATACAAGCGCTTCAATTATCTATACATTAATAGGCTATATAAAGTACCAAAGTCCGTAAGGTATAAAGATGTAGAATAATCTGTTCAAAAGCTATCGAAAAGCTTTGCTATTACTACCAAACGTACGCCTAAGTTCATCGAAATTTAAATTTTATACTAAAAGACTATGATGACTTCAACTTTAAGGTCTTTGGTAATTTGGTTTATTTAGATAATATGCCTATTTTCTACATTATTAACGCCCTAACCTTTTTTATGGATCTATGGTTCTCAAGTCTTCATAAGTAAAAGATATGTGAAAAACACTAGGTATATTAGGAACTAACACGTATTTGTGCATAGCTGATTTTATCTTTTGTAATACTAGTACCGACATTTCGTTGGAGGAATTCCAAAAAAAATACAAAAAAATAGTTATTTGGTGTAAACAGATGTTTATAAAGGCCTACTAAAGTATCGAGAAGATCGAAAGGGTATACGTACTACTTCGCCTAGTATATAATATCCTAAAGTTAAATATTAAAAGCTTTACGAACTAAATGGTAAGTCTTTCAATGGCGGTAAAGAGACTAAATAATATTATAGGCTCTAACAACTAAATACTAACGCTATTGGTTTTCAAAGTATACCAACGTTTAACAAGTAAATATCCGCCATTAGTAAGCACCCGAAAAAAGCTATGACCAACGGCGAAATACTAAAGAAACTATAAAAGGAATCGGCATATAGTTAAGTCAATGATGCCCTCAATACTAAAAACGTCCTTAACATATTCTACGTACTTACTTTTCCGTTACAAACTAAATTATTCGTACAAAGAGAGCAAATTAAATGAAAGTATCAATACAAAAATATGAGTATCGCTAATTTTAATGTAGTTGTTGAAACCATTAATGGTCCTATAACGTTTCGTATCACCTAAGTTAAACCTTATATTAGAGATACTAACTATAAAAACCTTAAAGTTTAACGATCGGGTAAATACGATACTTCTCTACTTATTATCGAAAAGTTAATAAAACTCTACCGGCGAGGATAAGCCCGAAATGAAAGGAATGTTAAAAAAAGGAATATACATTAAACTGTATTTACAGTAATACTTAGGTAAGTAGGAAAGAAAAGGATAACAAAAACTTGGCATTAAATCTACGGGTATAAAACATTATCAAAACCTCCGGAAAACCCTTTAACGAAAGTAAAAGAGTCAAAGTTAACAGCGAATGAATTAGAAAAGTTATACAATTCGTATCCAAAACCGACTTTAACTTCTAATTTCGAAATATCACAATCTTTAAATTAAGGATTATATACGAAGTTAAAGGCAAAACCACGGGGCATCCGTATCAAAAGTTATGTTTAATCGTTGAAAGATATGGTAATAAAGTTAAAAATTAAACCTTTTCGTAATCGTCAATGATTAAAAACATCAGCTAATGTTTAGTAATCGTTTAACAACAAATTTACGAGTAAAAATTAAAGGTAAGTTGGCATGTAATAACCAAGATATAAAGTAAATATAAATGATACTATTTTCTTTAAAACGACTGGATTCGTAATATCGAAAAACAAGCTATTAAGGACTTTAAGTTCTGAAACTACAGGTCGGTTACCACTTTGGTGAAAAACAACTAACTTAACTTTAACGAAACGTCAATTTGTATATTTAGTATTAATACTAACATAATTTTTTTCCAGAAGCACTACGGCATTGATTGAACTACAATCTTTGAAACTAATATGTCTAAAACCCAACAATACCTAAAATAACTTACCCATAGCAACTGCATTATTACCCTATTCTAAATGAAAGCCGCCTACAACTTATCAATTATAACATAAATACAAAACATAACAAGTAAAATCTTTAACAAGTGAAGCAAAACGCATAAGTGGTAAATACAGACTTTGAACCCACAGATTAATATAATATAAATTAACTTATGAGAAAATAAAGTTAATAATGTTTACTAATAATTTCTTTATAAATATCACCAACTTATCTTCACAAATAGGCTCTTTAATGACCCTCGTTTATAGAAAGAAACAGGAGAATCAATTTAATATTATCAGTAACCTAATTTATGAAACTAGTATCAAATGTAATAGTATTATATAAAACGTACTAGCTTTCAAAGTATACGGTTTAATAACTAGCTTCGATATAGGTATATAACTATAGAAAACCATTAACTTTATTAATAGGCAGTTAAAAAATCTTTTTATCCCGATGGTAATTTGTACCTATTCGAAAAACCTATTCGAACATCTTTTAAGGCTTGAAATCACTAGTGAAAAACACTTGATAATCAATATGGTAACACTCCTTAAAGCCTACAAGAGTAGGAAGATTAAAGAGTTCCAATGGATCGATGAGTAAGATAATCTTATTAACTTTATAACGAAGGTATCGCCGAATAATACCCTTAAGAGGTTTTTAAATAGTAATAGGCTAACTATATACATCAAGGGTTACATTAAGGACCCATCTGGAAAGCCTAAGTTATGTATTGATGGATAGGAATATGTTGTCAACCTAAACGATTGCCAGAGAACTAACGAAAAAAACTATTTTAAGTGTCAGGGCTGAATTAAAAGTTTATATGAGCCTGTAGAGGAAGAACTTTTTATAGGAACTGATGAAGTTAAAACTAGGAGCCGTGGGATAACTAAATGTAAATGAGGTTATTTTTGGTATGAAAGTTAACTGTAATTCATAGGGTGGTAGCTAGTTGACGATGACGTAATTTAGCGGTTATCGGAAAAGATTAGTCGAATATATTGTCATACGCGTACAAAATATTTAGCCGCCAGTGTTGAAATAGTACAATTTGCAGTGTAGTAGGTAAATTCACTTATATTCAAGTTAACTATACTAACTGCAGGTAAAGTATATTGTTTTTTATAGGCGTATTATATTAGCTGTAAGTTAAATACTTTATGCGTCTACTTTACAAGAAGGTAGGGGCCAAACGATTGGCTATACAAATTACTGTGCAAACCAGTTAGCGGTCCGCCAGAACTAGAACAATATATCTACCACTTAACCACTCAATACTACTATTACTTCGACCAATCGAATCGACAAAGTTGCAACGTCTAAAGCTCTACCAACAGTCTTTGCATTTTTTTGACAGTTAACAAGTATATATTTGTATTATTTGTCTGTGAGGTTGGTTTTCAAGTTGACATAATAGTATAAGACAACTTGATATGGAAAAGTATGATAATGTTATTATACGGTTCTGCGGAATTCACATACTCGATTCATGCTAGTATTATATTTTTCTATTTCATTGATTCGATTTGATTACTTCGAGAAACACGTAATTTTAAGTATGGAAATTTTTTCTACGAAAAAAACCTACTGATACCGGCGGGAAGAATCACAATCTAGGAACCTTGAACCAGGTTCTTCATAAGTGTCTAGATCTCCAAGCCATTCCTCCAAATAAGATCTTAAGGTACTTTGCATTTGAAGACTCGTAAACCTGATCTTCATAACCTTCATCAAGCTTGAAAACTCGATTAAATTAATTATCTACTAACGCGTATTGACGGCAATCATATAATTGTATAATTTTCAGTGTATAGAAAGTACTATGTAAAGAATTTATATAGAAATAAAGTTTGTAAACAAACGAAAAAAAGAAAGAACACTGTATATCCGTTTGTTTTCCGTTCAACTCACGAAAACAATTATTACATATTATTGGGAAAAAGTAATACTCTCAATAACCCTTACATCGTATATCTGAAGCAAATGTTTTTAAACATATTTTACTCAACTAATACTCTTTCCTTTTACATCACTTTAAAAACGGCTTCATACAGAGTAAAAGATCTTTATTTCTTTCAGTTACTATTGTTTACATAAAACGATATATTAACGTAGGAAATGATAGCTTTGAAAACGAGATAAGCGTCTTAAATACACGCGGTCGCCATATGCGCTGCTTATTTATAGTGTTAAGTCACCTTATTAAACTTTTTAAAAACTCCGGCGCACCCCTCGTTATTTCTTTTCCTCTACCATTTAATCCGATTTATTATAGGTAGCTGAACCATATACGGAATATATTAATTGATTTTTTAGGGTGTAAAATTATAGAGTTCATACAATTTAAAAAAAGTGGTTACAATAAGTATACTATATTTAAAAACTTTTTCTTTATATTCATAGTGTATGTAAAAGTCCGTAAATAATAAATGGAAGCTACTAAATAAAAATACGAGTATATCCCTATCGCTGTTACAGCCGCCGAGCCGCAATCTCTTTACCGCACTAGCATCGTTACCGAGGTATCGACCGGGCGCTTAACAACCCTCTTGTGTCCTCTTTATACAGTAGTCGACGTAGTGGAAGGCGGCGCCACATGAGTCTCGACCTCAGCGCTGCTAGGCAGCTGACGTATCCTATCAGCATACTTCTCCTCCTCTAGTGGTGGCGGTAGCGACAACAACGATAGCGACAGCGACAGAGATAAAGACATGCGTACTATGAAGATCTAATCGTTCGCCGGCACTACTGCCGTGGGATAATATTATATATGGGTATTTCGGATTGAATAAGATCCTAGATAATAAAGAGAGTACTAAGTACTAAGAAGTTTCAAATAATAGAAATAAATTCGAATATTTGTACGAAAAAAACGTTAATGAAGAAAATATTTATATGATACTGAAACAATACCTTAAAAAGACGAAATTTATTATATCAAATATTAATATAATTAATTCCTTAATAACTGGATATTTCATTTTCAACTCGACATCAAATTTCTTGGAATGAGTGCACGGACCATCTTGTTAAGGAGGGTGGAGGCTGTATATGGTAAACCCTAACAGTGCCTACTTCCAAGAAAGAAATTTAGGTTCAGCCGCTATTAATACCATTACTTTATATGTATCCTATTTCACTACAATATCACTAATCAGCTTGGTTACAACTTGAATCTTTTCAGGCGACCACTTTTTAGCTATGAAGATCGTCGTCGGTCTGGCATACGTCTCGCACAGCGGTGTATTCAAAAATAGCCCTTATAACCAACAATTCTGTCCCTCGTTACTTGTACTAACATAGCTCTCCAGATTTAAACTTATACTGCAACTTCAATACATGTTTAATTCCTTTTGCGCTTTAAGGTTAAAAAAAAAACTTTATTATAAGCGTTTGCAATTGATGGCTTTATTAATTTATTTATCTTTTAGCCGTCGCTACCCATACTAGCGCTCCACTTTCTTAACGGAGCCTTCAATCATACTTTGGATGCTTTTCTTTGGCTGTTCACAAAAGAATCTTTACGATATATTACTCGTTTAGTAGTGCTTCATTTTACGATTTTTTCTACACTTTTCCGGCTTACAGTCCATAGTACAAGGGTGGCTTGGGTTATAAATTATATCTTTCTCCCAAGTAATAAAATACATCATCTTTCTCGCTATAGGACCTTAACCAATATATATGTATTTTACAGGTCCTCTACTCTTTTTGGATTGCCATCAAATCCTCGATATGAGTAGGCGTAGTTTAGTGATTAAGATAGCCATTTAATACGGCCCGATTAAGTTTGAAGTTTTCATTTTCGTATAGTTACGGGTTTCTAAACTCTAGGGCACCTTAAGGTCTTAATTGAAAGGCTGGTCTGAGGTTAGATTTCTAGTAAAGGTTTTTGTTTATTTTTACGTTTTATAAATAAAGGTTATACAGGTCGGTAAACTTTTCTTTATAAGTATGTTTAGTTCAAATCACTTTTCTAAATACCTAATAGTTTCTGCCCTTTTCTACATATTACGTGGAAAAACTTATATGAATATAATCTATATTTGCAAATTAACAACTTTTATAGCACGTAATAAGGACTAATACGGTTGATTATAAACCTCAACAGCATTTAACATATACGTATAACATATTACCCGAAAATCGATTATAGGTGTCTAGGATTGTGTTTTAAATCTTATATATTTGTTTAGTCAGGGATAGGGCTTTATCAATAGTTTATTTATCAAATCACTTGGTTCGACTTTGAAATAGGAATTTAAGAATAGGGTGTTTGTTGTTGGATAGGAACATTCAAATTGCCAGCCTTCCTGCCAGTACATGTATGTATTTTTAAATTATTGAGAGTCATATTATAATAGCTATATAGTGGGTACTGCCCGGTAATAGTAAATCTCAAAAACGAAAAAAAAAAAAAAAAAAAAAAAAAAAAAAAAAAAAAACTGGATGTTACTTTCGACAAACAGACTTAAAACAAAATCGACATTTTAAACTACGATAGATTGAAAATTATTAAAGGCTACAATCAAATCAATCGTAATACTACCAATTACTATGAATTGCATATATTTTGAACACATTTACTTACTTTTTGGTAAGAAAAAGAACACGATTGATAACATTCACGATTCAATGATAAACTCATTTCTTTATTAAAAAAATATTTTAACTATGCAATTACGAAATCTGATAATATTACGATAAATAAAGAAACATAAATATGAAACTGAAAGAATAATATTTCTTTTCATACATACAAAGAATTTCCATTGAAAATCTTAAAAAAAATTGAAATATCGGTTTTATATATTTGAAAGATTTCAAATGAAAACATTAAACGAGACGAAGAACTTGAAATACTAACACTATCTGAAAACAAAAGAACATATAAACAAAGAACACGGATTCATTAAAAATAGACGACAAATGAGCAACAACTGTCGATCTCTATTTATGTTGCATCAGAAAAACTATGCACATTATGAGCCAAACATACAAATCAATATATAATAAAATAGAACACGATTGAATAGTTATGTACAAAGCTATCATATTTTACTCAATATGATTGGTAAAGATAAGAATGGTGAAGGTTGAAAGGAATACTCCTATAAACACAATGATATAAGAGGGCCAAAAATTCATTATAAATGAGAATTCATAGATACATAAAATAATTAGCTATTAATCCTAATTTTCTGAAATTTGGTATATTATGTATGAAATTGCGTATCAATGTTTACGTTTTCGTACATTATTAGATTGTACAACTTCGTTTCGCTAGCCGGCTGGTGGGATTTTTCATTTCCTTGGGTTTGGTCTTAGTGTTACTTTGTGCAATTGTTTCATTACTTCGCCATATTCTTTTATTAATTTACTCATATCGTATTGATATCAGCTGTATTGATAAATGAGAGGGGTTATAAAACCATTGAACGAATATAAATCGAGGTTACTGGCGTTAGAGAACATTTATACTTAGAAATTATCGTTGTTTATTAGTTACGGATTGAATAATAATGTAAGAAAGATCGTAAATCATTTCACGAGTATTAATCGACGCATGGAATAATTATCTATTAATTATAAGTCAAATACTAACTATATTTATTACTTTGGATATTATTGATATAAATCTTACGAATCTATCTTAAGAATTCTTTATAGTAAGGTAAGTGATATTAGAATAGAGTAAATTGTTACTTAAATATTTTAAAACTTTAGAAAAAAAATTAGTTATAATTAAGGAGCCACAAAATGTTTCAGTTATTGTAGACCATAAGAAATATTGATGAAAAGAATTCATTTATATATTTAATCGGAATGCTATATACCCTTCAAAAAGATGAAAAGAATCTTACCTATAGAGCCAATATGAAAAGAATAAGACAAAATGTATATACAATATATCTAACACGGCACCAAATTAGCCGGCAAATGACGAAATGAATGATAGCTTCATTTTAAGCATGTAAATAAATATAGATACGAAAACAATATTACAAATATTTGACACTCGTCAAGAATATCAACGATTTACATAAAGATTCTAAGAAGCCCTCAATATATTAGAATACAATAATTTACGCCATACTATTACAAAAATTTCATCAAGAAAGGGATAAAACCTACTCTTCCAAGAATCATATATTTAACGAAAACAAAGTGAAAACATGTAAGAAATATCCTGATATAAAGTGACAAAAGGAAATATTTCACATTTGGAATTTTGGATGGGATGTTTGATCTTTTTCATAAGAAAAAAAAACCTAGAAGTAACGATTTGTTTTATATCATGGGCAATTTAACGACGTAAACATGAAAACTCGATACCGACAAACATTTATTCAAACAATACAGCATAAACTTTTAACCCAATCATATTTTTGAATACTCAACCCTCAGTAAATGTACACACGGCTCCAAATTGGAAGGAAAAAAATTGCAAACATGTTTCGCATCCGTTACGAATATTGCGATATATCCTCACACTTTTCGGTGTAATTAGCGTTTCAGATTCATTTCAAGAAACCAGTAACAAAATCTTATATGAATAACACCATATTTTCATCATCGTATACCTTACTTATGTTCTTGATATTCTGATTTCTTGATAAACCTTTCAAACATATTAGCAATATACATAGTACGTACTTCAAAAGTTACAAAAATGAAAGCTTTCAATAGAACAGGAACATATACCGCTCACTTCCAAAAAATATTATTTTATGTGTACCATCAGACCAAAATATACAAAAAGAAACAGAATACAAATCACATCGTAGAAAGAATTATAAAGTACGTGATTTCTCTACATGTTCAAAAACGACAAGGTATTCCATATATACTATAGATATATCTCTATAGTTAGTAAGCGGCCACGCTGCAAGATGCACTCTTGCAGAGTGCACAGGAACGTGTCACACTGCAAGGTGCATTCTTGCAGAGTGCATGATAGCGTGCCACTGCACAGAAGGGATATTGGTAGAGTGCACGGTAGAGTGCCACTACCCAGGTGACAGCTTATAAGCTTTCTCCGGAGGCGTACACTCTTCGAATGCCTCTTCTCCATTGCATCTATCTATCTGAAATATACGCTATTCAATCATCTACTTATCTTTATGTCAACGTATACGTTACAGACAGATCTAACCGATAGATAAGATAATTTTACTGATGACTGATCAAAACATATATTGCATTTAGAAAAGTATTTATTCATTTTACTCATTAAAACCAATATTATTGAAGGTTGAAATCCATATGGAAAGTTTTTCATCAAATCCAAGATCGAATGACATCAAAACATATTTTTCAGAAAGCCAACGTACTGAAACCTTGACATATCATAATGAAAATCTCGAAATATAAGTTTCAAAAATAATGAGAATGACAGAATAGGATAGGAAAATTGTAGTTCATTAAAGACTTCTCTAAAAGATTGTACCAATAACAATTTTATGCCATCATCCATAACAGAGAACTAACAATAACCATTTAAATATGGGAAAAAGAGAACCAATAACTGATTAGCATAAAGCACTTTATTAAGACGTATAATTGTTCGAACAATTTATTACAGTTTACGATCACTCGCATATTAATTGAAATATCAACGAAATGCGCGTAAATACTTTCATAATTGGATCATAAAATCGAATACCACAAATTTTGGCAAAATAAAACCTAAACGCAGCCAACACAACATTTTATTATGAATGAAAGAATAAATTAAAAACAGAACCTATTTTAGAGAAAGCTTGGAAATAAAAGATGATTTATAAAACTTCATAACGTAATGTAGTAAGCCCAATAAAACCAACCGTACAAAACTTGAATAATACACTATTTACAAAAAAAACTATTTACTTCAAAAATTAACAATTGACAACATACAAGATTTACCGAATTATAATAACCGATTATAAAATTTAAAACCCTAAAACTCTGCTAAATGTTAAACAAATAATTGAAACTATTATTTAAATTGAAAGGCTTATAGGAAAGATAACTCAAAGCGATATAATCCATACGATTTACTAACACATTTACAAATACCTAAAATTTCATAATACTGCATTACTTTATAATTTATAATTCAACTACCAGGGTAATGACGATCTATACTTAAAGTATTCATTGATGGTATATTAGTAGTAAATTGTAAACTGACTAAATATATTTAAATTATTCATTATACAAAAACTAGAAAATCAAAATATCATGTATATATGTTCCTAAACACGATTACTGATAATTCCAGATTGTTTAAGAAAACTACCAGTAATAACACCATTCATTTCACCACGTATAATTTGATATCACTCATAATATAACTTGAAGTAACACAACAAAAAATCATTCATCATTCGTATATAAGCATACAAAGCGAACCAATCTATCAAATTATAACCTATACCTCCGATTTCATATCAATCATCAATGGAACCATTGAATTCAAATTTTATTATAGTTATTATATGTATATTATAATTCAGGTATAAATGGATCAAAACAAAAACTTTTTTTGCGCCAAATGAAAATAAAAAGCATAGTATTGTAGCAAGAAATTGTTCGAACTGAATACTCCTAAAGTAACTATAAAAACTATGACGATGATGAAATTTCAATGAAAAATCAAAAGATAACTGTACTTTATAAAACGTTAAAAAACTGAATACACAAATCTCAATAGGATTCAATAACTAATATGAAAATGAAGAAGTTTACCTTTTTGGAAAAAAACAGAACCAAAAAAAAAACATCTAATCATAAACGCAACTATAAAACTTTACATCATTCAAAGTCGTATAGAAACTTTCAATCGTTCATTACGAATTATTACAAATAATATTAACATAAAAAAAAACCTATTTTTTGTATCGAAAAAATTTAAATCAATGAACCTAAATTCAAACAAAAAAATACTATATTGGAAAAAAAAAACCCGAAGCAGGTTAAATTCGTGACGCAGGTATGAATAGCACGACATATCTTATGAAACCAAAAATATAGAATTATAGAGGCAATTTATAAGAACCCATTAAAAACGTAGAATATTTCGTGCAAACATTAAAATAATATCATTATTACAGTCGAAGACACTAAAATAATTTATCACGGTATTTTTTACGTTGACCTAGTTTCAATAATAACCCTTAAAGTTGAGATTTAGGGTTATTTCCTCGAACTCCTATAAAACTATTACTTATATAGCAACAATCATATAAATATGTTTGACCTCGGCTTTTTTTAACTCGTAATCGCTAATATTTTTCCTTATTATGAATCTCACGATGAATCGCATTTATTTCAGATTTGATTTGAATTTTTAGTTTTCAAAAATAAAGAAAGAAAGATTTCGTCAGCCATCGGATAATAGTTTTGTATCTTATAATATTCTCAAAAGATATTTTGAAGATTAAAACCAATTATATATTAATATTTTCAAAGCAAAATATCAAGATAACGATACTCTGTATTACCAGACGACTTATATATAGACACTTGATATAAATTAAATTTTCTTCCTTTGTAATAAATATAGGAAGAAGAGATAACTAAATTCTTGACAAGAGTAAAGCATAAGTTAATACATTATCAATATTGCCAATTGAAACATTCAAGTCTTTCAATTTCATCACCCATCACAAATTCATCACGTATTACATAGGTAAATCAATCAGAAAGAATAAAATATAGAATAACTCACCTGTTTTTCGGGACTCAAAAAATGAAAGGAAAGATAATTTTATAAACCATCCAGCGATTGTGTTTGGAACTAAGCCAAGAAATCAACTAAGATACTTAAAATAACAAATTTCATATATGAAGCGGGCAAAAATGGATATTGAAAACAGTATAACTTTATAAGTAATGAAACGAAGTATGCGATGATATCGATATATCAGTAACAATTCAAGGGATCCAAAATCCTCAGACTCTTCAACAATCTCCCATATTGAAAATAAATACGTATAAAGACACCCATATTTACCTAAAAATAAACTGGATTGATAGCTTTTTGGTTATCAATTACATCTTTTTAAAAAAGGCTTCACGATTTTCAACGGCTAAAAAAAACTTATAATTTGATTTTCCTCATTTAACTTTGTCACTTGATTTATTATATATGCCCTTTGACATATTCTATTTACCTATGTACATTTGACGCGATTATTACCCTACAGTACCTGAAATAAGAGTTTCAATAAATATTTATGAATATTGGTGTAATAACTAATTTGATGAAAGGTGATTGGTAATATATAACATGATAACAGCTAGTAAATGAATCTTTAAATATTGACGTTGAGAACATTACTAAGTTTGAAATTAGCTTTAAACTAAAGAAAGAGTTTTTTTTTTACTAGTATAATTATTCGTTTTCCTATAATATTTTTTTATTTATATTTTGAAAGTACTAGCAAGTTCTATTATATACTACGTACACAACACATATATTTGAGATAATATAGAGGTTTGCAAATATATGTTGGTATCAGATAAATGGAAATTTCCAGTCATTATCAAATGGGAATATTCTTGGTGAACACGTTGAAAATGTGAGGTAACAACAATAAATTTATCAATGGAAAAATTCGCTTACTATGTAATGGTTTTAACTATCCGATAGGGAACAAAAAGTACGAAGAATTTCAATGGATTAGATGAAAGGATATAGATTAGTTAATATTGAACGACACCATTAAGTTCTTCAACCATGACTCAATCTACTCCAAAACTTTCCACAGGTCGTTGGGGACCATGTGATGCGATGAAAACCATATTCAGGAAGTTTTTTTTTATATTTAACCGCACAGTATAAATGGTATTAATAGATGTAGTACGCTAACAATTTTGAGGCGTTGATTTCTTCAAATATAGACTGTTAAATATATATATGGATTTTACGTAAACTTTGAATTTTTAACCATCTTCCATATATAAACGTAATATGTTATAATGATAGTATAAACTATTCAATAGTAGAAAAACAAATCAATTTAATCATTGAAGGGATTCATTAAAAACAAGTATTTGTTAAGACGTATTAAAATATCAAAGATAATAAAAAGGTATACACTTAACTTGATGAAACCTATAATATGCTTACTTTTTATAAGGGAAAGGTTATGTTTATAGATGAAATACTGGAAATGGTCATTAAGTGGTTTCATAATAATGTTAAGCCGGATAAACGTATATTAACGCTATCAATTCTGAAGTATGCCAACATATAAGGAGTAAATATCTATCTGTAATATTGAGATGAATTGTGGCCGAAAGATACGATAAGATAACGAGGAAATCACCGAAAATATCAGCGGAATATGAAGATAATAACTCTTCCAATATTAGAAATTTACGCCAAGTAACGAATAAACTATCATTACCTTCATAAACTTGAGTTTTTATAAGAAGTATATTATACAAATTGTACAATCCTATGAAATTCGATAATGTTCCAAATATAAATACATAGATGTATATTGTAAACAATCTTTCAACCTTTTATAAGACACAAATTAAATTATTTCATAATATTCTAAAAAATACCAACGAATATACGCTAAATATTATCAAGAACACCAAAAAAAATCGTTTTCGTTTGTACATTTCAAATATAATTCAATACGTAAAAAAATGTAATAATTGTATCCAAAATCAACAAAATAATAAAATGATAATATTTCGGATAGCCATTTAAAAAGACAACAATAAAAGATAATCATAATTATCAACTCCTCAAACGTAAATACAATAACTTTGGAGCGATGAGAGGAAAATCAAAACTATGGAGTTGATATACCTGAATAAACGGGCAAAATGATCAAATTATGCAGCTAATGATTAATTGAAATCGATAGCATACAAACAAACGAATTCGAAGCCAAGACGACATTCAAATTTATACCACAGATATACTTCAAAAAACGAAACGAGTTTTTTTCAAATAAGTAAAAAAAAATCGAAATCAGGGGCAAGGTAATAGAATATAGTTACAAAGAGTCAAATTTAGATGGATTAGGTTACGGCGATGTAATAAAAAGTTATATTTTTATATAATATTCGGGAAAATATGAAACAACAATGAACAATGAATCATTTCTGTTAAACCCAACCTAGTGACAATGGAAAAAAGGGAACTTCAATGGCTGCAAAATTATTGAAACCTATATTTGATCAATTACTAACTTATGAAACATTTTTTTTAAAAAAATACCTGGCGAATTATGAGATACGTTTCTATGTTAGATTGTGATATCATTTGTTAAGATACTCAATACATATTCTTATATAGACATATATTACTTAAACATGTGTCAAACCTAGTCATAAATCAGGGAAAATATCATTCAATTAATGTTTAACCTAGATATGATGATTTTGAAAGTTTGCTAATGCGTTATTATAGTCATGATTGAAATAATGATATATTTTTTCAGTAATATTCATTTTTATTGTAAATTAACGATACGAAGTTGAACATTTTGGTTTTTGGAAAATGAATATAATGAAAATTCATAAAATAATAGTTTATAGGAAAATATCGGTTTATCAATGAGTTGAAAGGATGAGAAAACCGTGAATTAAACGTATTTTAACGTATAATGAAAGAGTATAAGTGTTCATTCAGTTAAAATAAATGATAAAAACATAGTTTCAATCAGGGAATATGTGAAATTGCTTCCTATAAGAGTTTAAATCGTAATTATATATGAGTCGAAGTTAATCTAATAGAAATTTGTTGCTATATGGTCCTAAACTTTGAATGAATAATCAGATGATGTGGTAATGAGCGTTTAAAGTAACTAATACGTAATGAAAAAGGTGAAAGTTTCAATATAACAATCTTTTCGTTCAAAATGAATAAGCTGAAGATGTTGACTAATATTTCATTTGTATAAAACATCAATTCAAATATAAACATGAGTTTTTCTAACATTTGTGAAAAGATGAAAACTATGAAAATAATTGCCTATTATAGATACCTCTATCTATCAAAAGTTTATTTTGTAAAAAAAGGTAGGGAAAAATTTTTCACGTTAGCTATACACGGCATAATAATTGGTTCTGACATAGAAATATTTAAGGTGGATCTGCCAAAAAAAATTCACTTACTAGAATAGATTTTTACTTATTCTGATAATTATATACATCAACTTCAGTTGTTATCTAAATGTTCTTCAAACATAAGAAGACTAACTTGAAACGTTTAATGATAAATTTCATTGACTTTCGTAAGGTATTTTTCGTTAAATGGATTAGGGATTGATAGTAAATGAAACAAAAAAACAACTCGGCGAATACTATAATACATGCTATATTTGATCAGTTGTTGGAAAAGTTCCCAAATATTAAGAATACAATCATTTATATAGAATTATAAGTTAATATATTACCTGTTATATTGGATAGACAATGCTTAAAACGATAGATACACAACCAAAGAACCGAATACGAGTGCAAATAAGAAAACTGTTTGTAGGACTTTAGACGTTGCAACATGATCGATTCAATTTATCGAAGTAATAGTAGTATTTAAATGATCAATTGGTGTATTTATCATTCTAGATTTAGCAGACCGCTAGCCAGTCTGCACAGTAATTTGAATGGCTAACTTCTTAGTCCATGCCCTGATATGAAGTGGGCACATACTGTACTTTACTTGTAACTAATATACTAAGCCTACATAAAACAATACACTAAACTTGCAGTTAGTATAATTGACTTTACTGTAATTAAAGTTGATCTTTTACACTGTAATCATTATTATTCTAACACTGGCAGCTTTTTGTTTTGTGCGCGCGCGTTAGTGTAGTTGATCAAATTTTTCCGTTTATCGACAAATTACTTTCTCATTAACCGACCAGATCCATGTTAATTCCAATTGACTTCCGTATCCAAATTAGCCTTAATTATCTTACTTCACTTCATTGCTTCGAGTTTCTACTTCACTAACTTTCGTGTATAAGTTTTTCACTACAAACCCGTACACATTTACCCATTTTCACCACTAGCTCTCTTTATCCACATGGGTTAAGCCGTCCATCACTTTAGTTAACCTACGTGAGTTTACTAACTCACTATTGCCATTGTTGCTACTATTGCTACTAGCTATATTAACAAATGTAAGTTAAGTTACTAATTAATTTCGCTTAACCCACGTGTGTAAATTAACCTAATACTACCTCAACTTTTACCCAACCATTTTAAGAAGTCGTCACCGTTAGTTTTATTTCCTTGGTAGTTTTCCAGTTGAACATTATATCGCTATTCGCTAGTACGTAACTTAGTTTTAGTTGGTGGCCTGTTAACGTATAGTTAGCTTATTTCTGTCCACAAACCTTTTAAGGACATTGCTCTGTAATGTATTTATTTTCGTATTTACGGGATTGTCTTCATAATTAATTTATCGGAATTTCTTAATGTATCTTTTTTCGTAATTTCTACAAAGTGTTATTATATCAATTACCAGGTGATTTTCGCTAGAGATTCCGGGTTTTAAAAGGTATTTGAATAGGTTCCTGGAGTCGGTACAAATTACTACCGAGGTAAAGTGAATTTTGAATTGCCTGAGGACAACCTTAAGGGTTTTAGATAATAATATTACTATAACAAAACCAGTTATTATTTCATAGACTTCTAAAGCCAGTATATTACATGTGATCATATTACATTTGACGGAAGTTTGGTCAATTAAGTTTCCGATAATATTAAATTCGTCTTTTCGGTTACTTGTATTAATAATTTTTATTAGGAAAACTATTTATGATAATAAGTCTGTGTTATTTGTAAATATGCTATTCGTAAAGATTCTTTACTTGGACTTTGATAGATTAAGCGTGATTATATTAATTTCTTGTTTTCAATTCCGTATTTGTTTCTTTAGCCTTTCATTTCATCGGTTAAAGTCTTTATTCGATGGGTTTGATGTTTATAACAGAATAGATGAATTATAGAAGGTTTTTGATTGGAATAGAGTGGCTATGTAGTTGCCACTGGCGTATTATTTATCGTAATATTAAGGTATAATTATATTGTTTTTGTTAATTATCGCGAAGTTAGTATAATGGATTTTTTTAACGAAAGCTAAGGCTAATATTCTCATTCCCTATACGGATTGAGGATTCGTTAAATTTAAGTTAGTTTCTCTTTATTGAAGTTATAATTAGATTATAATTTTAAAACTTTTAGTTGTAATTACCTTTTGGTATGATATTATAAAACCATATGTTCCAATGACGAGGATATTGATGCTTCATATACCTATTAGGCCGAAGTTTTTTATTTATTTTAGTAATAAGTATGGGTTATATGTTGAAGATTTCATATTCAGCTATATCATAAAGTGTGATTGGTAGGTTTAAAAACAGTCGAATTCCGCTTTAGCCAGTTCTTATATTGGCTCAATATATTATATTACCGTTCCCAGAAGCTACATTGCACGCAATTTCCATCATAGCTTTGGTAATACTATCCACTGTGAATCAGTTAATGATTATGTATATATTTTCTTCATATCCCTACTATTCAGCGTAAACTCTCTTTTTGTGATGGCTAATAAACTTGTTGTTAAAGAGAATGCCAAACATTAGCTAATCTTTTAAACTGTTAGAAATTGCGTAAAGATTTAGGTTTTGTATTTATTACTATATCCTCAAAGGATTAAACGCGGTCTTTTGTATAGGTGCCCCGTAGTTTTTCCCTTACCTTTTTTTATAATCCTAGACTTAAATATTGTAACATTATAGTCGTAAAGATCAAAATCTTCTTTAGATACGAATTATATAACTTTTCGAATTAAAAGTCCGATAATATCAACCCTATCTCTTTTTAAAAGGTTTTCCGGAGGTCTCTATAATATCTTATTCTCGGAACTTTACATCTAAGTGTTAATTATCATTCTTTCTTTTTATTTACCTAAGTAATATTATAAATGCGGCCCAGTACGTATTTCTAGTCCTTCATGTTTCTATTCTTTAATAGTCGTTTGTATCAACGGAGTTTCATTAACTTGTAGATGATATGAGGAGAAGGATCGTGTTGACTTATTCGTTTAATTTAGAGATTTTTATTGCTATTGTTAGTCGTCATTATATAAGCTTTAACCTAGGTAATGCAAAACGTTGCGGGATTATTAATAGTTTTATGAAACATTTTAAGATTAGAGATATTTAAGATCTTATATGGGTTTGTCATTTTCTTAGCTCCCGCTATACGAAAACCTTTCTCCAAAACACCAAAGTATACACGTCGGTTATCTTAAGGAAGTTCCTGTTGCTAAGGTTATTATTACTTCAACGTCGTGCCGGTTTCTTTTTAGTTCTTTTAGTGCATTACTGTAGGCTATGACTTTCTCTTGGGTATTTGTTGGTAGTGGAGATTTATTCGTTAAATGTGGATACGATTTAAATATCAGTAGTATTGGCATTATGCTATTAAGGCCTATAGTGTTATTTAGTCCCTTCACTGCTATTTAATAGCGCGTCTCCTGATTCGTAGGACTTCTGATCTCTAGCGTAAGTATATCGTACGTTTTACAAAGTAGCGCGTGTACATTTTCGACCTTCCTAATGTTCTAGTAGGCTGTAGTAGACACCTATTTACATTGGATTCCCATTATTTTGTCGATCGTCAAAACTTTGCCGTCGTAAAGTTGATACCGGTATCGTAAGCAAAGATTTTACGTGGAATTAAATACGAGTTAATTGAAAATGTATTTAACTCTTCTCACGTGTTTTTCACCAACCAGGATTTTGAAGAACTTGACTTTATAGAAAAAGGTTACAGGGTTAATTTCGTAAAAAACTGACTTGTTGTGTAAGTAGAATACGTTAATCAATATTTCGTGTTTGAATTTGTTGTTGTTTTTGAATATAAATTTGAATTTTCAACGAGATTAGGTATTTTTTTGGCTGTGATAGCTGAGTATTTCAATGGAATGTAAAGTATAGTATTTCATGTTTTTATATATTATAAACTTTGCAACTTTGTATAGCTTATTAACGGCTGTATAGTTGAGACGCTAATGTAGTTGACATATTTCTAACTCTGTCAGGTATAATACTATTTCGTTTTAGGCCTTAATGATAAAATTACAGATTCCCACATTCGGAGGCGAGGGAAAATCTTGAGACGTTCTTGAACAGTTTATTAACTTTGACGTCGACGTTATTACTGAGAGTTTTCATATTTTCCAAATAAAGAAGAAAAATAGTAAATAACTTAAGGATATAGAAAATAATGGATTCAATAACAGTTTACATAACCGTTATTCCTAGTAACGATGATCATTCGCTTAGGTTGAAGCCAACTTTAAATTTGCCAGCATTTTAACGATTAATTTCTGTAGTAGTAATGATTTCCCTTCTTAATGTTACGTAGTGCAAAAGGCCTCCTATTTAGTACTTTTCTCTCTTTATATTTGGGAAGATACCTTTAAACGTATAGTCCGTGTAGCTATTACAAAGATTAAAGGTATGTAAGCGGTTAGGGGATTGGTCAAGGCAAAAGTAAAGGTATTCGCCACTTAAATAGTATAGAAAGATTTGGTTGGTAAATTATTACGCCGCGTTAAAGGTAGTATTTCCATGCTATTTCATTTGTTTAAAAACACTATCACCTTTAGTAATTTATTTACCCTTCAAGTTTACGATATAGTCTAAGTAATATTACGCGTAAGTATTGAGTATTAGATATGGAATATTACTGGCTTGATTGTAAGGATTGCCAGAGTTTAAGGGGTTGAGTAATAACCAGTTTCTTTATGAATCTAATACCTTTTAGCATCATTACGACGATAATTTTTTGCGATTAGTAGTTCCGCTCAAGTTTTCTTTTCGTTAGAATTGATATAATAGTGGATTTTAATCTGAAGGTATTGGGAAAAATATTTATTATTAAGAGCACCTGTATTTAAAATCGACGTATTATTTCATCATGCGGTTTAATTTATTTATATCTCGAAATTAATAAATTTAACCCTACATACTAAGATAGTTTGGAGTACATGTTATTATGTTTATAAAAGGGGACATTAATTGGTTAAAAATCATTTTCTAAGTAGTATTTGGGCATTATAAGGCGTATTTATGTTGTTTACTCTTTTAATAACTACCTGTACATATTTGTAGAGCGTGGTTCTATTAGCGTAAGCTTTACTTATCGTTTTCTGGAATAATAGGAATTTGTCAAATATTTGATTTAGAATATTGAGAGGTATTTCCTCTTGTTTTTCTTTATTATCATCGTCGACTATATTGTGGTGGATTAATTTGTATGATATTCCGTGAAAGGGATATTATATTCGATATGACGTTTTATATCGTCGTAAATTTAACAGAGGTTTTTGCCCGCTTTAAAAAAGTTAGGTATTAATCTTTAGCGTGTTGTGTAAGGATTTCAAGCAATAGTGGGTGAAAATAAGAACAAACCTCTATTTATTTGCAAATGTTCAGGAAAGGTACTATCTTCATGTTAAAATGATCATAAGGCTTTCCTTTATATTTTTATATCGTTCTAGATTTTGGTGACATCCGTGAAAGTTCTATAGGTAATACTAACTATTTTGACAGTTTTTGAAGAAAAATTACGATAGTTGTCTCAATTATTAATAATATTTTCTACTGTCAACTTACACTTTGGAGCCACCAAGTTGTAATCACAGGAGTAATTGCTAGTATTTTGGTGCGAGAGGTAGAATCCTGTAATAGAATCTATAGTGGGCTCGCGCATATAAGCGTACCTGTCGTGGGAAGCTTCGTTTTAAGGGGCTTGGCGTTTTAAGGGAAGGATTAAGGGGTAATGGGGACTTAGGCGTAGAAAAAGTCTTGAGGTACTTGATGATCTTACTTAATTACCCGAATAAAGTCGACGTCAATACCTTTTGCTGTATTGGAAATCGGTGCTTCGTAGGTTTTGCCGCCGTTTAAAGAGTAATCCGCGTGATTATTAACAATTGTTAGGCTACCAAGTTAATTAACAGGTTTTTTATCGTTGGTGTATAAGGAGATTTGATTTAATTGAGGATTAAGGAGAGGTCTTTTGAAACGTATATAGTAGAGTTGATTGGTTTTAATGTCTTTTCTTTAAATCATGGGGTTTAAGATTATTCCTTAAGTTAAGTCAACTCGCAGAACGTCTTTGTCAATTTGGTAAATTTTTTCTCTGGTACGTATATCCTTCATTGTTCAAGTTCGGTTTCTAACTTGTATTTAACGGTTTCTAAGATTACCATTCATATATTAATATTCCAGTCATCAAAAAACTTACCATACTTACGGAAAGCATAATAGCTGCGGTCAAGTTTTTCGCCACCGTTTTGTTAGAATATGTAACAGCCAATAAAGTTGACTAATTGTCTTTCGGTTAAGTTTTTTTCGACATCTTAACCCCAGTGGTTTTCTTCGTAATGTTTGGAAAACACGGACCCAATAGTTTTTATTGCCTCAAGTAGTTTTTAAGTGGGTCTTTTCTTAACGTGTTAGCTAGTATAAGACTTATTATACGAGTGATTTAGTGATTCGGCGGCGTAAGGACTTTATGATTTAACGTGGAGTCGCACAACGTAGTTTTTTTGACGTGACTTGGTCATTCTGAGTATTTTCATTTAAAGTAGCGATTTTACCGAATGAATTAGCATAGGAAAAAAGGAAAAAAAGTGAAATAGAGGCAAAAATTTGGTATAAAGGGTAACGTCGAAGGTTTTTTGTTGTTGGTAAAAGTTGAAAGTTAAAAGTTGTAGGCCGTAGGACTTAGTTGTTTTTACAATAGTAGCACCCGTAGTAGTACTAAATTAGCCGTTTTCTAACTTGTCGATTTAAAACTTTACGCAGTTGATTTCAATACTTTTCGAAAGGGATCCATAAAGATGTTCTAGTGGTTTTCATAAAAACACCTTCGTTACCTTTCAACTGCCGTAAAAACCAAGATCACTTAGAAATTTTCTTTACTTATTGCCGTAAAAACCGACCTAATAATAGAGAGCTTTCGCAATAATTTTTCCTTTACCTTAACCGTTATTTAACGTAAAAAGTAACTAGAAAGTAGCTTCTTCATTTACTTAGCTTATCTGTGTTTAACCTAATAAGCACTGATCAATGTTGGTAGGGCTTTAGATGTTACAACGTTGTGAATTCAATTAGTCGAAGTAACTGTAGTATTGCAATGATCAAGTGGTGGATGCATTATTATAGGTTTGGCAGACCGCTAGCAGGTCTGTACAGTAATTTGTATGGGCAATTGCTTGGCCCGTGCCCTAGTGTGAAGTTGGCGCATATTGTACTTGACTTGCAGCCAATACAGTAGGCTCACACAAACAATAAATTCAACTTTCAGTCTGTATAGTTAACTTTACTGTAAGTAAAATTGATCTACTAAACTGTAATTACTACTATTCCAACAAAAACCATACCGGATTTTCGGGCGATATCCATTCACTATCACAACTAAAATTCAAAAAATATATGTAGTCAAGTCTATTCCTGCATAATATGCAATATTCTACATGAAATGAAAATAATTAACGTAAAGAAACAGTGAAAATTTACATATAGCAATCTATTCGAAATGTCGCGTATTGTTTTATAATAATAATTTTCAATGGTACATCAACTAAACCTAATTATATGAGAGACATTTTTTTGAGTTATTCTTTATAAGTTTGCGTACCATAACGGGTGGTGGATGAAGGTTATTAAGGATTTGTATATAAACTAACAGCAAGATTTAATGGAGATAATGAATTTTCGAATAAACTTGGTATTTGTAAATGGAAAACAACCCCTAGATATTATTAAGGCAACAATTTTTTTCATCATACTTAATATATAATTTTTTTTCTCAATTATAGTATTGTTAATGTCAATAAATAAAACGGATATAACGGGTCAAATCAACATATAAAATAAAACTTTATTAAAAATTAAAATCATCAATACTGTGGATATTATTATATATATCCATAGTTAATAAGCGGCCGCGTGGCAAGTTGCACCCTTGCAGAGTGCACAGTAATATGCTACTCTACAAGGTGCATTATTGCAGAGTGTATGATATCGTACCACTGCCTAGAATGAGCATTGTTAGAGTGCACGGTAGAGTGTCACTGCCCAGAAGAGATATTGGCAGAGTGCATGGTAGAGTGCCACTGCCCGGGTGGGAGTTTATAAGCTCACACCTAAGGCATGCACTCTCGGGATACCTCTTCTCCCTTTAATTAATCTATTTTCAATATATTCTACCAATCTTATGATTACTCTTCTACTGTTACCTTTACGTTAACGTACCCGGTACAATAGATCTTACCAACGAATACCTTCGAAATACAAAATAAGTGTTATTATTACTTTAATAACCTAATGAAGCGATTGAGTTTTAAGTTTAAATGGATCATAATATTATAATTCTAGCCATATTATTAGTGAAATTCTGAAATATGAAATTTCTTTGCTAAATAGTCTAAACGATGTATAATATAACAATTTTCATAATTCTGGTGCAATACATTGACTATTATATATTAACATGTTATTATACAAATGATAGGGTTTAAATTGTTAATAAACTACTCAAAAATCAATCTGTTCGGATATTTCTATAGATGGAGAATTCATGAATTATACTCCCAACTTGACTAAAGCCAAGAGATGCATGAAATTATCGTTATAGTGGATAAAAAGAATAAAGGATTCCATATAAGTTCAATTACATTTCATCAATCCCCAATTTTAACTACATATAATTTTTTACCTAAAATATCCAGAAAAATGTAGGATTACTTGGTTTACACACAAAACTTTTACTTGCTTACGTACAAGAAGTTTACGTTTGAACCTTCTTTTTAAGAGGAGGGGGGGGGGGGTAGCTTTGGATTTTTCCTTCTTTATATTCTTCATAGTGCAAAGACTCTTATAAAATAACAAGTTATTCGTATGATGATTATTTTTCACACTTGGTAGATTCAATTATACTGTTCATTATATATCATCACTCAATATCAATTGTCATAGCTTTCATAAGTAGAAAAAATAGAGTGATTATTTACATAATAGGTGCAGTCTAGGTATATGTTATAAGCAATGATGCAGGTATATGTTGTTACTTCCTTCAACTTAAAACCTTAAACTTTCGACTTTGCTTCAACATTATACTATTATTACTTTCGCGAAGATTCGGATAGATAAACGTATTAACAACTGAAGACGTACCAAAAAATGTATTATTATTTTTGATTCTCCTTACTCAACTATATTGTAATATAGCTTCATTTCAATGTTATGGATTAATTGGATGATAATCGTTCTGAATTCAGGTGACTAATTATATTAAATCGCTATATTTCAATCGTTCACTAAAGGTATCCTTGTAATACAAAGGCTATATTTTCTAACAAAAGCCGATAATATTTTCCGGATTGTCGTAGTATGATTCATATTTATATGTGCATAATTTAATCTATAACATAAAACGGTTTGGTATGTAAATCTAAATCAAAGCTTCTTGTTAATATACACTCGGTCAATCATGTATCACAATAGGTCCTTATACGTTATCATGCATCTTAAATATTTTTAAATCATTTTCTCAATTTCAGATTATATTTTCGTTAGTCGTTGAATTTTGTATATTACTGATAAACTTCGTGCTGATAGTTTTTTCCTTAATTGAAATAATTTTCGGCGGATGTTTATTGTAGGATATGTGTTCAATTAAAACAGGAGAGTGTATATAATGTTGCCATACTACATATAATTAGTTGTATAAAGTTGAAGTTACTATTGTAAAACATCTTAAATGAGATTTTCTAAAACAAATTTTCAATATTTTCAATTTCTTTGTTTTCGTTCCGTGATTATTAAGTTGAACGAAATAAGTTTGTTCTGTATTTCATTTCCTATACGCTTGTTTTTAAACCCATAAATATTTTATCCAATATTCAATTATATAGCATATTGAATGAATTTCAAGTACATTTCCATAGAAGTTGAATTTAGAATAAACATGACTTAATTTTAACGTTAATCGTGATTTGTTGGATGGAGTATTGAATTGCTATAAAGATTCATGGTATGTAGTTTCAATATAATAGATAATTCATTAGGTTAAGACATGTTTGAATATTCAAGATTGCACATCCCTGATATTATTGGAAATCGTTTATACTAATTCATTGATCGTATTGGTACGTCCATATTATTTACAATAACAATCTATTAGAATTACTGTTGTCGATATAATCAGTGATATTTCATTCATAAAACTTGTATATAAATTCCAGATTAGGCGAATCAATAGTTATCTTACACTCCAATTCTTTTCAGCTTAAGATTAACACGTATTCTATATCAAACACACATATTACAATTAATTTAAACACATTGTATTCAATGTTATATCTTGAATACTATTGAATATTGTTTATTTCAAGATAATTGCAATAGTTGACAACAGTTGATTGCGGTAGTTATAGGTCAATTATTCTGTAACTAATTAGGTATGGGGAACGGTATAAGCTGTTGCCTATACAAATTAGTGTGTAAATCATTTAGAGATTTGGAGAATTTAGAATAATCATATATAATTCTTAATGCGAATACTACTTACTTAGACTACAGATTCGAATCAAATACGTTTCAACAATACCGATCAACTAACACTGATGAGATTTCATTAGATTAAACATAGATAAGTAAGGTAGAATAGGAAGTTACTTTTCGGTTGTTATGTTTTATTAAGGTCATCCCAAAGGACGATCTCCGCGAAATGCCCTGATTAACCTGTGTTAATTTTGGCGGAATTAATTAGAAAGATCTTATGAATTGCATGCGTTTCTGGGGTGTTTTAGAAGGGTCGAATATATGGTTAAACTATCTAGTTATATTCGTTAAATCATTTTCGAACCTTAACAGTTAAGATTAACCGTTAAATTTTTCAAGTTAATCAGCTATGATCGAATCTATAAGAAATCTTGATTTTGCAAACGGTCAAGTTTCTACTGAAAATCTCCAAGTTTATAACCCGGTTAAAGACAAATAATCACACCAAACCCATACCCTTTTTCTCTATTTCTCTATTTATTATAAAATCAAATATGTTTTATGTAAGCAAATAACTGTTGAGACAGTTACCCATAATTCTGAGACATATATTATTACGGCCCCAGTTATAAAGGAGGGTCGGTAAGCCATGGCATTCGTTCGTCAAATATTGGGATAATGATTTGTAGTTCACAAAGGTTCAAGAAAACTATACATTGAGACACCCAATAAATTACTTGGTTATGTTATATTCGACTTATACCTATCGGGAATTAATGAGCGATTGATTGCCTCCAAAAATCTTTACTAATAGTTTAATAATTGGATTTTAATAGAGTTGAAAAAGGAAGGTAAACAAGTTAAATTCAGTTGAATAATTGAATTGTATAACAGAGTTTCAACTTCCCAGTCATAAAAAATACGGAAAATAATTTGATCAATGTAATTTACGAGTGACCTTTGACTGAATGTCGTGAATTAATAAATGAGGAATAGGGTATAGATGTCATTGGCGAAAACGTTCGTTAATGTTTTTATATATGTTTGTAAAACCCTGTTTAAAGCCCAGTGCATATAAATTCTTTGAGCCTTATTACCTAAACCACGTAACGCGTCAGTGGGTTTAGCGAAGAGCAAGAGACTTTAATTCAATTTTATGTAGCGAATACTCGTCAAGTGTATTTATTGGAAAGGAAACGAAATCCTGCACACAAAATATACCTTATTACGTTTATTACAGGAACTCTTAACAGGTTTCTCTTTGTGTTTAATTTTCATAGAATTGTTAGCATTGGTAGTAATAGGCTGATTATAGAGATAATAAATTTAGATACGAACGTATAATTACAATAACGAATCTCCTTTCCTCTACAAACTCCATTTAAAGTAATTATCCTACTTATTCATATTGCCGATCTAAAAATCTGGATATACCGTACGACGAATATAATGTTTCCCCTCCTCAAATTATTATTATGATAGATAAGGATAGTATATAGATCATGATATGAAAGAAGGTTTATAGTAATGTGGAAAAATATGACGGTGAACCAAATAATTCTTTGGATATTAAATTATGACTTTTCTTTAATATTTTCCATTGAATAAAGGCTAAATTCTCAGTTTTCTACTCTTTGTTTCCTATTACTTTTTACTGACTAAACCAAGAATTATTAGTTTTTTCACTTAAATAAATATGTATTGTTTTGGAGTATTTATAACGGCTTTGAATGTCATTTCAAATACCACATCAACTTTACTTAGTATTATATACAGAGAAATGTTATGATGAGGTCTTATATATTCAAATATAAGAAATAGTTGGTAATAAAAATGAGACATCCTTCATGAAACATACATGGATAGCCCGCATACTTATTATTGTTACCACCAGACTTGTATACAACTCCTTGATAATTGTAGAAAATGTTTATAACGGCTTTTGTCATGGCTTTATCCTAAGGGGCTAACTAGACTGCGTGCATCTCTAGCGCGTTAACGAAGTGATTTTCTAGATCATTAAAAATACTGCAAAAGCTTACGAAGAAGCATCAGGCAACTGGACAGTCTTTGGGGGAAGAGGACGTCCTCATTTACCGAATATTAGGTTTTGGTGTAAAGGTTTTTGAAGAAATATTTAACGCGTAAAGATACGACTTTCAGGTATTTTAAGTCATATATAGGGCTTAAAAATAATCTATTGACTCCTTTATTGTATGTTTCAACGGGTTACGTTAGATCTAGTATCGTAATTATACTTAAAATATCGCCGAGTACATAATTAATACCATTGTGTACGGAGATCCCGGTCCTAACTAGAAATATAGTAGACTAATTTAGGTCCTGTCAGCGAAAATTACCCTTGGAACACTACTTTATAGAAAGGCTTTTATTTCAGTTTTAACGAGGTAACTTATATAGCTACTTTTTTATTTTTCTTTGCTACAACAACTAAAAAAGTAATTTGTGTCATTTTAGTAGGTTATTATATGGATTTGGTTTGCCTAACCTCGAACTTTGATTCTCGTATCCATATCAAGCTAAAGTCTTTGATTCTCTGGATTAGCTGAAGAATAACCCTTTTAAGAGAATTATTTTTCAAATATCTATAGAGTAAAAAGATTTTCGTGTTTTTATTTTACTCATTAAAGGCATTGTACTTAATGTCCAAGGTTTTACCTTGATAAATTAATTTATTCAGCGTAAGTAACTTAATTCAATGGTTATTGGAATAATGATTTTTTCGCAGTATTTGATATTTACTATAACTTTCGCTTTTATAATTAATTCTTTTCGAGACAAAATGGTATCTACATCTGTTTAACCAACTAAGGATTTTTCTTCTTCACGATATACTGATTCAAATGTAATTACGTCACAAACGTAACAACGAGTGTTGTTTATTTTCATTTGAAGAAAATACCAATTGAGATTCTTGAAGTTATAAGATATGTAATTTCATGTAAGCTTTGTTTACCACAGTGATTTTATACCTATTTATAAACAAATGTGATGTTTATACGTGTTTAACAACGTGTATCATTTTTTTTCAAGAGAATATTCAATTAATATTAGCGTAAATTCGATATTAACTAGTAACTGTTAATAATGGATAATCCGTATAACATTTAATTTTATGTGGAGGAATATTTGCAGTAGTATTTAATTGAATAATCCTTTCGTTCTGTCAGTTTCTCTAACTTTTTGGTACATCAAAGGGATTTCATTTGCGGGTATTCTAAAGCGATAATTTAATTATTTAGCTATAATAGCCTAAATTTTTCTAAATACGCCGATCACCTCGCAATTTCGCAACGGGTGAAAGGCAAGTTTATAAGGCTTGTATAACGCTAGTTGAAAATCATTTGCGCTGCTGGTAAAAACCAATAGAATATTCTAGTGGCAGAGGAAGCGCTGGTTAAAAAGGCTACTATGTCAATACCACCTGCAGCAAACACCTACTTAGCGAAAAGAAGCCAGGATGACTAACGCTTTTTAAATCGTGTTAATATCTGCAGATATTTTACTTTAAAAAGTCTCTCGGTTGTTACATAAGTTCTGAAGGCTTAGACTTTTACTGGGGTTGCGCTCGGACTTTCCTTTATATTCATGTTTACCCTTACGGTTAATTGGACCCTGATAATACAGTTTTTGTGGCTACGGATGTAGTACTGAAGGACTTGGCAACGGAAAGCCTAGTGGTGTTTGCAGTTATCGGCGTAAAAAAACGTGTCAGTTACGGTTTGAATACAGATAATAATATACTCTTGATTTTTTTAAACCAGGCGTAATATAATATATACCTTTACAGATTGCAAATAAAGAGATTCGATGTAAAATTCCGGAAATAAGTATAGTTCTTATAGTTGTATAGGTGAATGTAAGTTAAAAAGCGGATGTTTATTATACTATATTATTAAACTATGAATTTTCTAAGGTCTTCGTAATAATAATTTAAGGTTCTTTATGTGTTGATAAAAAGAATGGAATAGAAACTATTTCATATTACCTAGATTACGACCTTTTCTCCCCTATCCCAAATTGGTATGGAAATATGTTTACTTAGAAGGTACGGTGGGAACCTTTGTCGTCTTGAAAACTAGGGGTCCTTTTTAACATTAAAAATAAGTTCTTTTAAATTCTCTATAGTCCAGGATACATCCTAGGATAGATTTCTTGAAGTTACGCATTAACGAGATGGATATGTTGAAAGTTTATAGGGCCTAAATTTTTAGCGCGGTGTTGACGGAAATTTGTTTTAAGTCATTAAGAATTCGGTGTACCGTTAGTGGTGATTTTGGTTTCGTTTATTTCCGAGTGAATCCAACATTTAATAATGTATAAGGGGGACAAATTTTGGACAATAAGGGTTCTGCTAGTGGTATATTATTTGATTCAAAGGTGCGTGTTTTGTTTACGATTAAAAGTACTTTTTCGAATTTATATTTATAAATATTGAAGGGGTTATTACCGTGGTTCTGTTGATATTTTGTAGCGGTTTGAATGATGACGTTTTACTCTCTTCACTTTGGATACTAAAAACCTTCAACTTTTATTTGTACGCACTTCGTTGTCGAAGGTAAATTTGACAACGTTTAGCGGCCTTTTTGTTGCAAAAATGGCTTTTTATTCTTTCTTTTCCAGGTAAATAAATGAGTCGTCAATACATATGTAGATATAATTGTTCTTTCGGATATACGTAAATATTTAATATGCGGTTGAGAAACCTATTTCGAATCATATAAAGTTTATAGCGTAATTAACGCCTAATTTCGATAGGTTTCAACATTGTATAAGGAAAATCAACACGGCTCGTTTTTCGGAACGTTGGGTCAATCCAACGTAAAAATTTCCTCGTAGAGGTACAACGGTTTCAAGTTGAGTTATGACTGATTAAAATCAGTAACGCGACTGATATTATCAAATTGTATGAGATTTTAACTTGTTACAACTAATTTTTCCCCAACGCCTCTCTCTACTTTAAATTCTAAAGGGAATTGGCTAATAAGATTTTATAATAGGTTTAATAATTGAGTAAAGACACTTTGAATGGTCTTTTTATATTAAACAATTTAGTTGATAACGATTGAATCGAGTGAGATGGGGTTGCAAATAATACTTCGTATAGTAGGATGATTTTTGTAGGGACGGTTCGAAATTATATTATAGACGTACGAATTACTTCTGTCGTATTTTTTTATTTTTTTTTAAATTGTACTATCACCTGAAAGTACTCGCCACCAAGCGGAACACTAGATGCTTCGAAATATCCCTGTAGAAACCGGCGGGAGGGGTCTTAACGTGAGCTAATACAGCCTTAAAGGGCTGTTAAAATCCTTCGACACCCCTTTAATCGAAACCTTAGGGTGCTCCGCAATTTAGAGACCCGTAGGCGTATAAAATACGGCTCTGGTATAGCTATATAGCGTAGATATTCTAATTCCTGCCCAACACCTAATCGAGATAGAAATACGAATAGTCCTAGTCCCTTAAAAAAAGAACCTTGTAAAACCAGAAAAGGCGTGAAAAAATCCCTTAAAAGGGGCAGTTGTAAAAAGCGCGTATAAATACGTAGGCGCGTTAAGGAGAGTTTTAAACCGATAAGGGGCTCCTTTATATATACGCGGTGGTTTATACGCCATTACCCTATATAAATAGTACCCCGTTTTAATACAAGCCCTAAACTTAAACTTCTTTCAAAACAACCACTAAAGTAACTAATAATAATAAGCCTTTGTTTCTTTATACCTAACCCCCCCTCCCCTCTTTATACTCTGTTTTATTTTTAATTTAGGTATTCTGATTAACCTTACCATTTAGTAACACCTACCCGTAAATATCGTATTGCTTGCACCCATACCCGCCAATCTAAGGCTAAGGAGCCTTTATGCCTCAAACGTGTTAAACGCGCCTTCGGCGCGATCCCTTTTCCCTCACCCCTTTTTTTCCCCTTTCCGTTTCCTACCGCTCCATCTATTCGCCTTATTAGCCCCCACTTCGTTCCAAAAGGGGCATAACCTTACATAGGCTACGTATGGACCCTTTTAGTGGGTGTCAGTGATAGGACCTATACCGGGTGGGAAAAGGGACTAAAATACGTCCGTTACGCACGTATAACTCCTTGAATATTTATATTAAAAGCAAGGATTTAATTTGTAACGAAAGTAATTAAACGTAAAAGCGTTTTTATTTCCGTCGCCCCTAACACTACCGATCAGTTTGTGGCCTACCGCATCGCCGTCGCGGAAAAATCGCCCTTTAAATGCCTTACTGCCTTACAACGACCCCTACGCGCCACCGTAAAGGCGGTGGAAGGTAACGTGGCGTAAGCCGTTATAACGGTATTACTAAAGAAATGGGGTCCCGTTACCAAGGGGACCTAAACAGGTATCGGGGGTAACGAAAGATGCAGTAAAGGGGGGGAAACGGGTTTTATCTTCCATTAACACATTACCTTTTCGCCCGTCGCCGCCCCTATCGCCCCCCGCGCCCGTGTCCTCACCGCTACCCCGAGTCTTTTTTAAAAAACTTACGACTCTTTTTCGAACAAGATAGGCTCGCTGGGCGGCCGATGTAAAAGCTCTAATAACGGCTTTAATAAAGCTGGTAAAGGGATAGATTTCCCCGTATTAATAGTAATTATAATATCATTAATAATAATAACGGTAATATAAGCTAGCAAGTTTTATAATTAATCACCGGAAGGATTTATACGTAATTACCGGCGAGCGTAAAACGTAATTATTGCCGGCAGGCGGTAAATTCGACCTAATAAGACCTTAATTTAATTGTATTCATCTTCCGAAAAATGGTTCATAACATAAATAAAGTTTCGGAAAAATCTGGAGTTCGCGAAGAACTTTTTCATATAAGAATCACATATTCGTCCATTTGGATGTTTCCTGGGGGCTTTTGGCCAAAGCCTTTCAACCTTTAATAAAGTAAGGTAGTAAAATAAATAAGTTGCATTACAATTATTGTTATAATGTAAGCACTTCTCCTTTACTTTCAAAAGCGAAAATTTTCGAAAATATAAAACGAAGTTCCCATACAAATGATTTATTACAAGAAAATGGTGTAAAAGCGGCCGTGATAACGGTATTACGGGTGAAACAGTACCGGATCCGTAAGTTATGCCAAATTTGGGTTTAAGTCTAATAGTATACGAAAGCCTAAACCCCTTATATTACGATGATATTTTAGCCTCTTTTTAAACGGACTACTCCATTTATATGGCCCTAGAATTAAATCGTAATAAAGATTTGACATTCTTTATTAAAAGTAAGCCGTTATTTCCGTAAAAGATAATAGATTAAGCTCTTAAACTAGCTAACATATCACTGACTTGGTTTCCGATAATTTCTATATACTCGGGGCGTTATTTTAATTCAAGTTGGTTCAGATACGCTTAGACCACTATATAAAAACCTCGGAAAGCCTATTAAAAAGAGGTAATAGAATCATTAATTAAACCTTTAATTACGAAGGTATTTTTTATGTTAACTATTATTTCGCCTAAGATATTACTTAAAACCGCTTTCAAGTTACGGAAAACGCCGATAGCCTTCGTGTTGAAGATATATATATCGAAGTACAGGTTACCGGCTCCCTTCGAAATTATTCGTTTATCCTAATACACTACGTACACGTACTCAACGTAACGTTTAATTTAGAAACGTTATGCGGACCCATCGGTAAAAACTATGATATAGTAAGGGTTTATGCTAAAATACCATATTTAAAACAAAAAGACTACCTACTCCTTAGTAATTCTGCCCATAGGGTTGGTAAGGGATTTAAGAGTAAACCAAGAGGCAATTAAAATAATCCGTAGGAAGTTAGGGAATTTAATATCGGCTTGGAAAAGTTGTAAACGTGTTTTAGCCGATTTAAGCCTTTATATAATTAAAGAAAGGTCTCAGAGGTCGTTGTAGTTTATATTGGCTAAGCGTACCCAATGTCGAGAGGATTTCCTAATGATTAGGTCGTTATACATAATCTCTTTTTTATTAATAATACTAATTATAAGGGTGGTACTTCCACCTTTATCAGCTTTCGTTACGGGCGATATTTTGATACTTTATACAAAAGGGAACTTGAAGTTAAGGGTTTTTAAACGGTAAATGAAACGAAGTCATTCCTATTTTAAGGCGACCCTTTTAAAAGGTAACCTGGAGTCCCGAAAGGCGACGACACTTAGCGTAGTTTTATATAAAGTATCAACCGACTTTACCATAATAACAAAAGAAACCGTAAACTATACTTTGAAATCGTTTTACCCGCATCCAAAATATTACCTCATAATGTAATAAGTAAATATAAATTCAATCGCGGTAATAGCTATTATATAAACGAGGTGCAATCTGGGCTTATATTTTATTCGTCAAAGTCTCTTAAAGTAATGACTACATTTAAAGCCTTTAGTATCTTCTTCCTGACGTATACCAATTCTAACTGGGCGTGGTTAAATTGAAACTCTAGCCATTAAATACCCTGGAATTTCGTATAAGGCAAGGGCCCCGTAATCGGATCGATCGGTCCTAAGACCCCAAAGATGGAGGGATTGTCCCGCTGAAAGAAGTTTAAAAGATCTTAAAGCCTAATAATATATAGTAGTTCTGACTTTTCCAAGACAAAAACCAACCAGTTATTACTTACCTAAACGTTTGTTTCCTGTAAATTAATTTTAAACCCTATAATGTTCCATTTTAAGTTATCTGAGGTTTGTTGAAAAAGACATGTTATGAACGTAAATAAAAACTCGGCTTATATAATATTCGGTAAAGTCGGATATATAAATTATATAAAGTGTCGGGGAAGCCTTATGGGGTATTGCAGTTAAGGTTAGAAAACCATATAATCTCCGTTTAAGATTATACCCTTACTTTTCTCCCAGTTAAAAAGCTTTTAACAAGTGTAAATAAACCTTATTAAAACTTTAAATATTGTACTTTATATATTAGTCGGTTCTAAAAAAAGTCATTTAAAGCTCCTTACATGTCCCTAAAAAGGATAGATATAACATTAGCATTAGTAACTACCGATTTTATATTGTAAGTTTAAACTGCGACTAAATTAGTAGAAGACCGTTTAGGTATCACTTCTTCGTATTGGGCGTTAATCAAACCCCGTATAATAAGTGATTAAGAGATCCTCCTGGTTATAATACATTCCAACCCCTTAGTGTATACCGGGATTAATACGATTAGTCTTCAAAAACGTAATTATAATAGGTTCTGGTCCCTTAACTTAGGTATTTTAAAAACTTCCGAATATCGATATTCGTATGGAAAGACCTTAAGGGGAAGGCATTTATTTTAAACTAGATGTAAAGGCCCAGAGATATATGTCCAACAAGCTTTAAAAATTTGTACCGTTATGTCGTTAGGCCCGGCAGAAGTACTCCGGACGCCTATAGTATTACATTGTACCTCCTTGTCGGAGATAAACCGTACATTCAGATACATTCCAATATTTTAAGGGGTAGTTGGCAAGGTCATCAACGGCTGAAAACCGGCTTAGGATATTATTCCAAAGTATCTAAACCTGTTAACTTTCGTCGCAAATAGATATCTTAAAGGGGTGGAAGAGAGAGTGAAACGGTAAATGTAAATTATACTAGCTCACAATTTTATTAACTTGAATGAAGTCGGCGATCTGATCGAATTTTTTTTTCTATAAGTCGGCACTCGTTACATATTACCTTTTCCAGGAAATTCCTACGCTTAATAAAACCAACTATTCAAGACAGAGCTTTATCTGCTTTTTTTATATAATACTGGAGCTTGTATAACTTAAGGGTTTAATATTCCATAGCCTTAACCTATATTATAATAGGTTTTTCTAACGTATAAAAGGCGTTTAAATATAGCTGTATAAAGGCCTCCGCCTAACCACATATTACGGCTTTATTCGTTATATTCAAAGCGTTAAGTTAAAAGGTTATGGCAATACTCATGAAGTCCCTAAATCAAAATAAGTTAGCCTTTAAAACCTTAATTCGAAAAATTGGAGTAAAAAGGAATTACGGATTAATAAAATTGCAAATGAAACCTTATAATCGGATACATGATTTATATTAGGGCAGACGACTGTAATAGCCCCGGCGATATTAATAAAGGCAAGGTTGAAGACATATCCTAAGCGATACATAGGAATCCCTACCTTTCTGCTAAAATACACGTCAGTAACAAGTGCGTAGGTTTTATGGACTCATTCCGTTAGCCATTGAGCCTATAGGTTACGTGACTGTGTACGTAACAGGATGGGTAGGACCCGGCCTAGGCCTGGCCCGGATGCGGACCGGATACAGTCCATGTATGGTACATATAAAGACACATAACGGGCTGGGCACTGGTCCTGTCTAAGGGTCCTGTACGTTAGGTTACGATAGCCTTTTTAAGTTTCCCTCCGCAAATTAATAGTAAATCACATTTATCATTTATTTAATTGACTATCATAAGTCAGATTATAATATATTATTAAGATTTTTTTTATATTTTGGAAGGAATATTACTTATGATAATCGAATCGATAATAAACGTTAATAATGGAATATTGTATTTTAATGTTATCAGAAAGGATAAGCCCTTGGTAAATACCTAGTTTTTGACCTTCATAAATATACCTTTTACTTTGTCGAAGCTGACTTAAACTGATATGTTTTATTCATAAAATGATATAAGTTATATCGCGTCGATTATAAAATGATTGTTATAACCGGTTGAATCGACTTTAATTATCGACTTTATATTCAAATTTACTTAGGTTATCGCGATGATTTATTAATTCGAAGTTGAATTAGCCGCGACTCGCGTTAGGTTTTTATCGGGTTAAAGCGGGCGAAAACGATATAGCCAATCGTAATTCGACGAATTCATTTTTACGTAAGTGGTAACGCGTTGAACGTTTAACATAATAGTAAAAAGGAGTAAAGCATAAATTAAAAATGGTTGGTATACGTTCCTTTACGTATAAGGATATTATTCGGCGACAGTAAAGTAAACGATTATAATGTATTGTAAAGCCGAAAGACACGAAAGTATATATAATATGGGGGAAAAAATCGAATATATTGAAACGGCTTTTAATAACATTTACCAGGCGAATAAAGTATTCATCGAATTTAAAAGCTTAATTATGAACGATAAAAACTTATAAATACTATTCGTTATTAGGTTCGAAATACCCCTAGCTTAAACGAGGGATTTGGATTAACTTTCGGCCATAAAGTATAACTATTTACGTTTTCGCGTATAGTTACATATTTGTAACAAATTTACTATGTCAGATATTAACCGGGTGGATTATATCGTAACGTTTAAAACATACTGCCAAATCGTCGATTAATTAAAGTTTTTAAATTTAAAACGACGTTTCAATCCTAAATTAGCAAACATCGTTTAAGATTAACGACCTAACGGAAATACGGTTATAACGAAAGTTTATTCCTTTTAAACGCTTTCGTTCAAAGGTCTTAATAATTACGGTAAATTATTTCGATACCACAGCTAATTCTTTTAATAAACTCGTTTAGTATACGTTCTAAACTAAAGACGTAAAGCGATGTAAGCAATAATGAAAAACTTTGAATGAAATTAATTCTGAAACGTTACGTAAGTTATAGCTTATCGAATTATTATCAATGTAATTACTATTTCCGCCCGGTATTACCTTTCACATAGGTATATATGATTTAAGTCGAAAAGGTAAAAAAAGGTTTTTTATTAACGGCGATAAGGGAAATCTAATTCCTGAATACAATATCGTTCAAGGGTTACATAACCTTAACGGCATAATTATAAAAAAAAAAAACCTTTTTTATTTTAATTAAAATACGTATAAACGAGAATCCTTTTTTTAACCTTATACTTTTGAATAACAACTACTTTTTAAATACTGGAATTAACATTAATTTTAATTATTATTATATTATGAACGTGGCTTTAGTATAACTATTAAAAATGAAGTAAATTCGGCTTCATATACGCGAAATCTCGGTACGATATTAAGGTTACATTAAAATAGGCGTATTATCTAAATAACTAAGTTTCGTATAAATGTTAATAAATAGTCGAGCCTATTATTACTATATATTATTTCCGGAACAAAGTGGGATATAATTTTAAAATCCTCTTAGATACGATATTAATAAATTACTTTGAACGCGGGCAATAACCGTTCAATAATTTAAAAATAGGGAGTCTTAGTTATCAATGTAGTAACAAAACGTTTTAGGACAAAAGATATATAAGGCGTAATAAATTTGGTTTTCCTCGGAGTATTATAACGTTCGTTCTAAAAGGTATAACATACGGGGAACACGTTTCGAATAACTAATATTATAAGTTTTTGAAAAATAACGCGGATTTTATAAATGACGGCGATGACTACGATTAAGAGAGAACAGGATTAGTTACGTTCTTTACCGAAAATAAATCAATTTTGCAACTTATTCAGCAAAAGAAAAACTATAATCTTACCTTTATATAAAGGGAAACTCGACTACTATATTTATATTAAATCGAACGAGAATGAATATTTATTAAAAGCGACCTTAAGGGTTATCATATTCGATATTACGAAATTAACTTTTTAAGTTTTAACGACAGGTTACGGAGTTAATAAATAAGAATAAAATTTAGGTAATCTTTTTATCGAGGATAATGTCGGTATTATTTATTCGTAAGCCGGAGAATGGATTACGATTTTATATCAACTAACGGGTATTGAATAAAATTGCAAAGTAAACTATTTTTTTACCTTTAATTAAGGAAACCCTACGTATGTTGTCGAAGTCAATATAACGTATGAAATTAAATATTTAAACGGATATATACCATATTTAATTAATATCCTAATAAAATGAATTAACGGCATTTCGTACGCGTTTCGGGTTATTTAAGTAATTAATTACCCCTTTCAAGCTAGTGGAAACGCCAGCGACGTTTTAGCGATATATTAATTATATAATGACGAATATATTAGATAATTTCGTCATGACGTATTAAAACTACTTTCACATCTTGTTTTAAGTATTAATCAAAATTACATAACTAAAATTCGCGTAGTTTTAAAATGTTTCCGTAAATAAGACTAAATTTGAATTTTAAAAAGTTCGATTTCGTAATTAAGGTGGTAAAACACCTGGGTTTCATTATAACGATTAGAGTAGGTATCCAGGCCGACCCCGAAATAGTTCGGGTAATTCGCGAATAGGAGTTATTACGTGCGGTCTGGGAAACTCGAAGGTTTTTAGGTTTTGTCAAATTTGATCGTGATTTTATTAGTGAGTTTTTAAAGTTAATAGATTATTTAGTTTACCTAACGAAGTAAAGTATTCGTTAGGTTTAAATGAAGCGGGAAAATTATATATTTTAAATTTTGAAAAAAAAACCTTTGTTACAGCTTCGATTTTGGTATATTGGAGTTTAAATCGGCTAATATCAGTGAACACAAACATTTCGGAATAGCGTCAGGAGGGTACTTATCATAATAGAAAGAAAATAATATTTTAAAGCTAATAGTTTATCATTTGGTATAATTAATAAATGCGAAACATAATTATACCATCTATAATAAGGAGCTCCTCAACGTGGTATTCTATTTAAAAGCATAGTTTTTCTAATTACGTAGTATTTGTATACCATTCACGATTTTAATGAATTATCAGAGATTAGAGTTTTTGTTTTACCACGGTGAATTTCGAAACGTTAAGTTAAATAAACTAAAGTCTTTTCCGTATTCCAATATTAACTACGTTATAAGCCTTTAACTTAGGGCGTTCATTCAGATACGTTAACCCGTAAGTAATAAGATAAGCCCGAGGTGAAAAAACGCCGCGAACAAGTTTTTTAACATATTTTTATTATTATATTGAACGTAGTAATAATAGATTGATATATTGAAGGGATACAAATTACAACGGGTTATATAAAAATGTTTAACGAGATATAGACTTAATTATTGAATTATAACTATATATATCTTAAAGGTGGGTCGGTGGTTTTCGAAAAGCCGTCGAAGGCGATATAGCCCTGGGCTCAACCCGTGTCCAGGTCGTTATCGGGGATAACGTTAAAGGATTTTAATACGACGGTATCGGTAATATCACCGTAAGCTTGACCCGCGTTAAGCCCACCGATATTATTAACCTTGAATGATTGTCTTATTTTGAGTTCGGGTACGTTAATGGCATTGTAAAATTAAAAAGTAACAAATGACCTATTATATAAAATTCGCGTTTTAACTATTTTTAAGGGCGTTAGGCGCTTTTTACTTAAAGTATGATAATTAGTATAAATTACGAATTGCGGAATTAATCCGCGATGCGTATTTCATTATCGTAATCGTTTATAATTACCGAACTGGAAACCATTAATTAAGAAAATCTTGTAATAAACCTACAACTCGCTTATTGTAAACTATCTGAGTAAAAACATTTTGTTTCGTATTTTAATGTAATTACAACTAAAAGGGGATAGTCGTAAATATTCGACGCTTATATCGAATAAATACGTAATATAACGAAACCAAACCTCGTCATACCTTATGATAAAGCTTTTAAAAACGTTTTTTTTTTTCGCCCGGTATTAAATGTATATTTCAGTCGAATTTATGATCGACTTATCCATTACCAATAACGAGCTTGAATACTGATTATTCATTACGAATCGCCTTTTCAAATTTATTTAGCTAAAGGTTATATAGTTTATAATAGTCAATACGTATGAAGAGTGCTTTCAAGATATATAGTAGAGATTTTATGTATTTTTAGACTCTATTATTAGTAATAGCGATTCGGAATAGATAGTCTTATTTTAAACGACTCTTTATTTATTAATAAAACTCGAATAACTTTTATTTACGGCGTATTTTTTTTAAATAGATAGCGGTATTATATAAATAAATTAGGAGGTTTAAAAGTATTTATACATTGTCGTCACCATTTTGTAATACGATTAGGTTTTATATTTACTCGTTTATGAATTCTCGTTAAATGACCAAAAGTCGACGGTTACCGATTTCAATACGAATCGTTGAATAGAAAAATACAAAATAATACCTATTTAAAGAGTAAACAAAGATACGAAATCGTTAATTAATCTGATAAAACAAATTATTACGTTTTTGTCTTATTTGCGCGAAGGGAAGGAGCTAACCTAGACGACAATAACTTATATTTAGTAGTAAATGAAAAAGGCGGTAAATAGCAAGTAACGTTCGACTAAACGAAACTAAGTAAGGGATTAAGTTTGGTTAAACCTTCGTAATATTAAAACTGATTAAACGAGAAAAAAATTCGATTAACTTTATAATTAATATCGAGTCGTGAATATTTTAAGCCAGTTTAACATCTTATTAAATATCCTTGTTAAATATTCTGTATTTTATATAAACGTAATTAAATAAATGGCCTCAAACCCCCTTTTAATAGGTTTTATCTGATATTTGCCCGTGATTAATTTTGGTAATTAACGATATAAAAGAAGGTAAATTCGAGGAATTTCAAGTATAAGATATTTTTACGATAAGAATAGGAAAGGATGGGGTTTACTACGTATTAATGTATTAAAAAAGTTATAATAAGCCAAAGTAGAAATTGATGAAATATTACCAATATAATATAAAGCTAAATAAATTTAAATTGAAATGAATGATATTCTAGTTTATAGTAGCCCGGTATTTAGATATCGACGTGAAACTTATATTAAGCTATAAATACGGGACGAATCACCTATGGCTTTGAATTTATACTTCAATTATAAATGAGAAGGAAAATTTATTATTAAACGAGATTATGATATAATGAATAAGGTTAAGTAAATATTAACCGACGTTTTCGAATACATATGCGATTGTAAAACGACTTCTATTACAATAATTGAAAATCCACCTACTTATTTCTATTATTTTTATTAGGGTTTAGTAAATATCGGCGTTACTGATTTTAAGGGCTTTATCATACCTAATTCCGAATATTAGGAAATTCTGAGGAAGGGGGACGATAAAAATCGTAGAGTAAACTGGTAGGCGTCGAAAAGAGGGGTTAGTAAGAGGCGGAACGAATACGAAACGACGCCGAGAATAGCGGATAACGTGAAAAAAGGCGGGCATTAAAAAGGGCTGATAACGAATAATACAAAAAGGGACGGACGTTAAAGTAATCTGAATATAAAAGATAACATTAAAAAGGACGAACGCTAAAGAAGGCTGACCATAACGGCTAACAAAAAGTAAGGCGGAGAGCGAGGAAAGGGAAGTAACATTTTAAACGGATTACCAAAAGTTATAATACATTAGTTTAGGCCTAAATAACGCGGTCGGCCCAATCAGCTCGCTTCTATTTAAGATTAATTCATAATATACAAATGAAATCGGAAATCGTATAATTAAATTTTAAATGTTATTCGTAACATTTTGTAATTCGTAATTTATTTGAGTTATAAAAATATAACTTATGTAGTTATATTTTTTTAGCCCTTTATTCCAAATTTATAAAAGAGTATATGGCGATAGCCAAAAGGAGCCGGAGCGAAAACGTTACGCGTTAAATCCCAGTCGGCTAAAGGCGTTTTACTTTTATAAATAAGCGATATAATAAAAGGTAACGGAAGAGTCTGGGGTAAAAACGAATCCGGAAAGAAAGGGCAACATAAATATATAGCTAAAAGGGTAACGGATTACATGGCCGGTAGAATAAAAATTCCTTACGTCCGAGCAATATTACAAAGCCGGGTAAATGAATTAATTAACTTAAAGAGGCGGAGGTAAAAATGAGTCCATAAACTAAAATATCTCCTTAACGTTTACGTATAGGAAACAAGACATAAACCCTATTTTTTACCTTAATATCTAATTAACGTAAAAGGGTACGTAAACAAGGTATAGTCGTAAGTAAGCTTATTTTCTAAATATATTACAAAAGAAAGTTAATTTGTTGTTAAATCTTGTAAAAAGTAAACTTATAAACTTACTTAACTACAAACTTTCCGGTATATATAATATCTTTACGCTCGATGAACTCGAACATAAAAAAACGTTATAGTTTTAAAAGCGGTTAATATATAATAAATTAACATTTTTAATCTATAATAAAAAACCTATTTCTATTTTTATTATCTTTTAGTATGAAGTGATTTCCTATAACGCGAAAGGGTTAGAATAGGTGATTGATGGCAAGGTATTAATATATATCAAGGTAATATACCTTACGAAGAGACTCGTTATCTCCTTCAAAGGAACATGCAGTATCTTCAGCTAAATTAAGCCCATTATATATGTTGGCTATAATAATAAATTAAAAGAAAAAAACGGAAATATATTAGTAAAATTAGCCGGTTAAAACATATACAACGAAAGTAAAATAATCAAAAACACGGTGGTTAACGAGAACGGGCGATAATATAAAAAGGAAAAGGGAAAAGAATTCAAAACTACGGGGGGGGGCTGTATTTATAAAGGATTAATAAACCTGATTCAATAAGTATTAAGTATTATACGAGATATATTATATAATACTAAAGGTAAAAACACGATTTTACACGGCGCGTTGTACGATATTAACGGTAAAAAAAATGTATTTTACGATGCGTCAAAAGGTATATTATACGATGCTGGCAATGGAAAAAATATTATATAACGCGTAAACGAGTGCGTTATATGACGCCAGCGGTAAAGGAAATGTATTATATATTTAACTTATGAGTATATTATAAGATATTGATGGTAAGTCCAAGAGGTGCGTTATACGGTACAGGAGACCTAGAGGTAGGTTAACCAAAACGTTATACGATATGTTAAATGTAATGTTACTAGCTTACGTTCAACCCGCATATTAAATGAGTATAGCTCGCGTTTGGTATTTATTCGGAAAAACACCGTAACCCTTATATTATCCGGGGAAAAAGGTGTATGTTATAAACCTGGATCGTTAGCCATTAAGCCTATAGGTTACGTAATTATACACGTAACGGGATGGGCAGGATTCGGCCTGAGTCCGGCCCGGGTACGGACCGGGCACAGTCCGGGCACAAGCTAGGCACGGTCCGTACATGGCACGTATGAGGGTACTTAACAGGCTGGGCACTGGTCCTACCCAAGGGCCCTGTGCGTTGGGCCACGGTAGCCTCTTCTAGTCTTCCTCCACACCTCAATAGTAAGTCCTATTTAGCATCTACTTGGCTTACCATCGTAGGTCGAACCATAACACTAGATGTTTAAAGCTTGTCCTCTGCGGGCAGTATTTTACTTTAGTTTCGCCAGATTATACGTAAAGTTAAAGTCGCCTTGTACGATACTTTAAGGTATCGGTATCCAATTACCAACTTTCGAAAAAAATTCATCAAAAAAAAAACATACATATCGACAATATAGATCCCATTAACGTATAACTATAACGAATCCTTGCTGTGGCTTAGTTTTAAATATATAACGGTAAAAAGACGTCCCTTTTCGGACGTATATTAGGAACTGAATCAAAATGTTTAATAATAGTTTACGTTGTTCCCTTTATGTGGGGGCGAGACTCCTTCAGTTACGAACCGGTAAAAAAAATAGTCATACGCTAAGTGGTGTTACGTGGATTCGTACCCATTTTTTTTCCCATCGTACATCGGTTTCCATAAATTAATAACATTTATATATTCGTTCGCGTACCTTATAAGTAAAGTTTGATATATAATTACCACTTTAACTACGTGAATCTAAATAATCGTAAGTCCCATATTTGTATCGAGCGTTCGGTAACACCTAATCGTTTTACATATTTTGGTGAAAGGCGTTCCTCATATTTAAAATTATTAAAAAAATTAAACCCACTTACGTAACAGGGGAGGAATCCGGTATATCGCTCCGTGACGTAGGGTTCCTAAGATTAGCTTACGTGGTAATAATATTTAAAAGTGACGGGAAATCGAATTCGAATATAAACGTAGTCAAATTTAAAATGGGTGGCTTAATATCTTCAAGGGCTTTAATAACAGTTACTAATAAAATTTGGCCTTAGTAGCCAGAAGCTTAGAAATGCTAAACCAAGTTTTCTTAACCTTAAACGAAAGGAGTCTAGAAACACGTATACTAAAACCTACAAATTATTTAACCTGGCTACCTACAGCCCGGATACCGGGTTTATTAAACGTAAACCCCTTATAAACCGGGATTATTATGGTGGAAAGTTTTAGGCTTTTACATGTACTTTTTTATAATATAGTTTCGTATCGGGCGTCACTTAACTCGCTATTTCTGGGTATCAAAGGATCCTAAGACAACGTGTTACATAATATATCGGTATTAGGGAGCAGAGTCACATAATTACCAGCTTGGTAACGAAGTATAATGAATGTAGGTCGCGTTACCTTATTACTGCCAAAGTATTGTCGAATACTGGTATAATAAGGTTTTAAATCCCTACCCCTTTTTGCCCGGCGAACGGTGGTCTCCGCGGGCCTAGGCGTAATTAAAACGATATTCGCTAAAACCTTCGTTATCACTTTAATATTATACCGGGTTTTACCAAAGTATTTGGTTTTCTTAAGGTGGTATTTTAATACGCGTATGTATTAACCCCCTTTCTTTAGGAGTTACTAGGGAATTATCGTATTCCAAGGGAAAAGAACCGTAATAGTTATGGTATGACGGAGTCTTTATATACCCTCTGGAGGCTTAATCCCTCACAGGAACCGAATGATTGGAATATCGAATAAGCGGCACGTATTGTAAATTAATATATTAGTTGAGATACTTGTCGTTATAAAATTATAGCCGATATTGTCTATTTTTCGCCCGGGCTTTTTCGTTAATACTAAAAAAGTCAAAAGATTTAAAGGAACTAAAAAAAGATAACTCAAGTCGCTTAACCAGTATATACGTTGGAACCGTAAACAAAATAGTGGGCGTCGATTAGCGTAACCCTAACTTATATGGCGATCTTTTTTAGATTACTTTCGGAAACTCGATCAATATGTACTAAATGGGTATATAAATAACGTAAGGGAGTCCTTTAACTATATACTTATATTACGTTTAAGAAAACGTAACGAAAGTACCACCAGAAAAATATAACAATATCGGTAAAGTTTCCTCCAAAAAAATCTTAATTTTTGTTCTTATATTCATAAACCATATAAAAAACTCAATAGGAATCATATCTACAGATTGAATAATAAACGGGGTTAACTATATTCTTTTAACCAAAGTATAAAGAAGGAAAAACCCTTCGACATCCCGTTTAAAACCTTTAGGGACCCTAATAAAGACACGTAAATCCACCTTTTCCGTTGCCTTTTAAAATATAATACGTTATATAAGGTAAAATTTCGGCTAATTTAAAGCGGAACTTTAACGTCTTTTTATAGACGTAAAAGAATCTCGCGACTTTAGGAAGACCGGGTTCCGATTTCGCTCTATTACCATTAGTTACGAAATATTTGGTTTCGGTACGAGTAAGGCGATAAAAGTAATACCTTTATTAATCGTAGTTATAGGCAAAGTTAGAACCGTCGTAAATTCAGCAGAAAAAGAGATCCAGATGAACACTTAAGGGTTTTGTCGAATTTAGTCGTTTAAAATAAAAGTTTAGCCCGCGAAATGTATATCTCCCATAATTCGCGTCCCTAAGCCTTTATTATCCAGGTGCTAGGTAACGTACGCTACGATAAGTAACGCCAACGCCTGGTACTCGATAAATCTGAGTCCGTCATAAAGAGTAACGAAGGCCTTAATAGCCTATTCGTAAGCCGTGTAAATGGACTCGCAAACTTTGAGGTAGCGTCTTTACGTATCTAATACCCTATATAAGTATTCGGCGATAAAGCATGGAGATCGGTACGTGATAACGTTTTTTTCCACCAAGGGAAGTCTCATTACCTAATGCTTGTACTAAAGCCCTTGAAAAGTCTATAAAGATCCAGCGTCGTTTACAGGTATACTAAGGATATACGTAGTCAGTTGGGCCCCTTTAGCGGTAGCTATGGAGTAAGTCACTGGAAAAAAATTCCTACGATATTAAGATATCTTATGAGAGTCTGGTGGCGGCGTTAACAAATGTAGGGTTCGCCCATAAATTTGTCGGGAAGGAAGTCGTATTTGTTCATATAATGAGCCGCTTACTGGAGGCTTATTAGGGTTTTATTGCGGAACCTTTTCGTATATTCAAACATTAATTTTTACTATTAATGATTTTACCACGGTTTCAATAGCAGTTAGTTATATTTATGATTTTTCAATTTGTTTCCAGGGATCAGTTTTAGACTTTATTCATAGTGATTTATCGTTTTAATTTAAGTTTGTTATAAGTATTTTGAATTTATCGTTATGTGTTAGATATTATATTTTCGTATTATATTTACATTAATTGACAATTATTATGGGGTCTAAACACCTCGATTTTTCGTTGAGAACTTAGTAGCATTCTCGATTTGTGATATTAATTTGTTTTAGCGGAGCTTAAAATTACGGTAGTTTTCATCTGAAACTTATATGGGTGTTTGAAAGCTTTTTATAACTGTTTTACCTGGAAAATATATCTTATAAGGTTTTATCGAAAACTTTTTATTTAGAGTAGTGTTTTGTTGATGGATTGAACGGTAAGGTTACAATATTTAACGATAACTACGAGGTATTCGAATTTCCTTTCTAAAACCCCTTAAGCTTTTCCTTTTTCCTCGATTTTATATATAATTCATTTATCTAGTCCCTTTCAATTTTGTTCGGATTGAATCTTTTTTACGTCGATAATTCTTTACTTTTACGGAGGTTTGATTTTGTAGAAGTTAATATCGAAGGTTTAAAAGATGATTTGAAAAAGACGGTTTTTTCAACCAGCGATAATAAACTCGAACTCGGTTTGAAGAAATTTAAATTGTTATATGTTATTTGCTAACTTTATAAATTTGATTTTACCAAATACGGTAATCAGATCGTTGAAATAGTGAGCGCGGTATATTTTGTTATCGACTTTATACTAAATATCCCAGTTTTAGAGTTATAGTTCATGAGGTTTTTGTTCAATCGTACAATGTTAGGTCGCAATCACGTCAAAGAACGCGTCATTTGGGTTTTGACAGTCGACTGATATTGTAAGGAGTTATTACGTACAATGTGCGAGTTACACTTTTATTCATTACGAATTACTTTTGTTTTGATGGTTATTTTTATACTTCATTACTGCGTTGAAATCTGGAATGTTTGCCGCGGTTAGAATATTCAAAAAAAGAGATTACTGTTTCATTGGTTGTTACGACGAAGGCGGTTGCCTTGTCATATAATACTTCATCTAATACTATCGTCTTTCCAAATGCAGGTTTACTCTTGGGTAAGTTAGCCTTCAACATATTCAACCTGACATCAAATTTCTGGGCATGGTTGCACGGACCACCTTGTTTAGAAAGGTGAGGGTCCTACACTAGTAACTCTAACAGTGCATACTATTAAGGAAAAAATTCAAGTTCCGCCGCTCTTAACGCCATCACTTCACATGCACTACATTCCACTACAACATTACTAATTGGCTCTATCACCATTCAAATTTTTTCCGCCGACCACTTTTTGGCTATAAAGATCGTCGTCGGCCCGGCGCACTGCCCGCACAGCGGTACATTTAGAGAACATTCCTCACAACAAACGATTCCGTCCCTTATTACTTGTTCCAACATAGTTCTTCAGACTTAATTTACGGCGAAACCAAAAGTCTAGTTCTTTTTGCGTTTGAAAGCGTTAAAAGCCTTCAATAAACTCTTGTATCTTATGGCTTCATTTATTTATTTATTTATTCATTTCTTCATTCATTCATTTCTTCATTCATTAATTTATTCATTCATTCATTTATTCATTCATTCATTCTTTCATATATATATATATATATTCATTCATTCATTCATTTATTTATTTTCTTCTGTATTTACATATCCATTTATTTATCTATTTTATTTTTTCTTTTTTTATTTTTTTTTTATTTATTCATTTCCTTATTATTTATTTATTATTTATTTATTCATCATCTTTTTTCCATTCATTTATTCATTTTTCTATATTTCCGTTTGTCTGTTTGTTTGGTTTTTTATTTTTTATTCATTTTTTTATATTTTTTTTATATATTTATTCATTCATTCATTGATTCATTTATTTATTCATTTCTTTATTCGTTTCTTTATGTGAACATTACTATATACCCCTATAGATAGTATACATAGACCAAGTAGCACTGCACTGTATTGCAAGTTGCACTCTTGTAGGGTGCATGGTAACGCGTCACGCTGCAAGCTACACTCTTGCAAGACACAAAGTGCATCATACATGGGTCTGTTTAAAATAGCTATTTCAAATCGACGGCAATACGTAGATCGGTTTTAAATGGTTATTTCAGGCCGACAGCAATGCGTGGATTGGTCTAGAAAGGGTATTCCAAAGTGATACACTCTGGGTGGAGAACTTATAAGCCCTTGCCTATAGCGTACACCTCTAAATGCTTCTTCTTAAACAGATCTTATCTTACTTTATACTACAACTACCAATTATTCTAAATACTCTTTTACTTACTTAGTTTTATGTAAACAAGTAGTTAAACCTTACTGATATTATTTAGTAACCGACTCGGTCGACTATAGATAACCTAGGAAGAAAAGACAAATACACGTTAAAAACCTATAACGGGATGCGGTAGCAGTCCCAACTGTTTGTTCTCTAACGCTTCGTTTTTACAAAAATTACACGCTGACGTATACAAAGACTGTCAAGACTAAATAACTTAAAGAAGGAAAACTTTAACACGATATCATCAACCCCTATTTGGCGCTCTATCTGCTAAAAGCCCTGTTATGCCACTTTTACCCCTTATGTAGCGCTTTAACGTACCCGGGCACTTTTTGGAGAACGTCCTATCACGAACCAGGCTACGTAGGCAAAAATTACAAGTTTCGAAACCCTTCGTTAAAACCTATATGATTTTTTTTTTTTACGAATCCCTCATTTTAGTAAAGCTACGATCGGTTAAATACAAACAATCAACCCGATAGCCTTACCAAAATCGGTTACATACCAAATAACCAACCGACTCCCTTCACCAAATTATGCTATAACACTCTAATACGGATAAACCACCGTACCCCGAAACGTATAACGACTCGACATTTCCCTTCCCTTACCTAAATTTCCCATATTCGCCTTATTTATTTTAAGTTCGATATCTAAAACGTTTTTAATTTTCCCAGCCGCTTCGGAAATATAACGTTACCAACGTAAACAAAAATTAATCTAGAACGTTTAACTAGCTTGTGGCGTTAATAAGCACTATTTTAATTACTTTAATTACTTTATTCGCTTTATATTCACCAAATCACCCTAAGCTTTGGACAAAACTAGATACATTACGAGATCACCAGACTTTAGCATATCGCTCAAATACCATAAAACAATCGTAATTATGGTCCAAAACCTAACAACACTAGAGGAGGCCAACTCTTCCTTTGAAATCCTGGTTAAATATATGGGCATCAGAAAGGTTATAATATAGGAGATAGACCTAAGCCTTTAAGATTACACCATTGATTTACTAATTAAGGAAGTAAACCCCTATATCGTAAATACATACATTTTAGCCGCTATGTACTGTGACTGGGAAGAATAAATCCAAGGATCTAACTTATTAAACCAATTCCATAACAATTATTTGGTCTAAACGTTAAAAATGCGAAAAGGAGTAAACCCCACCATTGCCAAACCTTTATGAATCCAATTACAAACCAGAGAAATTAATACCCTAAAAGGTATAAATAGGTACCTTATAAAGACCCTATTCGAAACAATACAACTTACCGACGTACTAAATTAGGAGGATAAAGATTTATACTTTACATACTTTGTAAAAGGGTGTTTCCTTACGGAATTAAAGAGACTATTGTTAAAACGAGGGTTACCACACCTAAGATGGTATAATCATATATACCAGGTCAAAAGCGGGGACCACAAGAGAAAAGAACGCACCTGATCCTTATCCATAACAAAAATATAATACACCCCTATATCGGCTTACACCATAGCGTAGAACCGAATACTAAACCACTTCCCAAACGTAAAGAATAACTCGACCAGCTATAACAAAGTCAGCCGAAACGGCAAAAACAACCCGCTCCAGGAATCGAAAATTACCCAGAACACACAAAACAACCCGAACCAGAAAATTATAAACAGCGAAAAAAGCTAATACGTGTTATACGTACCAATTTCTTTTAATCACGACCCTCACCGCGACCTCCCACTACATCGCTTCCCTATAGATAAAAGCTACTTTACGAAGTTAACCAACTTTACAAGGTTGTGGATGAGGTATAACAATTATGACAGCGAGCTGTACGACGTATTGGATAACAAAATACCCGCTATACTTAATATATATAAGAAACTAGATATTAAACCATTACAATTTCATGTTATTATACCCGATATACTTTCCGGGTAAGCTAAGGAGTGGTATATGTACCACCTTACATAAGTGGATACATTCGCCGAATATTATAACCGCCTTAAATCCCACTTTAACACCAAGATTAATTACGAGCTATATGATAAGAACTAGACTGGTATAACGTGGTAATTTATAAAAAACCAGCAGGAAAATACCGATAAAAACCCTTAGGAGATCCTAACCGTCCTGTTGACGAAATTTCGAAAGTATTAAGCAGCTTTCGGACCGGAATATAAAGGCAACAAGCTATTTATTTAAATACTAACAAAAGCCTGCCATAAAATTCCGGATTTAGACTTTACACTTTTTGAACAAAAAAATTACTTAAAAGCCTTTTGTATAAGCTTTAAAATATTGCTCGAAACTTTTATACATTGATAAACAAACCTTGGATTCATATTTGTATGTAATAAAATCACAAAAAAAGTCTAAATTATCAAAAAAAAATCACCGAAATGATCTACCATATTTTAAACCGGAGATTTAAGGCTTGCCCGAGGTAAAATAAAGGATTAAAGTACAAATATTAATAAGAAAACCTCAACGGGAAAATATAGGGACGTTCGGTCGAAAATTGAAAAAATACATCGAAACTATAATAATACTTGCGGAAAGATATATGGCGCCTGATAGGTTTATAAAAGAGGTGTATCGTATACGGCAAAGTCGGCTACTAATTTATAAACCACCCCACCCATAAGCATATTCGGACAAAACGACAGTTTTAAGCCGAATTTAATTTTAAATACCGGATAAAAGCCAATTTTACAACATATGTAACCGAATGTAAAGGTATAGGTAACAGATTCAACGTATACCTGAACTAAAATACATTTAAAAAAGACAACCTTAAACAAAACAATACCTACTTATTAACTTATAACAATTAAAACGCCTAACGTATCTTTACCAGCCTGTAAGATGCCTCCTTTTTACATATTACAGGCCTAACCTATATAAACGAAGTATTTAAAGTCAATATAGCGTCGTAATTTATCCTTTTTAACAGGTACGAAACCATATTTTAGGTCATTATACCTAATATTAACGTAACCAAGATTTCGACGACCGGAAAATGATAATTCGACGTACTTATAACTAAATTTCCGAAGTTTCGGCTAAACCGGATAGGAAAACACCGAGAGGTCCTATTTAATAAAGGTAAAATGACGTCGTTTGGAACGGTGGTTGTAAATACGCGTTTCGAACCAATTAAGTTTTATGTAATAGATTTTAGAACTCTATTTCTACTTCCATTGGCTAATGTAAACAAACTAGGAATTAAGGTTCGAAATACGACTAATTAGCTTGTCCGTACCTTGAATAACGTATCCGTACCACTTAAACTTGAATTCGGCTACTTATAGTTATTTCCGAAAACACGTATAATTAAGGCTACTTATTTAACTTAATCAAAATTACGATCTTTATGCCGACGATTCAGATACCTAGCTGCAAAATGCCTTTTACGTTTACTTTACGTTGCGGACCATATAAATATAGGAATGAACGTATTCGAAGTTATTAAAAAGTTTTGCTATAAGTACCAACTCTAGTTATAGGCCCTACGACAGTTAAAATTCCGTCTTGAAGATAATATGGACTTTAACTACGAAGTAATTATTAATATAATATACCTAGATAGCCAAACGGTCTTTCATATAGTCGAGACGGCTACATTATTCCAAACCATCAAGTTTATAAGAAACGTTTTTACTTTGGACTGTTAATACACTTTAGTTAATTACTAGTTAAACGTTTACCTCGTGTCTTGAAACTGAATTACGTACGACGCTGGCACGGATTTCAATTTCACCTAGTAATGAATAAAAGCTCGGATAACCAATGATAAGTATAAACAAATCCCAGTAAAAGCCATATAGGGTATTGTAAAATGTAAAATATTATTATAAACTACTGAAAGAAACGTATACAGTATTAGTTAAAAAACTAAAGGGTATTCATTCCAAGGAATATATCCTTTAAATAGAGGTTAATGCTATTAACAATACTTTTGTTCCAACTAGTCTTATCCCTATGCTTCTTGTCTTGGGTGCTTATCCGAAAATCTACCTAAATTTTACTCCATTATTATCCATAGTATAAAAGGCTAATATTGTAGCCAAGGTTATAACGGCCCCACGTTTACTGCGAGCGAAGACTAATATGTCCAAAGCGTTAGCTTTAAAGAATAATCTACGTTAAAGTAACGTACTAAACCTCTTATTACAATCAAAAGTTTTGATTTGGAAAACGAAGGATAGATAGATTAGCTTTTAGAGGATTAACTAATTTAGGGGTTATAATATATTCGTTAATTTACCAAAAGAAACGCGTTCGTTTCGCTAAAAAATAGTACGGAAATATAAGAAAAATATAAAACGAAACGGTCCGAACGCGTAAACTAAGTAAAACCGCCCCTAAAATATCACCTAAAACGACGAATTTAAACTGACCTAAGCTTCAATTTTACCTTTAAAATACGAATCCAACCTAACTACGTTATAAGAAATCGACTCATTTTTAACAAAACCGTTAAAACCTTGATGTTAAAAATGTTGCTTCGACTTTAAAATTAAATAACGCCTTAGGAATTTTGCCACATATTTTTTCATTACATAAAACGAAATGGCAAATTACGAACTTAGCTTAAAGCTCCGCTACAAAGGTATTATTACCACTCTAGGTACCCTATTCTTATAATTTACTCAAACGGAAATCTTAACCCTTATCGAATAAGGCATATTTCGCTTTAAACTCCTCAACACAGCCCTTTACGGCGTTTACACAATCTTTCTAACCCGATTTATTCACGAAATTAAGTATAAAGCCGGAAAACCTAATAATAAGATCCGTCTAGTTATTAAAGACTATAATAACAAAGGTAAAAGAGATATTATAACCCAATTACCTACATTATAACGGGTTATCTATCGCTTAATTCTATATTTACGGCCTCCTTTAGTAATCTATATAACTTATATGTTAAACTTTTCGATATAACGTAATTTTACACCTATCTGAGGAACAGTTAAAATGACAGATTTTCGTCGATATACTAAAGGACCTTAGGTAATATCATGCACTTAAAATAATTTTACGTATTTTAAAACTATTTCACGGCTTAGCCAAAGCTAGTATTTACTGGTTAAAAAACTATTAAAAGTATTATAACAAACGATTCGAAATAACTCATTCCACTTTTAACTCGTATCTTTTAGTATTAACGGCTCATTCGAAAAGCTTTACATTAACTGTTATATAAATAAACAATAATTTAACGTTATATAACTTCTCATTTTCCGCATTTAAAAGAAGAAAAAACTTTAAAGACCGGTTTAAAAGCTGAACCTAAAACGATTTTATCCAAAAAAAAAAATTAACTTTAATAGTATTACGATTACTCTCCGAGGCGGCACTTGGATTTTTACGTAAAAGGGGCAGTTGGGGAAAGTTACCCTTATCACCTTAGATAATGTAAAACGAGCCGACGAATACAAATGTTAATGTATACACTGTTTTTAAGTTACCTTTATAATATAACCAAAACTATCATTAAAATTTTTTATCGCCATATAATATCAAACCGACTGAACAGATAATATATATAAGGCGTTTAACAAACGCTTTTAATAATAAGTACATAAATTAAAGCGAGGTTTTCTCTTTATACCTCTCAATATACACATTATAAAGCTGTTTGTTTTTACTAACGGATTTTTTACTAATAATAACGATTGTAACTTACAAATCGGCTTTGTTTTCCTCTTTGGTAACAAATCACTAGCTCGAAACGGCTTTACGCTGCGTAAAAATATTATTTATTAAAGCTTTATCAAATGTAAAAGATTTACAAGGAGTATCCTCTATTTTAAAGTTTATAACATAATTAAAGGTTTTGATTCGGGTATCACTATAACGATAATAGTTCTGATAATCATTTCTAACCTTAATTTACGCCCTATTCTTTTGGACTTTTACACAGATTTTTTATTACTTTATAAATACCTAGTGAAATCAAGCATTACGAATGAAGAACGATTAATAATTGACATTATAACTTTATACGAGTTATACGAACGTTGGGAAATCGAGGGAATTGAATAAATTAATCACAAATCTAACCCAATAAACTGATTGATAAAAGCTATATTAAACAACGAACTAGAAACTTTTAAATTTATAAGTATGCTATTTATTAAGGTTGCTAAAAAGGTTTTACGACCTTAATAGGTTATCACTCCAAACCACTTTTTGTAAACTCGAATCGGCCTATTAATACCTTTCGTACCAATTTACTATTTACCTTTATTTAAACGAACTATTCGCTCCAACCGTCGATTTTTTCCTTTATTAAATACGATCATTCGTGCTGATTTACGAGTTTTCTTTTTTTCTCTTTATTTTTTTACAACTTCGTAACGATACAAATTACGTTTATTACTTTTCATAATTATTTTATAAAAAGCTATAAAATTACTATATAGCGTATTACACCATAGCCGAGAATACCGACCCGGCTCCGACGGCATTTATTTACTAGTAAAGGGAAAAGGTAACGTTTTCGCGTCCCCACCATACTCCCCGTCGTCTTTCTCCTTTATACTAACGCTATTGTTATCACCGCCAACAACTTCACAAACGCCAACGAAGATATAGCCTTATACCTTATTAGTTATACCCTTAGTCAAATGTATAAGGAAGGGATTACCCTTTTCGTGACGACGTACGATAACATCGTTAAATGCTATTACGTAATACATACGTAAGCCCCGTTTCCAGACGATGATGGTGGTTGCCGTCTCTCGAATCTGTCGGTTAATGCCTATTAATAATTAACATCGGTTTATTTTAGTTTTTTGCGCCGACTTGTTTTTCGGTTCGCCCTAAAGGTATATTTCTTTTAAAAGTAATTTTTAAGATATGGTTTCAACTTATTAAAAAGTCGGCGGCCGCGTAATATGGCTTCAACCCACGGCCTCAAAACCATAAGAACGGGGGCGTACGAGTTGCCAATCCGCTCGTAACAGTGGTAATGCACCGAGTGGCCCCCGCCTTTATAGCAATCGCCAACAAACTTACCTGCGGCTGCGGACGCGACAAAGGACACGTAAGGTTTATTTATGAGCGGTTAAAGGTTACAAACCCAAGTATGTCGCCTCAACGCTTAATGCGTAAAAGAGGCCTTACAATATATACTAACGATACGAAGCTCAAAGCGGCGGAGGAAATCCACCTTATACTCCTTATTTATAAAAAAAAGCGTTAAAAGCTTATAAACGAAAGGCTTAAGATATATATACCTTAACGTAACTATATCAGGTTACGTTTACAATATAAAGGGGCCCCTGATGGTAATAGAGCTTCTACTTCTAGGGAAAGGGTAAGGTTTATAACCTTAGAAACCCCTCGTTCCTTCTCCGAACTAGAAAAGGGGAAAGGAAAAAGGGGGGAAGAAGAGGTCGACGCAGCGGTAGCAGGGAGGAGTGAGGTGAAGGTAGCGACTAGATTAGGCGGCGTGGGGGTGGCAGAGCTAGGCAGCGTAACGGCGGCAGGGCTTGGTAGCGTAACAAAGAGCGGCGTAACGGGAGCGGACGGCGTGGTAGCAATTAAGGAGATTAAGCTCGACGAGGGCGGGCTGTTACTGTTGGTGATGGTGGTAGTATTAGGGGCGGCGGCTGCGGCGGCTACGGTGACGCCGATATGCCGATATTTTCGCGTTAAACGGCGCCTTACATTACTATTCTCACACGGCATTCATTCGGAAAATAGGTTAGTATATATTTAAGCTTAGCATCCTATATATTAAAAAGGTTTGGTTTGATTAGGTAAACCAGATATTAGATTGAAATAGGAATTTACATTAACTAAAATTACACGATTTTGGCGAAAAGAAAAAAAGGAAATTTTACCTAAACTGAAAGCAATATATCTTTTTATACTAATCTACCACATAGTTACGTAATTACCCCTACGTCATTTCCTCTACGAAATTGCCACCGCGCAATTACCCCTATTAAAAACAATAAAAGGCGTTATTACTAACTATATTGCCTCCATTTAACTATACCAACCAGGACAAACTATAAATACCACCTCGGCTAAACTTTACTAATTTTAACCGAGCTTAAAATATTACCTCGACCAAACTTTGCTAATCCTAGCCGAATTTGCTAACTTGGACTTTTTACGATTAATACGATAAATAATACTATCATTACAGAAACTACTTATTTAAACCTCCTGCGATTAATACGGTAACAATACTGTCACTACGAAAACTGCTAATTCAGACCTATTTTAATTGATACTACAAGTAATACTATCACTACTAGGCTATAAGTACGAAATATATAAGAAAAAGAGAAATAAATACTTGTGTAAATATTACTATATACCCTTGTAAATAATATACATAAACCAAGTAAAAGTACACTATATTACAAGGTACTCTCCTATAGGATACACGGTAACGTGTCACGTTACAGGCTACACTCTTGTAAAACGCAAAGTACATCATACATGAGTCGGTTTAAAATGGTTATTTCAAACCGACGGCAATACGTGAATCGGTCTAAAAGGGGTATTCCAAAGTGATACTCTCTGGGTAGAGGACTTATAAGCACTCACCTGTGGCGTATATCTCTGGATGCTTCTTCTTGACCAGATCTTATCTTACTTTATACTACAACTACCAATCATTATTATTACTCTTCTACTTGTTTTTTTTTTCACGTGAACAAGTACTTAGACCCTACCGACACTTTATTTATTTCTTCATTTTTTATTCATTTTTTCATTTATTCATTCATTTATGTATTCATTCATTCATTCTTTCTTTCTTTTACTCTTTTACTCTTTTACTCTTTTTCTCTTTTACTCTTTTACTCTTTTACTCTTTTACTCTTTTACTCTTTTACTCTTTTACTCTTTTACTCTTTTACTCTTTTACTCTTTTACTCTTTT
>JASMMZ010000003.1:34044270-34093590 GCA_038502455.1 Anisogramma anomala | reverse complement strand
CTCTTTTACTCTTTTACTCTTTTACTCTTTTACTCTTTTACTTTTTTACTTTTTTATTCTTTTATTCTTTTACTTTCAAAACATCACTACCTATACCAGCGCCTCGCCTTTTTAGCGAGGCTTTCGCCTCCAACTACACTTTGAGTACCTATCTATCCAGAAAGGTCTTCTTTTAGCACATCACCCACTCAGTAATGTACTTTATTTTACGATTCTTTTACTATCGGTAAGGTATATAGTAATATCCACATTTACACCTTTTAAGTTCGCGGTACGTGGCCAAAAAGTAGCCAAATTATGAAGTACATCTTCCCTGTCGCCGCGGGCTTTCGACTAAGATATATATGTTTTATAAGCCCTTCACTATTTCAGGGTTTTCATATTTTCGATGCGAGTAGGCGTCTAATGGGGACTGACATGGCTACACAACACGGCTCGGTCAAGGCTATAGTTTTAACGCCCTTACGGGTCTCTAAATTATATGGTACCTTGTGGACTTGATTGGAAAGTTGATTTCAAGTCTTGTTTCCTGTTATAGGTTTTACTTGAAAATTGGTTTTATGGATAAAATTTATATTTCTTATATTTCAAGTTTATGATTGAAAACTAATATTTAATACACTTAGTGGTAAGTGTTCTCTCTTTTGCCACCATATGAACGCAAACTATACGAATACGATCTTCATTCGTTCGGCGTAAGGTTTTCTTCATGAAGTGGCGATGTATATGGTTGATATAAGACCCCTTCGATAGGCATTAAATAGTTTATATAACGCAGGGCTCGGAAATTAGCCACATGTGTGGGAGATGCGTTATTCAGTGCATATATTTATATTATAAGGAATAGGGTGGGTTGTTCAACTTGTTAAAGACTATAACCTAGAAACGGAGAACTGAATAGGGTGATAGTTGTAAATGATAAGAACTCCTGGTTGCTAGCTTTTCCACCAGCATATATAAATTAACATTAGCTAGGGTTACACTATACTGCCTATATAGTGGGCACTGACAGGTGATGTTAAGATATATATATATATATAATGTAGCCTTTGAAAACATAGAATTCGTTTTACCTATATATGAAAAATCATTAATATCAGTTATTATTATACGTCGAATTTTAACTGCGCTGGTGGTTTAATGACCCGATTAATCTTCACAATCATTGCATAGATGTCTTATAAGGTTCACGCTCTAGATCATTCCATACCTTATTAGTTCATTTAACTTTATAATACGATAACTTTTATATTTTTACATTCCCTTTATATTAATTTGCTAATCTTAACTTTAGTGACATACTCGAGTTTTAAGTTTCAATACTAAGGTGGACTTTACGCGTAGTTTACGTTGTTAAGTGTCAATGATGAATTTTTTGAGTTTTTTCTAATTTAACTTATACTTTTTCGATTATCCCTTATGTTTATACCGGATTATACCATGAGCTTTTGAAAGTAAAAGTCGGGTTGATTTGGAAAGTTTGGTACGCCAATTTCGATAAAAAATGTGTTGCAATATCTATAAACTTATCGAGATAATATAGAAATATCTGTAAAGATATCGGTTATAGATGTTAAAAGAAATCAATGGTAGAATAACTATTTCCATATATAATAGTTTCTATTCTATTACCTATATTTTGATACAAAGTTTATCTGGCGTTTTGAAGGTTCGAATATTTCCTCCACATATTCTTTAAAAAAAACTACGGTTTAGGTAAATAATATCTTGATATTCCAGAATTTGAAGGACATCATAATTAAAAATTAATAATCGCTTTATAACCCTTTTTATATTCATTCAAAGTTCAAGGGATATATTAACAGTAAAATAAGGTACTAGATGTTTAAAGAATAATCGATAATGAGTTTACTAAATACTTAGTCGATAAGGGTATTAATAGTGCTTCCCGATTTAGTAACGAAGATAAACTTATGCTCAACCGCGTTAAATCATTATTTCAAGTTAAAATACAGGCGATTGAGACGAATAAGCATATTGAGAAGTTATATAAATAATTGCCTTTTATAAGTGTTGGGAATTTGTTTAATTGATTTATGTTATGACCCAATATCTGCAGGGCGCACCAGCGGCGGCCCCGCAGCAGACAACGAAGGAAATCGGTTGGATACAGCCTCTCGGCAGGCACCAGGGATCCACAACAGACACACCATACACAAGGGTTAGGGTCAGCATGGTGTGAGACTCGATGGACTCGGTATCGAGCCAGTCGAGCTGYACACCGGGACTCGATGGACTCGACATCGAGCCAGTCRAGCCTACACTGAAGACGTATGAAGGCGCGGATATATAAGGACACTTTCATTACCAAGATAGATAGCATTTCCTTCATAGCTCTTCAGTTGTCAATCTAAGTATTCAGTATACCCTGAATAGCCTCACGGCTTCTGATCATCACTCGCACGAATACAGTCTTGATATTGCACCTTTTGTTACCTCTGCTACCTTACTGCTAACATAAACCCTCTGAACACCTTCTACATACTCACGGGTATTTAGTGTGATCATTACAATTTAAGCAAGGTTCGAATTTAAACAAGCTATCCGTAAAGTTTATGCTTCTTTCTGTTACCATCATTACGGATAATATAATACCGGTTTTATAACTATAAGATATAGGTAATGGAACTCTTCATGGAATTATAGGCTATTCAAATTTACGAATCTGTAAAGGTATTATATACAGTATCAAAGTAAGTAGAGAGTTGTGTACCTTTCATGTTTTCTAGACTTTTAAAAAGCTTTTAAGTAATAGTTACAGCTGTTCAATAAATTACTGGATAGGAAAATAGGTAAATTGTAAATTAACTGGGTTGATCAAACTTAAAAAAATTCAGAAAAAAAAATCAATAACTATTTTTTAAACGTCAAGAAATAAAACTTTTTTTAAAGCCCATCAATTAAATGAATTACGTTTTAACCCCATCAGTTATAACTATGCTATGTTAAATTTACTGTTTATAATTTTACAAGTAAATTGATAATAAGTTTTAAAAAAATCTTGAAGATTATAGTTACGAAGAGGTGTTTCGCTTGAGTGGAAGCAGTTGCAGTGGTGAGGGAGGGGTTAAAAGGGGCGGCGGCGACGTTGGATGGGGTGGAGATAGCGGGGGTACCAAGGGCGGCGAAAAGTTTGGTTTTAATAGATCCGTCGTCGGCTTTGTTGTTGTTGTTGTCATCATTCTAGCAAGAGGAGGAAGACTTTATGAAACGTCGGCTTAGTAACGTCGCGTTCAAGGCCTACGTTACTCCACCTTTCATTATGTTAGCTATAATATGAAGGGGGTATCAAATAGAGGTTAAGCGCCCGGAAGATAGCTTTGCAGCTATATCAGCCCGATATATAGCTAATGATGCGGTGATAGAGACAGCGATATTCATATACCTGTCTTTAAGCTTAGTAACTACATCACTCTATATTAGTTGCTCAGTATCACGTGATTCTTCACAAAATATAAAAACAAATAAAAGCGTTTACACGCCTACTAAACGTACTTAGCTCCCGTGTCACTGTTTATGTAAACTCCTTTACTTATTCCTAAAAATAACAAATGAATATAACCTATATAAGATTATCTTTGTATAGTAGGAACGGGCTAAAAGAGGGCGATAAAACGGGGAGCGACGCGTTTAGACCTAACGGATCGGCAGCTGCGCGTTTATGTAAACGGCCGCTCGTATAGTTACAGTGTGTACCTACGCCGCCTACTTTTCTTTTCCGAAGACGCTTTTACTTACCGTATTATAAGGTTTTATATGAACGGAGTCGCACGTAAATAAGTATACGATACGACACGATGATTATGAACAAGGAAATAAGAATTAATTGCTCTTTAACTGGTTAAGATATATAGAAACTATTACGTTTATAACTTTACAATTAATATGAGGGTAAGTAACAAACTAGTTACAAGTACCTAACATTGAATAACGTTAAAATTTTGAAGGAAATAAAAACTGGGTTAAAACTTTTTTGAAAAATATTTATTATTTTGAAATTGGCTATTTGATATATAGATTACCCGATTAGTTGGTAAGGGTCCCCCGATACAAACTCTTCTCACTTGAAACTAGCTCTAATTGTTTGATTGTTTATGCGCGGATATGCCGCGTTTGAAACTAATTTTTTGCAGGTTGTTTTTACACGTATACTTGACGCGGTCTTTTCTCTATTTGAAACACCTTGTTTGGAATCCTTGACGTGAAGAACGTTCGGCGGGAATGAAAAAGGGCATACTTTCTGACCCAACTAATGCTGCAACTCTTACGTCTATAAGTCTCCAAAGTTAGAAGATACTTAGAGATTGTAATTCATATGATAGATTAAAGATGCAGATCTTAAATAACGCTTTATTTATGGCCTAAATTTACTGTCGGTTGTAGTAAGGAAAAAAGTCCCTAAATTTCGATCTTTTCCGCTGGTATATACGTGTATATTTCGTAGTAATAAGTGTTTTACCAAGATTTATGCGCTTGCTGGTGATAGTATGAGATATCAAAAAGATAAACCTTGTTAATCAGATGTTAAGCAAGCTGATACTTTGTTAATAAACTATAGGGAATGTTGGAGTTGAAATAGACGTATTTCGTTAGTATGTTTGCTAGGTTTTCATGGGATTCAAGGAGTTTAAACACGCCGTACAATATCTGACAGTTTTCTTTGAGGGCTTTTTGAGCTAATTATGCTTATTATTCGTAATTATAATTGTGCAGATACTAAGTTTTACCTGTAGATCTTCCAAAAGTTATAATATTATTGATTGAGACAACGATAAATACCCAATGTTGATTTACTATATCGATTGTAAATATAATGAGTACAAATAGTTCTCATAATAAAAAACTTTGAATGAAAAGCCTTCATAGTAAAGTACATAATTATCATATATTGAATCAAGTTGAAATGAGGTCCGCAAATTGTTTTATTAAAATGACGATAATATTTTTGGATATGATGAAAAATAAAAGTATGGCTTCATATATTATATCAACTTTTACGTCTATTGAATTAGGTAATATATCACCTTGAGTACCTATCTCTGTTCTACAGGAAATGAATTTCATTTTTTATAAACTTTGAAGGCATGGAGGTAAAACATGAATAAATAAGAAGCGTCCAACACCACGCTTTAATGGCACCGAGGTGGAACTTGATCGCCGCTGCGACCAGTAGGCATTGGACACAGGCTTCTCACGGGGTGCGAGGAGGCGCGTTGGCTTCGGAGGAGACCGGAGAGGCCACCTCTGAGGGGCCCTCGCTCCAGGTAGAGTATGCGTTTTTCTCCTTGTCCACCTCCTCCCTACGGCCAGCAGCGCGGTAGGTTTGCGCGACCACCTCTGCGGCGTCGACGGCCGCATGTAAAGGGTAGCTTAAAGTCATGAAACGGCTCGAGCAAACCTTCACCGCTAAGTTAATACGATACACCACTAAAAATACTGAAATACTAACACCGATGAAAAAACACCAACCCTTACTTTTCACAAATATCTATGTGTTAAGACGGTCTTGTTTACGTAGAGATAATTTTATTTACTTTGATATCGAACTTATTTAACATTTCCGCTATATAAAACGCCTTTATTTATATCTTTTCAAAGTAAAAGAACATATCTCATATTTGGGGGATAATGATTGAAGACTCAAAACATTTTCTCTTACTTTTTATTTTCTTGAGCGGTGCGCGCACTCGCAGGGGTTCCTAATACGGTTGGCTTGGCGGCGTAAAAACCGGTTCACTTTTCGCTGCGTACAATGAACATCGTAACGATGCGTAGTTTTACTGTAGATTTCTCATGAAATGATATCATTAACCCCGAATTAACTTTGAAATAAACGTATACATGGTACTCCTGTTTATTTTTGAATTACTTTCATCATATTATCTCTATTTGAAACACAACCTTATTTTAGTTTTATTTATTATTAGCACCTTTTGGAAATATGGTTGGGAATTACAACTGTTACCTGTTCAAGATAAAAAACAAATTCCGGATTTATGTTTTTGCTTACATTATTATTAATGAATATCATAGGGTAATGTATACGAGTTACACTCAGTTTAACGCATGCGAGCATTATACGCAATTACAATAACGTTTGAGTTTCATTTTTGTTTTTTTATGAATTCTATATTATGAGTATTGTTAAATTTTGCGATTTGTAACCGAGGTATAACGTGATAATCTCAATGAACAAAATATTTCAACTGTTTTGGAGTTAAAGGATAAAAATAAATAAGTGTTTTACTAACCATTTATTATAAGGGTATTTATTATTTCCTCAATATAAGCAAACGTTAATTGCAACTTCATACGCTGTATTTCCCGCCAAATTATAGTTAGGATACCCAAATCCTTTTAAGCCTCCAGAGATTATAACTCATCTTGTGGTCTTAATAAGAGAGATTATTCGAGCACCGAGTTTCCTACATTACGTATAACCATTTTGGACGTGTTTTGAAAAATGAAACCTTTCCATTTCGATCTTTTGCGCTAGTGTTTATAGAATTATCTTTGTAAAGAACCATTTACCCTACTCAGTGATACTAATTCAAAATTGAAACATGGCCCTATATTAAGACACTAGCCCTAAACCATCATATCAAATCGTTATTCTTGAATTCACAAATATATTAATAGGTAAAGACTCCTATTATCGTTATGATGATAATTACCTTGTATTTACGCATCGATTTTCCATTGAAGGTTGTTACGTGAATTCAATATTTTAGAAAATTATAATGTATTCCTCTGTAATAAAATACTTCATCAAATTCTATTAGTCGTATATTGTATTACAAAGAAATACTTATATGAATTACATGAACTCTATTGAAACCAAATTTAGATTTGAATTTCGAAAGAAGTCAGATTCACTTTGATCGACAATTATAACTACAGTCTTTCAACCTCTTATTTTTTATATTTGAAAATCCCGTACACCCTTTCTGTTTCACTTCAAGGATATTAATACTTTTAGCGTTAACTTTAGGATTGAAACTTAAGAATCAGTCAAAAGTCACAGCTAAAAGTTCTCACGAAACCTAAAATAGGAATATTTGTAATTTCACTTTCAAAAACTAGAAAACCTAGGATAAACCCCAATAAATTTTGAGTTTATTTAATTATAACGAATAATTAATTACCCTGCGAATAATAAGTCATATCAAGACTTGGAGTAAACTTGTTATATATATGTGCGCTTATCAGTATTAAAAGAGACTGGAGAGCTTCATTATTAATATTAAATATATATCTTAACCTTTATTAAATTAATATTTATTTTCAAAAGATTAAAACCTTAACTCCACAGTTCTCGTTACTTGTTTTACTTAAAGAATGAGCCTTTCATTTACGAAGTCGATCAAGTAAGGGAGTTTCAACACTTTAAGATATTTAAAATTATTGCGGTGAGGGAAATAAAGAAATAATTGTTTAGCGTATGGATGAACTCATTCCTAGGACCTCGAAACGTGTATATTTAAAATAGTAATACTAAATTGGCAGTAGAAACGTTTCAACTTAATTCTAAATCAATTTAAATTAAATTTAAATATATATGTGTTAAAGTTCGTTAAAGTATCAGTAAGAATATCAAGGTATACGTGTTTTAACTTAATTCTTACAATATCGTTATATTTGAGATGAGCAGTTTATAGGTTTAGTGGAAAGATTGAAAATTTTAGTAAAGGTTGTTAACGATACTATTAGTTTGAACGGCTTCGTAATATCATTTATTGGGTTTTGACGCGTACCCACACGTAAAAGATGAATTTCTCTTTTTATCAAACAACTAGTTAAAAGCTTCGTTATATATTGAATCCAAGAAATTTTTGAAGAAGTAATAATAGAACCTCCAGATTCATGAAGCGTTCAACACCAAAAATAAATTGTAAAGGACAGAAAAAAAAATTTGAAGTGAAGTTATAAAGTAATCATTAAAATATAATCGAATAAATAAGATTGTCTCTTTAAGATTTTAAATATCGAAAATTTAAACGTAGTGGTTGAAAATATTGAATATTTTATCACTTTCCGTACTTTGGGGGTCTAACCGTATAAAAGACCTTTCAAGAGTGAAAATTTTGAAACTCGAAATCTAGAAGCCGAGCGGATCATCCAATACAATCTACCTGAACTGAGTGTTGATAAATCAATGAACCAACGGCGATGCGGACGACCACCCAAGAAGATAATAGAAAGTAAAGAGGAGGATGTCGATGAACATTATAAGCTTTAAGCCCATAAATTCCGAAACTCCCCATCACAACGATAAGAATAATCTCATTTATTTATTAGGGTTTTTAATACTACGATATGATAACGTTCAATATGCGTTAAAAGGATGGCTATCGTGTAAAATAACTAATTCCAACACAGTTCAATGAATTGATATCGGTACGATCTAACAATTATTAAGGAAAATCACTATTATTCAAGTTGTTAAAGCAAGGGTAATATGTGGGGTGCAACTACTAAAAACTTTAAGGGCTTTCATATTACTATCACTTCAAATGATAGAATAAAAGTAACGTTGATATAAGGAAGCCGACTATAAGTTCTATTTCGAAACTATATCTATCGTATTCAATTATGAGCAAGGACTCTTAACACTGGAATTTAGAAAGACTAGTAATAAAACATCAAGGACAAGTGGAACGACTATGACAACCTACTTTCAAAATAGTTATAGTGATAAATCACAGCTACAAACTATAATTGAATTTCTGAAAATATATGGTGCAATTAAAGAAGATATAATCAAACCCAAAAAACTTTATTTAATATAAAGATAATCCAAATTTTCAATATTTGTCATTACATAAAATTTGACATTTAAGTATTTTATTTATTTTCTCGTGGAAATATTTAATAGGAGCGTTGAAGAATACCAATTGATCTTAGGAACTAAAACCCGAAACTATCTTTAAATATATAACGGAATAAAAGCTCAATTTTAATACTACATCTACATTAACTAATGCTGTACAGATTGGGCTAAAATGTATTAAAACGACGATGATAGTCGAGAAAAAAGAGATGGTAATATTAATTTTGGATTTATTTAATTCTAAACAAGTCAATACTGAACTAACATGTAATAAAAAATCGTAAATTATAAAGCCTTTACTACGAAATGAAATTCGGATGTCTAATATGATCATCCACAAGTTTAAATCCGTTTTATAATAAATCTAGGTTACTTACGAAATCATTTATAATTAATTGCAGTTTTTTCTTTAGTTGTAGATTTTCATTTCCTTTCAAAATTTTAGGCTTCAAATTTTGAAGATTATGTTTCCATTGAGGCTAAGTAAAAAAATTTATTTGACAGATTCCCTTTTTCATTTGGTATGAAGATCTCATGGTTTCGAAGTTTTATTCTTAGTTTCAACTGAACTATTTTTAATCTTTTGTTTTTAATTTTGATAGTATATTCGTGAAAGTATTCTTAGACCTACTTGTAGCCTGAGTGCCTCTATTAATCTTTTAAGCTTTCAATCGATGATAAATCAGCTAATAAATTTAGTCGAGTAGTCGTTTGTTAAGTCAGTGTTAATATTTTAACTAAAGGTTTTTATTGTAATAGTTAATGAAGATGGATCCGAGTTTTTATTGTTTGTAGTTTTTTTTTCCAATGTTTTTTTCCAGTTTCAAATTTAAATTTGATGTTAGTTTAGCTTACATGAGGTGAATATTCGGGATTTAGAAACAATGCGACGTGGTTGTTGGGTAGAATAGAGTTATGTCGATTTGGGAATAGTTTAACGTGATAGTTTGTTGCAATTTGACGATCTTGAAGTTTTTGCACGACGTAACGATGTCGCCGCGTTTACTAGAGTGTTTAATTGACGATTGTAATATAGGGAAAGAAATAGTAGTGTAGGAGGTAAGGTTTGAAGATGTTTGCTGTTAAAGTTGTTGTTTGTCATAAGTGCTTTAAATTTAGAGGTTTTTAATTGTGATTTATAGTAGTAATAATGAAAACTTGAACGTTTTCCAATTGTAAGGGTCTTAGTAACTTGGTGAAAGCTTTTGAACGATTCGATACTTGCAGCAGTTAATTATGATGCTTTATTGAGAAAAAATTAAATTAATTTATGGAATATTTTCAATGACAATACTGTAGCTACTTTCCAATTACCGTAGAAACCGCCGTAATATAAAGATCTTAACTACCTATTATCGTAAAATTGGCTGTAGATCACAAAGACCTTTCGCTATATTTTTTCTTTTGCCTTGCAATACTATACGAAGCGTAATCGTGGATTAGGTTTTCCTTTTATCTAGCTTATTTGTGTTTGACCTAACAATCACTGAGTAGTATTGATAGGCTTTTAGACGTTGTAACGTCATAGATTTGAAGTGTGGTTGAAGCAACAATATTATTGAAATGATTAGGTGGTGGATGTGTTTATTCTAAATTTGTCAGACAGCTAGCTTGTCCGCAACCTATTTTGTATTGTCAATTGCCTGGTATGTGCCTCAAGTTGAATCGTGACTATACTGTAATTGATTTGTATCAGTGCAGTCGACTTTAATTGCACTGAAATTAAACGCTATTCTAATAAAATCGTTAATTTAGTGCATTATCAAATAGTAAGATCGTTAAGTCACAGATATACAAGTACGTCAATCCTATATAGAAACCTGTTGAGTTGCTATAAATAGTAATATCACAACGTTCTCAAGTTGTTAAATCCTTACCCCGCTATAATTGACGTTAATATTTTGGTTGAAACGTTCAAATAACTGTTGAAAATATGGAATTGAAGATAATTAAAGTCTTCAAGTCTTTTTCACCAATTACTACAACAAAAAACTATAGGTTGAAAATCATAGCAAAACCTTCGCCAAAAATAATGAATGAATTTTGCTGGTAAATATATACTTGATTGAGATATTGATAACGAGTTCGGTCGAAGTGTTCGTGTTTACGAAGTTTTCCGTAACTTATTGAACAATTACACAATTGGTAAATCGAAAAACAATCTAAATATTATTGAAATTTAAGTTAAAGATATAAGTTCATAAACGAGTTTTTTTTAAATAATATTATGAATATATTTGTAGGACATTCCATCTAATTAATATAATATTAGGATTACCGTTTAAATACATAATTTCAAGACTGTTCACCTCAAAAATAAGAATAGAAAGGAAATATTATTTCCAACGATTATCAACGCCCCTTTTCATGTTCTAGGAAACCATCCCATGATTTTCAATAAATTGAATCTTGAATTACTTCAAAAATACCTTCCAATACTTTAAAGATAACAAACCTATGAATTTATTAGTTAATTTAAGCCTTGCACATACTTACGTAAATTATGCATTCGGCAGAGAAGAATTACATTAAGTAGTTAATACTACTACGGCATATGGAATTAACGCCGACTCCATTTATCGTTTATTTAAGGAAAGTCGTTTTTATTACTGGCATGGAAATGTTTAAAGTTACTAAGAGTATAAGGCTGCGCGAGGCGTAACTATATAATAAATAGATGAGTATAACTGATTTCAAAAAATACTCCTATAAAGGTAAGTATATCATAAGCCCTACTATAAGAATTTATCATTTAATTCAAGCTAATAGCAAATTCTTTCAACAATGAAACTTCATACGCGTTGAACTCATGTTCATCGTAAAAAATACTCTCAAAAATTAGGACAATGATCACGACCTAACTCCAAAGCCAGTTAAAATGATAAACATCAACTACAAACGCGTTACGAAGTTCTCTGAGATTTGAAATAACATAAAACAATATAACACGAAGCTTTACAATCTATTAAACAAAAAAATGATGCCGTTTTGCAACATCTACCAATTAATTTTAATTTGATTTCAAGGTTTCATTGATCATTTTTAAGAATAGGTATGAGACACTTGAAGAACTATTACATACCCTTTCCTATTAAGGTAGGAACTTTTCCCAAAGTTTACAACGAAATAAACTTTAATTTCGAATACGTCAACATCACGTAATATTATACAAACTAGGTAATTACACGTTAAAAATAATAGGAACTAAGAGAAAAGAGCAGGAAACATTCATGCATATTGTAATTATATATTCAACAAGGTAATACATTTTCTACCAATAAAGGGCAAAGCACACTTTCAAAACCCAAACTTTGCACGCTGGTTCAACCGGTTATTACAAGCGTTCAAGAGTTCAATACACTTTGTGAAAAGTAAATACTATTTGCCAGGGATTTTTAACCAGTTACTCTTTCTTTATGAATGTAATTATAAGTACGTCAAAAATTAATGATATATTCTCCTAAGCTATAATTTTTCTAACTGCAATGATAAACACCTTTGAATCTTGTATTATATTCACCGTAAAACAAAACTAGCCTAGATACCTGAAACCTAGTAAGAATATACTAAATTGAAAGTTACAGTAGAAATAGCTTCGTAACCAAAGCCCGAAAGTATATTAAAACTGTTAGAATTATCGTAGAGATTTCGATGAAAAGTGGTAAATTAATAGAAACTACTGCTATTGTTTATGTGGTAATCTCTTTAGTTACCCCAAAAAACAATAAATAATATATTTTACCAAATATCCTATGACTTTTAAAAAATATTATAACAATCTCAACATAAACAAAGACAATAAGGATATGCTAAGCGATAAAGAAAATTCTTTTAGGTCAATCGCGTAGAATAAAGACATTCATTCTAATTAAACCCAATAACTAGTTGAATATATATTTTTATATATTTCATGTATGGAAGACTCCTATTAATATTATAACTCTCATGCTCCTGACACTTAATATACGCTTCATTTCTATGATATTTACGCAGAGAAATTCTTTTAAGTAATCATGCCATATATGTTAGTAACAAGATATTCAATAGAAAGGTGGTCGTAATATATCGCGTTACAATATAGAACTCCCATTACCACAAAAATAAATTATTATAATACCGGGCAAGCAGTAGTTGTCAAAGAATGATACCCATGATAGTGGTATACAAATATATAGCCTCAGAAATTACAACTCTTTTATGATGCTCCTATACTATCCCCGAGTATATCTATACTATTTGATTAATTATATGACAAAGCCAAATTATATCACTAGTTTTATAATAGCTCTATAAAAAATGATTCCATTAATTTTTTATCAAGCATTATAAATAGTATCCGATTAATTCAAGCGATATCCTTAATTTTCTCTCTTTGCATATAATTCTATTTTTTATTTTTGAAGGTCTTTCAAATCGTTTTGAATGGTTATAGCTTTAAATTATTTCATACGATAATGAAAGTTTGGATTTTAAATATTTCACGCATTCACCTAAATCGCGCGTCAAGAACTAACTACAATGCGGCTTACTTGTATAATAAAACAAATTAAACTTATAATAGAAACGGTATAACGAAACTTTATACACGAAGATTGTCGGGCAGAATTTTGTCGTTTGAAAATAGGTTATACGTATGGAGTATTATAACATGAACTTATTAGTTACGTCTATAAATGTAATTTGATAGATTGAAGTCGCTATCTATTTACTTACGTTATTGAAATGAACCTTCGTCTTAACAGGAGCCGCTGACGCGTAACCTACGAAAAACACCAATTCTACGAACAATATTAATATAGCTTCCGCGCCGATCTTTATTAAACACCGCGTTAGGTTTTCCAATTACGACGACTCTTCAAATTCCTCCGATTAAATTAACGAATCCCACGTTAAAAAAAAACGTTATTTTAATGTACAAAATGTAAACGCCTTAATTAACCAGTAAAGTTTTTTGACGTTAAATCATGCGATCCAATTTTTAAGGTCATGATTATACTCAATATAAAAAATAATTTATTCTTCATTTGTTTATGGGAGTTGAAAGGAATAATTAAAAGATCTATAAGAAGCTATTACGCTCTGATCAGTGACAGTAGTAATAACAACCTCGAGATTTTTATAACAATATTTTACGGTTACTATTACGACTTTAAGGCGACACGGATTGCGATTGTTTAGCTTACAAACTTGAAATAAAACGCTTGTAACCTTTTTTACTTCCTTTTCAACACTTCAAAGTTTTCATAAACCAAAATCCACGGAATATCCTGGTAATCCATCTCTAAACTCGCTATCCTCTAAAAACATATTAACGATAATATGACTAATACCCTACTTCTTTTCAATATACTTGAAAAACATAATAAATGTTTCTCCTAGGATTTACTTATCAAAAAACGGCTTTATAATTTTCGTACCCAACAGAACAATAACAACAATGGAAAATGTGATATCAATGATAACTGTAACAGTTACGACTTGCACAATAATATGAATAACAAAGATAAAATAATTTCGACTTTATGCCCGCGTTCGATAATAAGGGAAATATTATAATCATAGTAGAAAACGCCTGATCAACAGATAATAAACAACGCGTTTCCTAAATTGATTCAGGCGAACTTTCGCATCGTAAGAAATACAGTTTATACCTACGATAACGCACGAATAACCTAATAATCCTAACCTATCATTGGAACCCCTCCAAACTCTCGAAAATTATCCGCTCACAACCTAATATAAATCTTTACACTCCGACTATTAATAACCTTATCAACTTTTAAAAGGGAATAGTATAACTCTGATATATAATCGCGTATGAAAGTTAAAAAAAACTTTAATTCAACTCGATAACTTCTTAAACATTTATGAATAACCATTCATTCCTAGTAAATTCATATAGAAATTCTATGTATTTCTTTCATGTTTAAGTAAATATGTGTTATTATCATTGTAAAGTTATCAATAAATGAACTTTTTATCAGTTATAATTACCGCGTATTAATATTTCTCTTTGATATTTCAATGAAATTATACATATTTTCACCGTCAATAACTCATAAATAATTTCCATTGTGATCTTCTTCAATATCAAGCTCAATAAATTTCAATATTAAACTTTAACTTATTTCATTCCTTGTTCATTATAAGAAGTTATTTTGGAGTTATTAAGAATGGAACTGTAGAAAATAACTTACGCTTCTTCCAAAGATATAGTACTTAAAATACGAGTAGGATGCTAAAGCATATAAAACGATGGTTTGCTTTAAAATTAAAATCATTGAATGATAAAACCTTCAAGAGACTCCACATAATACGTGCCCAGACACGTAAGACTGAATTACTGCTACATGATTTATATTAATTTCTTTTAAAGATATCAAGAACATACTAGTCTAAAAATAAAAATTTATTTTCGACAATAGATTTTCGAACATTCCAGGAATTTATACTTCTATTTAACATCATCTTTGAAGTTATATGCTGCTTTTCCGCTTTAAAGCTAATTATCAAATCCTTCTTTGAAAACGATAACTAAAACACCATTTAAAAGTTCCTTAATGCCTATTATACTGAATATTGAGGAAGAAGATCCTAGGAAAACAAAAACTTCTAATGGAGTTATTGAATTCAAGTTATATTTGTAATAATAGAATAGGAAAAAATGTATCCGTACTTTTCATGCAAAAACTTAAAAATGATTTATACCTTGACGTGCATTACCAACGGTTTACCTATGTCATAAACGTAAATCGATAAACTTTTCCCTTTATTGAAAAAAAGTTCACTAATATTTTACAGATGAATTAGTTTACGAACTTCTTTATTGAAACCACTTCTTCTAAATATCGTATTAAAGGAAATGATATGTAGAAAACCGCGTTTTGTATTTTTTCCTAAAAGTTTGTTATTTACTTCGGTTTTTCCGATGTACCAATCAGTTTCCAACAACATATTCATAACATTTAACACATGTTTCTCAATATTTTGTATTTTATGTAATCCAAGGATATATCAATTTACGCAAAGATACCTTGAGCGACCGTAATTTCAAACTTAAAAAGGAATTCAACGTTTCAAACGCTACGAAATTTAATTTAATAAATTGAAAGACTAATATAACGTATAATACATTTAATTTTTCACGTTAATTGTCGCGATAAAAATTGGAGTTCATGTTGATACAGACAAATTGAACGTAATATAAGAGTAATTAGTTTTGATTTTAGTGTTAAATATATAATTCTATAAGATTTAGTTATGTTTACCGATGAATTAATTAAAAAATACTTGCTAATTTTCGGTCATTCTATATGGCTAAATGAACAAAAAGCCCTATTGAATTGATGGTTTCAAAAAGTAATACTATTCCAACGACTTGAACCTTTATTTTTATTATAAAATCTATTCTTGTCTAATGAAAAGTCAAATGGAACGACTATGTAATAGCCGATTTTTCCGGATGTGACTTCAATAGTTATTTGCTTTTACATAATGAGCAACGATGCTTTCTCCCCGTAACATATTAGCACTACTGTTTATCGCCTATCTAGTATAATTACGAAATTTATAATAAAAGACGTTTGGGAATTTTAAGTTTTTTAAAACTATAGAAATCGGAGTTTCTTAATACAACCACACCGTTTATCATTTTTATGGTTTATAAAATCTTGTAATGGTTTAGAATAATAGGAAGACTTTCCGAAATATTAATTCGTTAGTCCAAACAACTTTTCTAATTTCATCCTAAACTTATTTATAATAAGGAAGCTAATTACATACGATACTATACATTATTATATAAAGATGTGGATATTCCCAGAGGCTTTTTTAACCTTCACTTTGTATGCCGGGAATTACGATTCATTCGCCCCAAATAAGTCACTAATTCCCCGTTTCCGAATACATATATTTTTCACCTCATTATCACCAAGAAATTCATTCATGAGAACCACAATTTGTTTTAAAAACGACGATATTTAAAGTATCAAGAAAGCTGTTACTACCCGGAATATTTCAGTTATATTCCTAATTCGTATAATAAGTATACGTAATTACCATATTCATACCGATATTGGTGTTAACAGAAGTCAAACATTAAAAGTGTTCATTTCGGAATATATAGTAAACAATAATATCGTTTCAAGTTTTTGTAATCGTATTTGGGTTTTTATTTACGAGCTTCTTCCTAACACATCAATTTGAATTCCGTATGATTTGTTTATTACCAGCTCCCCAAATAGCAACACCATTGTTATTATACTTTCGAAAAAGTAATTCTCACTTAACTAATACCGTCTTATCCATCTTTGTTATCGTAATTATTATATTTTCAAAATAATAGTCATTAGCCATATTATTTTAATTGACTTTGTAAAATTTGACGGGATTTTAAGAAGCTTTGAAGCCAAATATCTCTCAACTTAATAGTTAACTTTTTTAAAAATATATTAACGACCTATATTTCCCAATAATCATTATTAATCGTTTAAGTAAAGCGTTTAACTTTAAGGTCATCAAGATTATAAACATCGAAGCTTATATAAAGTGGTTTATACGCTTGTTGGACCAAGGTAGAGTACTGTGACAGTATGTCCAACCTGAATTGTTTGTTGTTGTTATTGTATATACCTTACTGCAATTTCTATAGTCAGTCTTGGAATTAGTTTTTCATTCTTCATCTTCTAATACAGAGAGACACCATTATCATCATTACGATTCAACAAATGGTCGCTATAAACTACCCATCAAGTTAACATCAAACGCTTACACTATTACCAGACTTTATTTATTATTTTTACCAATACTTTCGCCATCTATAAAGGATCATCCTGTGGTAACCAAAAAGTCAATCTTTATCTTCCCTTAACACCTAAATCGCCAGCTTTTTTTCCCCTGCCAATTTTTAGCTGTCAATTAGCTTATTTTCGTCTATAACCAATAGGAAATTTGAAGCTTTGCTAGCTAATTAGTTGTTACCCACTACTTCACTAAGTAAAATGAGGCATTGATAAGCATCTACCCCTCCTTTTACCTCATTACCTGGTACTCTTATTATAACGTTATTTGTTAATAAGCCATTAAAAATCCCTCTTCTTTTACTTTTACCAGTTTTAACTCGCTTTTATAACTTTTTTCATACTTCATGTTAAATAATATTAATAACCGTTACAGATTCCCCCACTAGGGGCGTTTTTAAACGTCTTATGGCGGCAGCTCCTGCCACTAAAGGCAATAAATTGCTACGCCTTGTAAAATAAAAAGATAAAAACTTTTATAACCTTTAAAATATTATAGAAAGCCTTGTGGATTACGTTTAGCCACCTCCTAGTAATGATAATAATCCTCATCAGCGAAAATCGCCTTATCTTTCTCGCCGAAAAAAGTCGTCTAATTATCTTAGGCGGCAAGAGTCGCTTTATTTCTCTAGGCGGCAAGAGTCGCCTTATCTCCCTAGGTGGTAAAAGTCGCCTTATCGTCCTTTCTGGCTGGAATCACTCTATCGCCCTCGTTAGTAGCAATTGCCATATCTTTCTTCTCGTAAAGACTCCCGCCATACTCGCGAGGACGAGTAACGAGCTCGCGAGGCAGACTGTAATACTCCCAAACATAACCGACGAGCTCGACATGACTAGCGCAACTTTCCCCTAAAATACCCTCGCTCTCCCCGAAAACCTTCTTGATCTATTTCTTAATACTTGGTAGAAACTCATCGTCTCAAGAGAAAAAAGGTTGCAATCTTGAACCTTAAGTACCTTGATTCAGCTGACTTAGATATTTTCATAATAGGTAAAGATATTACATTTACCGATATCTGAAGCTTTTAACAAAGGCTCGGCTTTTTTACTTACCCAGATCCTAGGGCTAGAAGTTAATTAGTCGAAATATTTTCAATTTTTTTATAAATCTTAACGGTATACTAGTAAAACTCTAAACAAACTTCTTATGAATAACGAAAAATTTACTCGCGGGGTTTTTTTTAAAAAATTATAAATACTTTTGTTACCAGGTTAACTATAAATATTGAATAATTTATTAACAAGTATCATAATTACACATTCTATTTACGGGATTCTTTTGAATAAAAAGCATAATTTAAAAACATGTATGTAAGTTAAAATAAATCATCCTAGCGTTATCAAGATATCAAACAAATATAATAATAATTTTCGACGTTTTATAACAGATATCTGGACTGCGTTAAATATCGATATTTAATAATGTTTGTTCCCTTTTTATTATATTTAAATGATACCGGAGAATATAAGTACGATCAAAAAATTAAAACGACTTTATTGGTATCTGTAAATCGCGTATTTCCGTATCATCATCTTATATTTTTTAGGAATAAAACTAAAAATCATCACGATTTTCACTAAAACTGCGAAAATCCTTGTAAAAGGTATAATGATACTCGTTACCCTTATATCATTTTTCTTTCATCTAAAAGGTAAAGTAAGGTTAAGGTTAAACTAATAATCCTTATTAAAATCGAAAAGAACATAAATATCGTGAAAATTGGAAGGTTCGCAAGGATTATCCTTGCGAGAAAAACTGAGAATAAAACCATGAAGACCATCAATAAGACCATAATAATCCTTTACAGAATCGCAGCCGCCAACATAACCGTAATCGCCATTGTAACTGTAATCTCCAACGCGACCGCAATTGCAACGTTGATTTTAAATCGAATAATAAGCAAACGTAAAAGTATTTTCGAAAATCCTTACAAAGTTCTTTTACGTACTTGAAGAAATAATCGTGGTTAAAGACTAAAATTTTCGTGGGTAAATTGGTTACGTTACCTAATTTCAAGCTCAATAGAAAAATTTACGTTTGCTGTCTGGTTTCATTTAACTTGTAAAACTAGTTATTTTCTTTCCTCTAAACTTATCAGCTTTGTTACTCGATATGCTTATAAAAATATACCGTCACTTACAATAATCTGATACGTGAATTCACGATCATATAATTAATAATACTTAAAATTTAGATGTTATGGTTGTTTGTAATATTAACGATATAGCTACTTTCGCTATAAAAGGCTATTATTACTTGTAAATCACCGTTCGTAACCGTTAAAAAGTGGCAGTTAGCAACGAAAATATCATGATATACCTCTATATTAACGTAGAAAAGATTCTTGGTGGATATTGAATTTCTTCAAAAATATTTCTTAAATTTTGTCAAATCAAAGACACCTTTCAAATACCAAAAAATTGTTGTTGGCGTTATAAAACCGCTAATTTAATTGATTTTCAAAGCTAAATAGGCATTTCAAGTTTTTGATTATGAGGCTAACTGTACCTTAGGACTATTACGTAAGAAGAAGAAAACTTGGATTATGAATCGCCTAGAAGCCGTTACGTTTATTATGAATAATTAGCTAAAATTACGTAAAGCCGACGTTTTTATATCGCGAAACGTAATTTCTTTTCGAAATAGTAACTTTAACGTGTCATTTACTATTTATAAAATTGCGTCCATGCTAACAATCTGTAAAATAAAAACTTGAATTATGATAATTATATTTCTAGACCAAATACTTGAAACATTAATAAAGTATATTTATTTTTTAAGGAAGTCCTTTATATTTACTTATCAACGTCTTATCTTTTTTTCATTCTATTATAGATTTTGCTTCACCACATATTATTTTATTATATGATGTTGTAAAAGAAATTATAAAAATCTTGAAACGTATTAAACTTGATATAATAGTCGAATACAAAGATTCGACCTACTTTTAAGCCTATTGGAATGGCGCTTTCCAAGCCTTAACTTAGGCCAATGAGTTGACGTGATTTTTCTTGTTGGTAATACAGCCTTGATAACCAACGTTAGGTTATTATATCATGAACTATACTTTTTTTGGAATTTTTAACGTTAAATTACCAATCCTAATGTTAAAAGCTAAATAAAACTTAAATCCTTACGTTATTTGTATTTATTTCATTCAGATTACAAGTTTTCACCAAGGTCCTATCTATCCGAAAAAGATTATTTTATTTTCCGACGTTATCGTTCATCTATTATCGATAAAATATAAGTTCAACGAAATTCAATTAGATAATAACATTTTTCGTATATTACCCTATTTATTCGGAATTAAAACTCCTAACAATATATCTGTAGTTTTTACTTTTTGAGGCATTCATGTTAATCTTTTTATTGTAAACACAGTCACATACTGTTAGCAACTTTACAAATAATTCTATAAAGTGTAAAAGAACAAAGGCTTAGTAAAGATTTCGAAACCCAAATGATAAAGATAACCTTGGTAAAAGATAATTAATATATTAAGTCAAACTATTACCGTTATCCGGTTTTGAAACGCGATAAATAGCTTTTTAATCAAGATTTCAACAAACTTTTTAAATAAAACCGTATAAAATACCTCAATAAGATTTCGCTTTTTGCCTTACTAGTCTTCTTTATTTGACGTTTTGTATATATTAGCTAAAAGATGTATCGTAATGAATCACAAACTATTTAAGAATTAAAATGTTTCGTATTGTTATCATTCATCACTTTAAAGTCAAATTATCGAATTTTTACGTAAAAACAGATAGACCTTTATAGTAAACGTTACAAGGTTCTTTTTTAGCTGCTGATCTACCTTTATTATAGAAATCGGTTTATTATAATTAGCTGTAATAGTTTACAACGCTTTAAAGTAGCTCCTATTGACTTTCGAAATTTATCATTTTTATATAAAGATATATAAATGGTATTTTAAAACCTTACCGAAAATTTCATTAACCCTTTATTGACAACATGATCATTTTTTCGGATACTTTCGATAAACATCTTATGTATTAAAAAAAGTAACTAGTTTTTTCTTTTAATGAGAAGGTGTGTCTTTGTTACACGAAATGTTCTATATTAAATTCTAATCTGTAAAATTCCCCGGATTTTACGCCAATAGTCATAGTTTCACCACAATTTAAAAATTTACTTGAAACATCCCCAAATTATCGTTTTCAACGAATTCAAAACCATTAAGAACCTATCTAAAAGTTAATGGTTTTCTTAGGATAATAATACCTTACTTCGTTGAATTGACGAATATCTTACAGATACTTGAAACCGATTTACTCGTAAAAGGCCGTTATAAGAGAATTTTTAAAGTTGGGCATCGTGTTAGACGAGAATATTTTACGTAATTTACGAAAATAGTTTCAAATTCTAAATAATAATGTTTATTTCCACGAATTTGAGAAATTCATATATAACCATCTACATCTACACCATCCTGATCCCAATCACTCTTTTTCCCTCCAAATTAATATCAGCTAGAAACGTGGGTTTGAAGTTATACTTTTTTAATTAAAAAAGATTATGTTTCAATACCTAGACATTTTATTCCAGCTATATCAATGAAGCCTATTTTATTTTTAAGCCGATATTTCACGATGGCTAAATTATATCACGGTTCTTGAAAGCTCAAGGTAATATAACTCGTATAGGTTTGTTATCACCTTCATACACCTATTATTAGTAATAAATATCTCATTATAGTTTTTCAAATTGAAAATTAATGAAGAGAATAGTAAATTAAACTTTATTCAATGCAAATTTTACGAATAAATGAAATAAAAAGTTTGATTTATGTTTCTATTTACCTTAACACCTATAACTTGAAAGTTATATATTTTCCCGGACGTTTCAATTCTTTTTCTAATACTTAATCGACATTGGTAAAGTTAAGAAACGAAACAATTCGAATAAAAAAGAATTTTCCTATCTTTAACCGAGTATTTAACGACCATCCAATAGTTTTTAATAAATTACATCTTATTATATATTAACCTAAAGTTGAAATATTGTATATATTACGGTTACGTTTCTGGTTTGAATACCTTACTAACTCCGTGTTAAAAGGAATTTTACAAATACTTAAAAGGGATAATAGAAACGGAAACGCTATTTTAATATTGAAACTCTGTTACCTTTTTAAACTTTTAAATCTCTTACTTAACCACCGAGATTTATAAGGTTATAAACGCTTTATTTTACCTTATCGTTAGTTCAATAATTTCTTGCAGAAGTTTAAGATAAACGATGTTATTTCAGTTTTTAAGTATTATAATAATGCTAAATAGCCTTGACTTCACTTTAAACACAAATTTATAAATTCTCATCATCGAGTTTATTTATATTATGGTTGATTGTGAAATGATAATGAGAAACCTATCGGTAAACTTTACTTAATCCAAGCTTTTAAAAAAAACTTATATTTAATATTTACTTGTATTTTATCGTTACCATTTTAGTGTTTTAATTTTATTTTAAACGTTATAAAGTTTATCTACGCGGGAAAACTTTAATATAATTATATCATTTACTTATAAAACTTCTAAAAAACACTTCATTCACTAAAACAGACTGCATACACGATTGTAATATAGGTTACTATTTTCGTAAAACAATTTTTATCATTTTATTAGCCTTATCCGAAACATATTATTTCCGATTAAAATCCTAAATTTCTATTAATATTTTGGTAAACATTTTATAAAGGCTTTGATACAAAGTTAGTAATAATAATAGCTTACTATACTCAATCAAACAGTTAATCGAAATGGGAAATTCAGTTCGTAAATCTCGCTTTATGATATTATGTAGCTGAAAATCTTAATGAATTGTAAATCAATTGTATTTTTTCCTTACAATAGTATCTTAATTATGTACCTTTTCGAATGATTAACACTAATTTTTATGAGGAAAAATCGGATTTAATCTTTGTTTACCAATCGACTATATTACTCCCTTTATACCTTACCAATTAGCTAACATTCATTTTATCAATAAATACTTGAAACTGGATAATCTATTAACTATATATATTGTAATTACAAAGTTGAAAGAAGATTCGATTGAAAATACCATTAGTATAATTTTAAAGTCGGTCATCGAGTTTAACTCGAAATTAGCCAAATATATAAACCTCTTTATTGCTAAGGAAAACTTACTCCTTTTCTTTTAGGTCTCTTTACTATCGTGAACAAAGTCAGAGAACTTGCTTTTACGCTAGATTTCTCACCAAACTTTAAGATTTGTTCTACCGTTAGTATTTTATACTTAATGCTCATTCAGGATAATAACACCTTTAAGTAAGTTGTTCCGCCTATAACAATCATCAAATACAAAGACGATGAAGATAAATAGTAATTTGAAAAAATATCAAATAAATGGTTTAATGGACGCCGTCGAATAGGTTTATAGGTACAATATATGGTCAAATAAAAAGGATTCACAGTAATAGACGATAAATAGAGAAGCATAAAGAACCTGAAATATTGTAAAGACTTGATGAAGAGCTTTGAAAAAAAAACTTGAAATAAAACATCTCTACTCGCGAGAACTTATTCTTACGAAACTGTCGTTGTTTCGTAATGAATCATTTTTATAATAGGAATATTGTGTTTTCTTCTATCCCCCGGCAAATTGTTGGACCAAGGTGGGGTACGGTGGCAGTATTCCTTAAGTGGACGTAACGTAGCGATGAGTCATACCTACCTTTCTAATTATTATTGTTATTGTATATACTTTAATGCAATTTCTGCAGTCAGTCTTAGACTTAGTTTCTTCTTTTTCATCATTAAATGAAGAGAAATATCATCACCACCATTACGATCCAACAATGCTGTTATTAGTGGTTTTATGATTTCCGTTATATAATAATGAACAATCGTGGTTTCAATTGGATAAATTACTTTTCAAAAAGCCCTCATAACTTGACAGGGGTATATAACGCCTTAAACATACCTTTCACTCCAAAAAAGATAATAGTATTAAACAGAATTATTGAGAAGTTTAAATTCACCTTCGTATTTTCGTTATTTATGCTAAATTCATTTGAAATGATCTTGTTAAAGATTTCACGATAACTTTCAAACATAAATGTATTACAACTATTAATAGTAACCCATTTATTTTATCTTATAATTACTATGTCGACTTCATTCAATCGGTTCAAAGTTTCATTGTTTCTGTTACAAAATCTCGCACAAAATTAAAGGATTTTATTTAACCTATTCATAACGTAACAAAGATTACTTTAACCGTAATAGTGGTTATGTGATCATATATGAAAACCATTGACATAAAGTTTGTTTTTTATATAAACGGGTAAAATTTGGGGTTAACATTTGGAATTTTTATAAACTATCAAATAAATCAGTTTTTTTTAAAAAAAAGGTAGTTTAACTTTACGATAAGTACTAAATAACGCGCGTTATTCATTTATATATTATCGAACTTAATATTTTGGGCGTGAAATATCTTCGCGTTTCCATCAACTATTTCGTTCGAATAATTATCGACTTATTTTCGAATTGATATATTTGTAACGATGTACCACATTTTATTAACGTCGTGGGAGAAAACGGTGAAGTAAAATCTCAATATCAAATCAAAAACATTTTGAAAGACTGAATTGAACCTTAGGTGAATATTTCTCGAGCCGGAAACCCTTTGAAACACTAAGTGTTAGGTAAATATATAAATTATATTGAACTAATTTTAACGCCGTTATCGAGTTCTTCCTAAATTATAACCTTTTACACTTTGAAATAGTTTTGTAATTCTGTGAAGAGAATAATTCACCATTTCAGTTGACTTGCTAATAAACTTAGTTTAATTATTATTTCGTTATTAAATCATTTTACGCGACTAATTTATTAGCACTAAACATAGTAAATATATACTTTTATTTTTTCTACGATTGTAATTATTTTACAAGGTATTTCATCTTATTTTTGTTTCTTCCTACAGTCATTCGAGTCTATATTTCTTACTTTTTCGGTGAGTAATTTGTAGCCTATTTCGACCAAATTATTGAACTTTTTTTATCGGTACATAAAACAAAATACACGAGATTCTTATATCCTTACAGTGAAATTCCTCATAATTTATCAACTTGTTGGTTGGCATTTATGGTTGCAATATAGTTGATTCGAATCACTGTGGTCTAAGTCAATGGTGCTGCATTGAGATTGGTTAAGAGTGGTAAGTTCTAAGTTTGGCAGACTGCTAGCCGGTCTGTACGCTAATTTGTATGCGTAAATTCTTTGGCTTATACCTTACTTCGAAGTGAGCACTTAATTTACTACACTGACGATTAATCCCTTAAACTGCAGTTAATTTTCAGTAATTATAATCAACTAATTGTTAGTATAGTTGATTTGACTGTACTGCATTTGACAGCTATTCCAATACTAGCGGCTTTTTGTTTTTGTGTCTACACGTCAGAATAGCCAGTCACCAATTGGTGGCAACCTCTGAAATCTCTCCTTAATCCACAAACCAAACTTCTGTCAATTTTAGTCAATTTACACTGAAACTGAGATTAATTACGGCCCTTTATTTCACATCTTCGAACCCTCCATTTATCAACTCCCGTGTAAAAGCCTTTCGCTACAGGCTTACGCACATCACATATTCAACCATTTGCCTACCTTTTGCCAGTAATTTAACCTATTACCATTACTATCTTTGCCACCGTTGCTATTAACAACATTACCCTGGCAGTTTTCGAGTTTATTAGGACATCCATATTCCTCCATATCACGTGCTGGGCGATCTACGTAGCCCTCGATTCGTATGGTTAGTGTATTACTATCCTCATACCATTTCAGGCGCTATTGGATTCAGACTTTGTTATAACGTTTACGGGGTTATTTTTATCATTGATCTACTAGAACTCGTTTATTTCTCGAGCTTTATATATCTCACTTGAAACCATTACGTTTATTATAAAACGTTTTTTTTTTGTTATGCCTAGCTTGAATGAATACTCGTAAAGGCTTCGAGAGTTCGTAGATACCACCATAGGTAATGGAGGTATTCCTAACTATTTAATAACAATTTTCAACATGTCGTTAATCATCGTACTGATATTATAGTCTACAATTCTATTATGTACTTATCATACTTACATACTTTGTATTACACGTTTACATTTAACAAATATCTAGTATACAAGGTTTCAAGTAATTATAAACTGTAATGATCACACTACATACACGTGAGTAAATAGAAGGTATCAGGGGGTTTATGTTAGCAGTAAGGTAGCAGAGGTAACAAAGGTGCAATATTATGAAGATGTTTGTTCGTGCTGTAGAATGATCACTAGCTGTTAGGCTATTCAGGTGTGTAGACTGAATACTTAGATTGACAACTGAAGAGCTATGAAGGAAATGCTATCTATGGTGCTGACCGTGTCCTTATATCCCATTGCCTTCATACTATCTTCAGTACTGGATCGTTTGGATCACCGCACTGATCCCACTGATCTGGTGCTGCCTTACCTTGGATCGGTAGCTGATCCTTACTGATCCCATGTATCCTCACCTTGAACCAGTAACTGATCTATACTGATATATCACGTGACTTACTTAGTCACCTTGCTTACATAAGACATGATGTATTGGACTACAGGCTCTCCGTGGCTCAGCTGTATGCTGGCTTGTTTCCTGACTCAACTGTTGTCTGGGTTATAACATTAACTGCCCTTCAAATCTCTTCTCGTTAATTAATATTATAAAAACCCGATTTGGAATGTAAAGTTAGTATTATAAACAAATAATCCGCTCGGTAAAATTATTAATTTTGCTGTCGTTAAGTTTACTGAAACTATATTGATACTTTTTTAAAGTTATCTCATTGCTACTAAATCTTCTTATTTTACCTATTACAGTCTTTCATTTGTAAATTTTATAAATACGCCGCTGTTAATAGGTCGTATGATACCTTCGATTGGTAAAACTTTTTAATATAGGCCGCACAAGCTTTTCATTCTAGATATCGCTGTAATTTTACCTTATCGGCCTTATAGATAGTAGTGAAGTTCGTGGCTTACACTTTTTATCGTAAGTTGATATAATTTCCGTTTTTAATTTTAATGCTATAAATACGTTTTAACAATTCATTCAAGTTGAGTTATGTGTTTTTAACTATTGTTTAGATTTACCTACACTTTGAAAAGCTTAACCTTTCGATAGTATGCTGTTTCGCCGTTATAAACCTAGTGTCTCTGAAAAGAAGATTATTGTTAGTTTACATAGCTATGATACCAAAATCTTTAACTTAAGTAATTCATAAATACGGGTAAAATATTAAATTCTTTATAATTAGCTTATTTCTTCAATACGCCTGGAATGTTAAGAACTAATAAACGCCTACTTTGGCCAATCCATACAAAGGTTATATATAACGTATTACCACATTGACCGAAAGCGTATCCATAAGTTTTTTCTTCAATTCCAATAATCTCATTCGCTAAAAATCGGTGACAAACTACAAATTCATTTCCGTTATACCTTGGAGATTACGTATAAATTAACCGTTTACGCTAGTAATCAAATTGGTTGAAATTAAGACGATTTAACGTTAGCTAATCTTTTAAATTTTAGTAGATTAAATAAAGATTAAGTTTTTATCTCTATCACTATACTTTGAAACAAGTAACCTCCACTTTTTGTATGACCAGTCCGTAATCTTTTCCTTAACCTCGTAAACTATCTTTGACTTAAAGAAAGTACTGTTTTAATTATTGGGTTAAGTTAATGGTTCGAGTTGAATATCCCTTTATATAAGAACGCTGTCAATTTTTACCTGGTAGTTTTCTTTAAAGGGTTTATCCGGTATATTAATAATGTATTGAACTACTAACTTAAGAGTAAGTTTTCTATTCAACTTTTTCTTTCAAGATACCTACGGTGTTATATGTACCTTTAGAGTTTTATAAACCTTGTCACTTTCCTTCTTTTCAATGTATATCCTCTTTTTAGGTGGTCTTCTACACCGTTGACGTTTCAATAGCCTATTAATAATCATCTCAGGAAAAGTATTTTTGTTAATTCTTTCAGTTCGTGAGCTATCATCTAATATATTTCTATCGAACATAGGGGTTTTTATATAAAATTTGACCTATATAATCCGAGAGGTAATAGAGTTGTTAACAGCTTTGATTACTACTTTTGGGTTAGCTCTACTTAGTATATTATAAAATTCATACCATTTCCCTGGTTTTTGCTACGTAATAACTTTACTTTAAAAGGGTAGATATAAAACTTCTATTGTTGATAGTTCGTTCCTTATATTAAAGGCGTCTTTAACCTAAAGGTTTGAAGATTTCTTCATTCTTTCAAAACTTTACTAAATATTACAATATGGTTTTAGGTCTTTAAAGATAGTAGTGGTTTAGTTATTATATGTAAGTAGGTGTTATATACCAGTACAGTTAATATAAACCCATTAAGGTTAATGGTATGGTTAAGACCCTTTACCTCTATTTAAAGAAGTATTTTTTCATTTGTAAAGCTTTCAATTTCTAAGGTAAAGATATCGTACGCCTTTCGTAAAAAAGTAGAAGCCTTTTCAAATTTATCAATACCTTAATAGTCTTTAATAGAGACCTGTTTACATTAAATTCCTATCGACTTAGTATTGATTTAAAACTTTATTGCCGCAAATTTAATATCGAAATCGTAAATTATTACGTTCAATGGCCCGAAATACGTATTAATCTACAAAGTACGCAATACCTCCCTTATTTTCTTCGCTTTAATCGTTCTCCAGAACTTGGCATCGTAGAAATCCGTAACAGCGTTCAAAAGGTAAATTACTGGCTTACTGTTCACGTAAAACCCTTTTACAAAAACCTTAAAGTTAATGTCTTAATCTTGTTTTAACGTAAACTTCAACTTTAAAGAAGTTTATAAGTATATTTAGTATTAATAGCAAAGTAGTTCAATTTTCTTTAGCGTTAGCCAGTCCACATTGTTATAACTAATCGCTTTTAAACCCTTATAATGCCTATTAATCGCTGGGTAGTTAAAGCCACAATTTAATGAACGAAATTTCGACTCCGTTAGCTTTAATACCACTATTTTTGGCTCTTAAAGATGAAACCAGAGATACCCCTATTAGAGGCTAAGTGGAAACCTCTCACTGACTTCAACCTAAACGATTTTATTAATCTAAACGTTAAGAATGAAGTTCTTCATATATTTAAGGCTAAGAAGGAAAAGGGTAGGGAATTTCAAAATTTGAAAATAACAGGATTAACGACGGTAATAACAGTCATCGATCCCAGTACAAGAAGCTTTTTTCCAAGTCTAAATACGACCTTAGCTTTTCCGGTATCCGTATAATCAAGTCCTGTAACAATATTAGCATCTTTTTATAATTCGACATATTACAAATAACCTTTTATTCAATATCTTGTTTCCCTAATATCCAACATAATACATTTAAAAAAACTACTTCATATAACGGTTTTAAGTGGTACGCAAGTATATTAGACTAGTGTTTTTACCTGTTAAGCGGTATAAAAAGTCGTGGTCGGCGAGTCATTACGTTATTTCCAGTCCAGTACCGGTATTTTCGTATTAAACAATAGCTTTCAAATTATTTTCCTCCTCTTTAACCTTTATATCTTGACGTTTTTAAGGTATTTAACATAATCGTTAAAAAAGGCGAAGGTAAATTGTATATAATACCTTACCTATATATATTCTCATTTGGTAGCCATATAAAGCGTTGGGTAATATCTCTATTTACCAAAAATTCAATATCTCTAAACGTTTAAAATAATTTTACTTAGCTAATCTAAGGTTTTCCTCACCATTCGGCGTATTTACCATGCGTTTTGTTCCGTGCCTTTTATTAACCGTTTTAATTGAGCCTACCATATTTACAGTCGATATAATATTCGTAAAATGGGTCTTCTTTGTCATCGGTAAACTCTGGAGATTAGGGGTATATACTAGTCGAGCTTGAGACCTAAGTTGTTACCGTTGTAAGAGAGGAACGTAATTAGCTAAAAAAAACCCTTGACAGGTAGAGTTAAGACATTGTAATGCCTATTAAAACTTTTTGTAAACCGTGATAGCTTGTCGAACCTACTAGCCCATTATATCTTCACTGGCTTCCACGTTACCCATTATTTATTAGCAAAGCATTAGCTTATTAAACATATGATGAAAATGATTTATTTTATTTTACTATTCTTTTCATGATCTAATTTATCAAATCACTTCATAATGTTTAAATTTATGAAGTATTAGACCAGCTTAATATCGTATTCGAAGTATCTTTTGAAACTATCGTAAATCTGTCATGAAAAGGTGTAATTAGTGAAGTATCGAAATTAGTATTCTTCCGCTTGGCCGGTGAGGATATTAGGAAATAACGAGTAAAATCCTAGTAGTTTAACCCTTAATTGGCGGTAGAAGTTGAAAAATTGACGTAATTTGATGTGGAAGAGGTTATATGGTTTACCGTTATACTTCTCTTATCCTCTTTGAATCTTAAGGAACGTAGTGATTGCCGCATAATCCGTATTTACTATAGGAACTTATCGAGGGGGAAGGGTAATATATTAGTCGTAAAAACCCTTTGTATACCTCGACTGGAAAAAAATGTTAGTGTTGGTAGGTAGGATAGTTACCTTAAGCTGAGTTTGGAAGGGAAAAGCCAGTAGTTATACCTATATTAGGCTCGCGCGCGAAGCCGCTTTTCCCTTGATTTGAATACTTAAACTAAACGTGTTAAGGGTCTTGCGGGAAAAGGACTTAAGGGTTTCTACCGTGGGCAACTTGGTAATACTCCTTTTAGTGTTAAGAAATACTTTGAGATTCCAGTTAAATCAATTGGTGAAATTTAAGGCTTGCGAAGTATAGGTTAATCAATTCCTCAAGGATATCAGTACTGAATTGTTGATGTTAAGTTAAAAGGTTTAAGGAACTTATATAGGTTTAGACGTATACTTGGGAACGCGTTTAAGGGCGTTGAGGAATGCTATTGTTAGCGATTCTTTTGCCTTTTCCTTTCTGTAACCACTATAGGATTTTATTGGTGGTGTATTTCTAAAGTATTTCCATCAGGTTACCGTCTTCTTCTACCTTTAAAGAGAGGGAAATCCCTATTTTATATATGTTTGCCCTTAACTTTAATTTTACTAAATTTTCGGTATTTTTTTCACGCGGTTATAATATAGTTCCTCAAGAACTTGATGTAATCGAATGTGGCATTAACGCTTAAGTTTTAATCGTTTTAGTCGATGTAAAGTATGTAATATTTGACGTAATTAATTAGGTATTTGGAGGTATATATTTCGTTACCTTTTTAATTTAAAGATAGATATCTAAATATTTAACGAAAATGGTTCCAAAAGCCCTTATTTTCTCTTTTCTAGTAGAGTTGAAGATGGTGTTGATTCCAGCGTGTTTTAAAGCCATAGTAATGGAGATTAAAAAGTATAAAGGGTAAAAAGATTGGTGTCAAAGGATGAGTCGTAAGTTTACCATTAAAATTAGTATTTGTAGTTAAAGCTCATAATATTTAGTAGTTTTATTATTTACAGTAGTAATATCAGTAATATTAGTAGCCGCAATAGTATTACTCAACCGTTTGCGAACTTGGAAACTTGGTGATCTTTAAGACTTTCAGGCGGTTAATTTCAATGCTTTTTCTTTGAAACTGGTTCATAAAAAGTTTCTTGATGTTTTCGATAGGACTAGCGATACCGTCTCCAATTTCAAGTATTTATAAAAAGTAGACGCACTTGAAAAGTCTTTCTTTTAGCTACCTGTGAATAGTAGACGTAGCCTCAAGGCTCTTCGTAAGAAGCTTCCTTCTACCTTGAGCAATTGAAAAGTGTAACTGGTAGGTACCTTCGTTGTCTACCTATATCATCTGTGATTAATCTAATAAGCACTGATCGGTGTTGGTAGACCTTTATCGTTGCAACGTAGTCGATTCGAATCACTGTAGTCGAAGTTATTGGTACTGCATTGAGATTGATTCTGAGTGGTAAGCTCTAAGTTTGGCAGACCGCTAGCCGGTCTACACGCTAATTTGTATGGGCAAATTCGTTGGCCTGTACCCTACTTTCAAGTGAGAATCTACTGTACTACACTTGCAGTCAATCCCACAAACTGCAGTCAATTTTCAGTAAGTACAACCAACTAACTATAAGTATAGTTGATTTGACTGTACTAAATTTGACTGCTATTCTAACACAACTGTTATATTTATATTTGAAATAAAGACATTCTACTTTCGTAACTTACTTTTATTCTTTTTAATAGTCTAGTACCATGGTAATTACCCCATGGAATAGATATTCAAGGAGTTGAAATATTTTTACCACGTATTTAATTTTGTATTATCCTATATGACGAACTTTTATGGCATTTTTAAAGGTTACGATCTAAATTCACAAATTATTTAACTACTTGTCAACAGAAAAATAATTTTAAAAACAAGGTCGTTTACATATATTTTGTGTATCAAATACGAAACAAATGTTAACAACATTTCAATAGTTTCATCTATATTAAGAGTTGGGTTTAAAAGGGACAATATGTGAACTGAGGTTTGGTCGATAGTAGTCACCATACCAAACTAGGAGTGAACGCTAGTATTGAAACTATTCGTCAATAAATTACCCACTATTTTGAAGTATTTCTCACGCGTTTAACTTTTAAATATAAGCAAAATTTACTAGGATTATACGCTATATGATAAATATACTTAAAATAGTATTACTTACGTATATTACTTGTATTATAATGGATGAGTTCAATATAAGAGAATTAATTACTTCTCGATAAATTTTAAATAGATTGAAAGAATGCACTTACGTTAAGATTGACATTATTGATCATGACGATAATGCGAACATTTTTATCAACGCGAAAAATGGTAGGGACAAATTAAACTATTAAGAAAGAAATGAAAAAGGGAAAAGCTGTTAAATCTATTATCGAAAGTTATAATTATTATAAAAAGAACAAATTGTAAGAATTCTGGGCACATGTTACAGAGACTATTTGTAGGAAAGGAATGGCGTTAGCGCCGTTACTAATCGAAAAATTTCTGTCACCGTTCACAATACATTAAAGCATTCTATATTTAACATCTCAAACCTTACATCAAATTTCTTAGCATGGGTGTACGTACCACCTCGTTCAGGAAGGTTGGGGGCCTACACTGTAAACCCTAATAGTGCTCACTTCGAGAAAAAAAAAGCAATTTCAGTTGTTCTTAATATCATCACTTCACATGTACCCTATTCCACCACAACATCACTAATTGGCTTTACCGCTACTTGAATCTTTTCCGGCGACCCCTTGTTGACTATGAAGATCGTCGTTGGCCCGGCGCACCGCCCGTGCAGCAGTGCATCAAAAGAACAGCTCTTACAACTAACGATTCCATCCGTCGTGATTTATGCTAACGTGACCCTTCAAACTTGCATTCCGATGCAACAAAAGTCTGATTCCTTTTGAGCTTTAAGGTATTAATAAAAGACTTTTATTATAAGCGCTCGTATATGACGGCTTTATTTATTTTTTTCATTTATTCACTTGTGAACCATTACCGCCTACACTGGTGTCACGCTCGCTTAGCAGAGCGTTCGCCTCCGACTTTACTTTGGATACTTAGCTATCTATGGATGACTTCTCGACATACTATTCGCTTGGTGATGTACCCAATTTGACGTTCTTTAACAATCTTTGGGTATGCGGTCCGTGGTAAGATAGTAATTTGCCGAAGAAGTTATTGAATATAGGTTCTTCGCCGTCGCGTATTTTTAACCAAATTATATGTGTTTTATAAGCCCTTTACTCTTTCAGGACTGTCGGATTTTCGATGCGAGTAGGCGTCGAATGGGGATTGAGATGGCCGCATAATATAACCCGGCTAAAGCTACAATTTTCATGCTCATATGATGTTACGAGTTATTAAACTGTTAGGTACTTTAAGGTTTTATTTGGAATGGCGGATTGAGGTTCAATATCTGTCAAAGGTTTCATTTTTAATTCCGTTGTATGGACAAAGGTTGTGAATATAAGGCGATGGAATTTGCTTTACAACTATATTAGACCGAAACCTTTTTTCGAAACATTTAGTGATGTCCGCTGTTTTTTACGTGGCACGTGGACAAACTCATACAAATACGGTTTCTATTTGTAGACTTCAATGAGTTTATGATACGTAGTGAGGGAAAATACGTTTGATTATAGGACCACATTGGTGTTCAATATATGCATACAACATATTACTCGAAAATTAGCCGTAGGTATAGAGGATTAGGTTTTCAACTATGTATATGTGTTTCAGTTGGGAACTAGGCTTCTATTTGTCATAGTTTGTTTAACGGACTACGGTTTACCTTGGCAACAGAAATTTTCGAATAGCGCGGTTGTTATGGGGTAAGAATACTCAAGTTTCGAGCCTTCCTTCCGGCATATGTACCTTGTACATTAGAGAGAGCCGCACTATACTAGCTATATGGTGGGAGAAACCCGTTGATAATAGAATACCAAATATATATATATATATTGAACGGAAAAAACGCCGGCCTTTTACAATACACCAAAGCCTTCCAAATTTAACTGTAGGAATGCTGGTTTCTTTTATATTAAGAGGCTGGAGGTAATGTTACAGGCTGGTGACGAGGGTAGTAGTCGCTAGAGATCAAGCACCAGCGATTACCACACTTTTACGATATTTTTACCTTACTTCCGAATATATCTATGCCACGCAACACATTATATGACTAGGCTAAACCACATCAATAGCTCTATAACATCTCCATAATAGAGGCTTCTTTTTTCTTTTCATTGATGATTATAGAGAGTATCTGTTCAATTTGACCTTTACCCTTAGCATAGTCCATTAATTATTGATAATAATAACCTGGGTAAAAATTTATGATTGCTTGGATTAATGATTATGTAAATAGTGGTTCCATCGATTACCTTTCATATTATCAAAATACTTACTATATTCCTTCTTAATTTAAAAAAAAATTGAATTCTTGGTATTAACGTCAACAATAACATTAATAAGCCAGTTAAAAAGGGTCAAAGGTTTTCTTCTGTTTCTAAATTTGGATATTTATGGTTTCATTTTTAAAGAATTAAATTAACGGTAATAAATTTGATAAAGTCAAAGATACTTACATTACACTAGAATTTTTATTACTGAGCCATCGTTAACCTATATTAATTCCTTTAATATTAGAGGTAAATAAATGTGAGATACTTTATATTGAAAGCAATCGAAAAGATTCGCCACCAGCACAAAATTACGCTTAATACCTAAAACGTTCAAATTTACTTGAAAGAATGATAATGACCTCAATTGTGAGATTTCAAATAACGTCTTTCATTTAGATAACAACCCTGTTTTCTCTACTTTGCAGATTCAATAACCTTTTGTCACGAAATCAAACTCCTTTAGTTTTTGTCAGCTAAGAATACTTGGGAAGTATCAAGAATACTGTAAATTAACTTATACTCAATAATATTAAATGTTATTGTCCAAGAAGTTAATATCAATTCGCGACGACTAAGTTTCAAACCAATTTTATAATGATGTGAATTTACAGTGAATAGGTATTTATAGAGATATATAAGAGTATCAGGAAGGTTAAGACAGTGTATATGTTATTTCGAAAATCGTATAACATCTTTACTTTGAAAATTGAAGACTATTGATTATAAGATACACTTTAAAATAACGGTAAACGGATTAAATTATATGTGATCCCTAACAGTGTAATACCAACTCTATTAACTATTGAAGAATATTATCGTTTAATAAAAAAATCTTGTTTATTGAGAAAATAGTTTCAAAAAAGTCTACGATATATAAATAGACTTTGAATGAATTATAGAGGAAATCAATACAAAGTCAAGTTAATAATGTTCTTGATACTTGAAACTGTTTATTGATGATTAACGTATAAAATTCGTCCTCGTAAAGCATGCTACTCGTATAGGGTAATCTGAGTAAATATAATAGTTCATTTAATATTTTAAGTATCGCTAGTCCAAAAGTTATTGTTATAACAGCTAACGGTTCTACGACATTCCCAATAACTTAGGTCAAACTTTATATTAGGGTGACGACTGAAACAGGTTTTTAAGCCAAGCGAATAAGCTTATATAATCCACTTTAAATAGTAATAAATAAGCCGATGAATCAATTTCGATGTGGACAACTACCAAAGAAGGAGAATAATAACAATAAGAATAAAAAATAAAGGGTATAATATATATACATAACTGCTTAGGTTTGTAAGAAAATGAGGGATGATTAGAAACTTTCAATCAATATTTATACATTAGGAATTAGAAAGACTTCGAGTAAACCTTCTTACAAAAGTGATTGGGTAGAGATGAACAGAACTTTTATAAAAGAAGTTTTTGAATTCGTGACCAAACACAACTATAACCTTAAATACCCTCACATTGTAATCTTTAAATTAAAAACTATGCAAAAAATATAGGGAGCAACTATAGAAAATTCATACAAAAATACATTCAATTGCTTAAGGATATAATAATAAAAGTAATGATTCAATCCTTACATAATCCCGAATAATTCAAAAAAAAAAAATCTTGAAAGTTTAGTAATAGTATTGGCAATGATTTCCGTAACAGATATTGATAAAATGTTTACCTTTAATACTCATGTTACTACAAAAACGTATATGAAGCCTGCGACTAATTTATGAATAATTGTTTTGTGAAAATTATATTAAAAACTTCGTAACGAATACCTATTCGAAACAGTTATAATATACGTCAAATTACTATATGAATTATATTAGACAAATGTTAATGAGTTCCTAATATAAAATTTGCAAATTTAGTTGAAAATAGATATGAAATCATTAACATAAAACTTCTATCTATTCACTATGAAATAAGACAAAAATTTATATATGATAAGTATTTAAATTAACATTTTTTCCCCCGTAGAATAGCTTATTTCATAATAGTGAAATTGCGTTCGGTTGAAAAATCAAATCTTTGGAATTATGAACTGATTAAAGCATTAAGCAAAATAAAATACTTGGACTTTAACAAATAGTTAGCCTGAAAATATAGTGTTGATTATATTACTATAAAATACCAAGATTTCCGTTAAAAAGATGATAACTTTATGAAGGATGATGAAATTGACGTTGTAAGCACTGATTAATATTTAAACTAACGCGTCCGTAGAAATTACATCGTGAATTTATGCTGATTGGAGATATGATATAACTTATTAGTTATAACGTGAGCCTTAAAACCGGTTAATAAAGACTACGATCGGTTAAATAAACGATTGGTGTGGTAAACTAATAATTTGAACCTAAGGATTAATGTGGTTCTTATCAATTTTTCGAAAGCTAAATTAATGATCTTTACATATAACTATATTGTAAATAATACTAATTCGTAACAGTAGATTGGATTCCTCATAATGATCATTTACTAGAGTAAATAACAATATAATCAATTGGTAATTACCTTCAATGAAATACACTCAACTTATATCCAGTTTAAAACTATTGTATAAAACGTATTCACTTTCAAAGTTAACAATATGATAGCTAGCTTTCATCTATGGATATTTATATGGAAAAATCATAACATCGTTACCAAATACTTGATAATTGTTATTTTTTTTCGATTGTTATTCCACGAATTCATGAAGCCAATTGAAACACCTTGTTAAGTTTGAAACAACCAATAAAACACGCTTAATAATCAACATAATAGCTTTGTATAAATATTACGAAAATAAAAAGATTTAATAATTTCGATGGATCGATGTCAAATATTACTCCGCGAATGCTACTTCAAAAGTGATAGTAAAGAGAGCTTCGAAAAGAATTTAAAATGATAAGAGGCTGACTATAGGGATCGAATGTTACATAAAAAAGCTCTTTTTTATACTAAAGTTACGTGACAATAGACAATATAGAAGACAATAGTATCTTAACAAATTGTAATATTTATAGGTTGTTCACAATATGGATTAATTAATAGATACGGTTAAGTTGTGTGTTCATTAAGGAATTATAGTATCAAAGTGATAAAAAATTTGTTTTTGGAGTTATAAGTAGAAAAAAGTGAAATTTCTATATGAATGGCAGTGAACAAAGCATAAAAAACATTTTTGTTACCGAATGATTATCTTATAAAACGTATTAACACTACAGAAAAGTCTATTAATATTAGAATAGCATTTAGATGTAGTACAATTAAAGCTCACTACACTAGTTACAAGTCAATTTTAGTAAATTACTCAATTGAATGTGGGGCAAGAGCTAATTGAGAGCCTATACAAAGTGGTATATAGACTGGTTAGCGGTTTGCTAAACTTAAAGAAACAATAATCTACCACTTCACCTTTGCAACACTACTATTACTCCGACCACACCTCGAATCGACAATATTACAACGTTCAAAGTACTACTAACACTCGTTAATATTTACTACAAAAATTGAATTCGCCGGTTCTTTCGGAATTTTCTTATATCATTACAAAATATACCTCATTGTTAGAATAGTACCACATGTAGTGTAGTAGGTCAACTTTACTTACAGTAAAATTGACTACACTAAACTGAAAGTTGAGTGTATTGTTTTGTGTAGACTTACTGTATTGGGTGTAAGTCGAGTAGCGTATTCCACACTTCACACTAGGGCACGAAACAAGCAATTTTCCATACAAATTACAGTATAAACCGGCTGCCAGTCTGCTAAACCTAAAACAATACATCTACCACTTGACTAATATAACACTACTGTTACTTCAATCGACAATATTTCAATAATTTAAAGCCTTACTAACACTGATTAATACCAATTGGGTTAAGCATAGATTGGCCAAGTAAAAAAAGAAGCTACTTTTCAGTTACGTTTTGTAAAAGATCAAGGTAGAGGAAAGGTTCTTGCGAAGAGCCTCTACTATTTCATCGGTTTTTACGGCAGTATATAGAAAAGACTTCTAGGCTGCGTCGGTTTTCACCGTAGCTTAGAGGTAGCGATAGTATTGATATTAAAAACACTAAGAAATCTTTACCAGATCTTTCTTAAAAACGTTAAGATTGACTGTTAAAAGTTTCAAATTTCGGCAAGTTAGCAAACGTCTTAGTTAGTACTACTGTGTGTGTTACTATGGTAAGAAAAAAAACTAAGTATCTACGCTAAATAACCTTTATTACTAACAAATAACCTTCGACTTACCTTTTATACTAGACCTTTGCCGTATTGACTATTTTCACTTCCCCTATATCAATTTAATTGTTAACTTTGTTAGCTTAAGTTAAACTACCAAAAACCATCAAATCGCGCTAAGAAAGCCACGTTGCCTAACGCCAAATATCTAATTCCTACGCGACTTTACACCAAAATACTAAGTCATTACGTGTAAAGATTACCAAGTCTCTCACCCTATACGCTTTATACGCCCTACATGAGAAAAATCGTTAAAATAGTCTTAAGTTAGGAATATATAAATAAAGTTAAAGCTTTCAGAATAGTTTTCAACAATTATTACAAAAAATAGCTTTAGATTATAGATATTAATAAAACCTTAACTAAAGCCTACCTAACCAATTTTTTTACCTAGTATATTTTCGATACAGACCTCGGTAACGATTACGGTTGAAACGCCCACCTTTTTCAAGACTTTTATAGGTTTATTAACCATTGGATTTTTGATATGTAAAAGATTATCTAGCATACAGCTAAAGCTAAGGTAAAAAAGAGGTTACTCACCGTAGTATATATATCCCTAAAAAAAACCCGTTAGGATGAGTTAAAACCTTTTTAAACTGGCTTAACAAAACACCTCCTATAAGACACTAATTGTTGAAAACCTCAAGAAAAAGGCAAAGGCGTTAAAAAACCTTAACACCCTTATATAAGTTTCAGGGGATCCCTCCTTTACCCCTAATTAAGTTAAGCATCTTTATGCATTCGTAATAAGGAAGCTGTTAACCTACTTGGTAACCTAATACCTTTACGCGGCAACATAGAGTATATTTTTAGCGGCTATGAGGCACGTAAATCAGCGACCGCCCATACGGCTAGAGGAATTAACGTCGGCACCCTATACCATTTAATTAAGTAAGATTGTCAAGTCTTTTAAAACATTTAGGTCCTTCCTACCTCCCTAGCACTTTAATTTAGAGCTGTTAAGTTCTATAAACGCTCCTTTACAGAAAATTCTTTTATACACGAAAGCTCTCTACAGGTTTTACTATATAACTTTATCCCTTGGTCTAGACGACTAGTAATTATCTTTAATACCGTATTTGGAAAGATTTAAAGCTTAAATTACCAGAAAATACAAATAAAAACTGGAATAATTATCGAGATCGGCCTCTAAAACCTGTTAAAAATATGTATTATAAGCTTTCTACGGATTCCGTTCAGATTTAAAATGATGTAAAAGTATAATGGGAAGCTTTATAAACTTTTAGATACGAAGATAATACTCCTTTAAAACATTTATAAGTGAATATAAGTTTCCCGTTTTAATTTTCATTTATTATTCACTAGAATCTTTATAATGCACTTTACGGACTATTACCCAACCTTTTTAACACGAGTAACTATATTACAAAAGATTTATATTGGTATAAAGAGAAATTGGGAATACAATGTTCAACTTTTGTAATATTATACAAATTGGATTACTACAAGGTAAGTAACGATAATAGTTTACAAAAAAAGAAGGAAATGCCGATGGATATATTTAAGTAAATAATTAACAAGTTAATATTATATTAGAAAGTAATGGGGGAAACCTCAACTAACGAAGCCATACTTGAAGAGTAGGTATGAGTAATAATTACAGGCGTTAACTAGTTTAAATACACTCTATAACGCATAAATACCACCTATAAAGGCTTCTTTAGCCAGTTAAGTTTCTCGTTTACCACTATAATGGCATATACACCAAATTCGCTTGGTATATATCCTTAAACCGACAAATTTCTTAACGTGAATAAAAAAGACCTTACGGTGGTTAATTACGTCGATCGTAAGTATGGCTACGGGTACCCTTAACGCTTAAAATTTGGCCTATTGGTTACAAACTGGAGGCGGTATCTACGCTAGAGATAATAGGGCCAAGATTTGGGCGAACCTAGTAACCGTAGGAACTCTCGCTGTAATAATGGCAAGAAATATTGGATCTGGAATAAGTTTGGCTATTCGTTAACTCGGCACCCCCCGGTCGAGCGAAACAATGGAAAGTTAATATATAATATCTAGTACCCTACTATTTTTGAACAGGATTACTTAAATTAAATTGCAAACTTTGAAGGTAACGAGCCAATTAATGGCGACAATACCCCTAAGCACATTAAGTGGCATAAAAATACTACTTTTAACGCGGAATAATAACTAATCGGTTACGCCTTCTTATACCATTTGAATGGTAAAAACCCGTACCTATTCCCTAATTAACTCTTTAACCTTTTATATAGCTTTAAAATTTACGATCGTTACATGGATTATACGTTTTAGGGTATTATATCAAATAAAGAGGAAATGGTACTTAATAAGAGGTTATTTGTAATACGTATCATTACGAAACAAAAGTACTATAACTATAGAAATCGATCGTTAATATGTTAGCAAAGATAAAGTTGGCTTCTAACTATGCGAATAACTATTATTACCAAGAGTAACGGTAATTTAAACTGTTATAAGAGCAATTAAGTTCTACATTCTTAAGTTTCCTACTATTTTACTACTTTAATTAGAGGATATAAAGACCCTCAGCGTTAACGTCAACGTTAATATAAACGAGCTAGTAAAAAACAGCCAGAGTTTTCTCTTCTCCTTTAAGTAGAGACACCTATAATTTTACCTTAAAGGCCTTAACGCAGTGGTATTAAACCCGATAAAGTTGGAGATACGATAATCATATATACGCTTTAACCATTTAGCCGTTAATAAGCTATACAAAATCCTAAAGTCTGTGGGGTATAAAAATGTAGAATATTTTACCCTAAAAGATATGGAAAAGCTTTGTTATTACTGCTCAATATATGCTTCACCCTCCTGGAAATTTAAGTTTATATTAAAAAACGATAAGGAATTCAATTACGAAGTTTTTATCAATGTATTTTACTTGGATAATAAATCTGTTTTTTATGTCGTTAACTTTGCAACCTCTTTTTACAAAGCTAGTTTTTTAAAATCCCTTTCGATAAAAGATACGTAGAAAGCGTTAAGGATGTTATAAGTTAACACGTACCTAAATTTACCAAACTTTGTCGTCTACGATACTATTACTAACTTTACAGCGGCGGAACTATTTGAAAAAATACCAAAATAATAGGTATTCAGCATAAACAGGTACTTATAAAAGCCTATTAGAGTATTAGAAAGGTTAAAGGGATATACGCCCTATTTTGCAGAGCGTATTATATCCTTACGTTTGAAATTAAAGGCTTTACGGATTTTGAGTCACGCCTACAAATAGTAGTAAAGGGCCCGAACAATATTATAGGTATTAAAGGTCTAGTGTTAACGTTATTGGTCTTTAAAAAGCACCCACGCCTAATAAATGAACCTCCGCTATTAATAAATACCCAAAAACGTATTACAGCTTACGACAAAACTTTAAAGAAACTGCGAAAGGAATTAGCACTTCGTTAGGTTAATAATAATCTTAATACCAATACCGGCACCATAATAATGGACGTATTTACTTTATTATTGTAAAGTAAAGTGTATAGTGGGAGCCAAGTAAATAAAAGGGCTCGTATAAAACCTTAAGGATCGTAAACTCTGAAATATTTATTAAAACTGCTAACGGTTTTGTAATATTTCGTGTAAATTAAATTAAGTTTTATATCAGAGCTATTTACAATTAAGACCTTTAAGTTAAACGACTAAGCTAATACTAACTTTTCCTACCCATTTTTTATAAGATGATAAAACGCCGCCGACACGAATAACCCCCGTAAAAGAGAAAGATTTTAAAAAATATACATCGGGTTGTATTTATAATACTTCTAAGGTAAATAGGAAAAAAAATGATAACGAAAACTTAGTATTAAAACTTCAAATATAAGGTATTATTAAAACTCTGGAAAAACTTTGAAAAAAAAACGATAAAGTTGATATTGATGACCTACAAATTCGAAGGGTTATATAATTTATCCTAAAAACTGATTTTAACCTTTAAAGTCCAAATATTACGATTTTTAATTCGAGAATTCTTTACGAAGTCTAAGGTAAAACTACGGGGCGGCCTTATATAAAGTCCCGTTTAATCGCTTAAGGATACATTAATTAAAGTAAAAACAAGATTCTCATATAGTCACTAATAATTTAAAAGGTAAGCTAACGCTTGATAATCATTTTAGCAATAAGTTTGTTAACTATAACTAAACGTAAGTTTATTCTTAATCATGGTAATATAACGTAAACCTATATATAATAAATAACGAGTTTATTATAGATCGTACTTTTAGAGTTACTATAGGAATAACAAGCTATCTACATTTTAGGGATAGTAATATAATATATTAAACCACTATATAAATGAGCTTAAATAGGCGTTTATTGGTTTTTAACTTACTAAACGTATTTTAAATTACGGCTAGGTATAATGTTTTTCATATAAAACCCATGTTTATTGATAACGTAAAAAATAAACTTCAGCTTAATAGGTATATAGACTAATGATACCCTTTTTTTTCGAAACGATTAGCTTGGTAGTATCGGAATAGCAGGCGATTAAGGGTTATAAGTTCTGAAATTATTAGCAGGTAATAACATTAATAAAGAGTAATTGACTTAACTTTAATGGATTGTTAATCGGTATACTTGTTCTTAATACTGGCCTTAGTTTTAGTTAAAAGAGCCAGAGCATTAATTTAGTCATAATTGACAAAATTAACGTAGTTAAGGCCTAACGGTACCTTAAATAACATATATATAACAGTTATATTACTACCGTATGCCAACCAAAGGCATTGTACGATTCATCTATCGTAATATAGGTACAAAAGTCAAAAGGTAAAGACTATAACCGGTAAAATAAAAGGCTCGAAAAGTCAATGAAAAACCCAAACCGAGGGATTAATATAGTCATGATTAACCTGTTAAAGGCTAAATTAATGATATTTACAAATAAGTCTTTTATCAATAATACCTATCTTTTTGTATAAATCGGCTTCTTAATAACCCTCGTTAACGAAGATGAGCAAGAAAATCAAATTATTATCGATAAACTAATCTATTAAATCTTTTTTAAGTGTAAAAGAATTATACAAAGCGTATAAGCTTTGGAGGTCTATGGAATAATAATAGGCTTCGATGTAGGTATAAAATTGTAGAAAACCCTTAATTTTATCACTAGCTAGCTAAGAATTTCTCTTATTCCGGTGGTAATTTGTACACACTTAAGGAGCATTTTTGAATACCTTTCGAAGCTTGAAACCACTAACAAAAAGCGCCCGATAATCGACGTAATGAAATTCGTTAAAGCCTACAAAGGGAGGAAAATGAAGGAGTTCCGATAAATTAACGGCAAAGATAATTCTACTAATATCATAATGAAGGCATCGCCGAATAAAGCCTTAAAAAGGTTTGTAGATAGTAATAAAATGACCATACGTATCGAGGGCTACGTTAATAGGCCGCCCGGAAAGCTTAGATTATGTAACGGTGGTCAGAGATATACCGGCAACCTGAAAACCCGTTAAGGAAGTAGAGGAAATAATAATAACAATCTATTTAATTAATACGGCTAAAGTGGAAGCCTGTAGAGACTTGTGGCAGAATTTTTTTTATAGGAATTAATGAATTCAAACCTCGAAGCCATGGTGCAATTGACGGCAAACGGGGGCAATTTACATGAAATTAGGTGCAATTCGTTGTGGAGGTCAATTAGAATTGACAAGGGTTTGGCCAGTTGATGAGGTCATAATTTAGTGATAATCGAAAAAAATCATTTAACCATACTAACATGTACGCATAAACTAAAAAGCTGCCAGTATTGAAATAATATCATATGTAGTGTAGTAGGTCAACTTTGCTTACAGTAAAATTGACTATACTAAACTGCAAGTTAAGTGTATTGTTTTATGTAAACTTACTGTATTGGGTGTAATTCGAGTAGAGTACTCCACACTTCACACTAGGGTACGAGCCAAGCAATTAATCATACAAATTACAGTGCAGACCGGCTAGCAGTCTGCCAAACCTAGAATAATACATTTACCACTTGACTAATGTAATACTACTGTTACTTCAACTACTATTCGAATCGACAACGTTGTAACAATTTAAGGCCCTACTAACACTTATCATAGTTTGAAACCTTTTTATCAACCTTTTCTGCCTTTCGAAATATAGCTATAATATAAAAACTACCTTCCATACCCTATAAATCTAATTGAAAACCATATAAATTAAACAAAAACAAAGTTTGCGACGATAATGATCAGTAAAAAAAATGAGGATATACCGATAGACGTGTTAAAAAAGATGATAAAAACGTTTGACTTTTGCCAAAAGGTTATAGAATAGACTTGTAATAGACAAACTACGTTTCAATAATAGGTCCAATGAGTTATTTTAGATTCGAGGACGTTTCAATATGCGTTTGAATCCCCTTATACCACGCATAACAGGTTTTTTACCCAGTTAAAATCTTTTCTTATCGTTGTAATTAAAATAACATTAAAACAAAATTTTACTTTTTAACATGATATCTATGTTGAAGACGATAATTACTAAATTAACCGCAAACAAAAGAAAAAACCACAGGTTCCATAAGTAAATTAAAAGTTCAATTGAAATAATGCTATTAATGAAAGAGATGGAAAATATTTCATATTAAAGTACCTTAGTGTTTCAAATCGTTATAACGTTGCTAAATTTGATCATATTAACGTTAAAAAAGTTGTACATATTATGGATGACTCAGACGATCATTACGACATCATTTTAGGAAGCGTTAAGTGATATTGAATTTATAGTAGACTTAACTGTTAGTAGATCCTCTATATAGCTTTCAAATACGCGAAAGCAAAAATGCACTTTCTGACTAATAACAACGACATTTGAAAATATAATTATACCGTATATGTTATCAAGTTCAACGGAAAGAAAAACAATGATAACAGAAATGTATTCTTAAGAAAAACCCTACAATTAAATAATTATAATATCAACAACAACAAAGATAGGAAAGTTAAAATTACTTTTATTTAGAGACGGATTCTAACAGATATAAAGCTAAGCCTTTCCGCCTTTAGCAATAACATAAACTTTAATGCAATAAGGAACTCATGAAATCAATCGGAAACGACTCCCCAATTAACGATTTATAGGTTTAAAACATAATGAAATAGAGTGATAAGATATAAAGATACAATAGCATATAAACATACAATAGGAAAAAAAAACATAATATACACCTAAACACTGCTAAATTGGAATTAAATAAACAGTTGATTTGATAAGCAATTTTGATAATGAATAAAAAACTTGTATACGGTATTCAACATATTAGACGGCAGGAATTATAGATAGAGATATGCTTATAAAGACGGATTAAAATACCGTTGTTATAGAACTTTGTATTATGATACATTGGTACACTGTCAAAAACAAAAAGCCGCCAATGTTAAAATATTATTAGTTATAATTAATTATAGTATATTCAAACTTATAGCGGAGTATTGCATAAGTTATAGGCTATATAAATCAAGGTGTAGGTTAGCGAACGCCCTATTTAACACTTGATACTAGCTCCTTACCAATTTTCAGTATAGTAATACATTAGTTATTTCGATCAATATAGGAATTCGAATCGACTACTGTTGCAACGATTGACGTTTAACCAACAATAATGTGATGATTGAGGCAATTAATTTATTGAATCATTATCACTGTTTATTACATCATTACATACATAATTGACGATTGAAATCACGTCTTAACATTTCGATATTTTCCAATTTGAACTATGTTCACCCGTAAAAATGAAATATACGCTACGTGCCGCGGCTGGGCGCGCAGCGTATACCTTAACCCGTGCGCGGTACGTACCTGACAGGGAGCGCCTAGCAGGGAGCGCCCCATACAGCACTCAAGCCATAGTACTCGCTCCCTTGGGAAGTGGGACTCCGAGCCGTGACGACTTCGAGCCGCATCGCAGGGGCGATGCTGCGGGGCTGCTGACTGGACGAAGAAGGCCTGCAGCCCACGCCGGGACAAGAAACTCTGCTTTCTTCTTCTTCGTCGTCGCGACGGTACAAATCCAATCGCGAGTGCACTCACCACGCACTCTCTGGCCCTTTCTCCCTGCGTGACCTCTCGTGACTGGGCCGGACCTGCTCGGACGGGTAAGGGGAAAGTGAACGTCTGGGGAAGACAGGGACAAGGGCGAGTGCGTGTGCTTCCCGGCCCGCGTTTGCAGGGACGCTCCAGCTTGCGAGCGACTCCATATAGTAAGTACATGATGATACTCCCTGCGTCGCGTTTGGCGGCAAGAGGCCAAGATGGTGAGAAGTAACGAGGTCGGTCGTTGGGGTTGACGGGTGGCATTTGGAGAAAGCGGCTCCCGTTACGGACTGTGCTACTCCGCAGGGCACGTTCGGCCAGAGATGCTGAATGCAGGCGGAGAAGCCCTGCGCCGTCACTGGACCGGGGGAGAGCTGTAGCTGCCGCCGACTGGGAAACGTGCCCAGAAAGCGTTTTTTTTTACGATTTACGATATCGTCCGGCCGCTGCACGATGCTGGAGGCACTGCAGGCCCGCAGACTCTCCAGGTTTTGGGACACACACACACACTACCAGCACCCAGCACCCACCAGTTCATCGAACGAGTCCATAGCACGGGCTAATCAAATAAGGCTCGCTTCCCTGCAGGGCCCCGACAGGCGCGCTACTACCCACTGTGCTAAGCAGCCATGTGTGCGGCAGAAGAAGCGCGGCGGCGCACGCAGGTATGCGCTGTCTCCCACTCCAACGGTCCGTGTACCGCACGCACACTTTTCAGTTGCAGGTTCTCAGCCGTCTCTGTAGGCTGAGGGAAGGTTTTGCGCAGCGGCTGACGAGGCTGACGTGCGAGACATGTATCTGTCAGCGCGAGTAACAAATAAGGCAACAGGGTTTTGCGAATACCGGACTGGGACCGCGTAGCTACTTGTTGATGGAGAGGGCTTGCATGCAGTCGTGGGACCAAGTGTGCCGTTAGTGCACGGGCTCATGCTTCAGAGTTGTGTGCACCTGACCTCCGCTGCCTGCCGTCGCTGAAGGAACAGGATTTGGCAGCAAAGCTGCTGCTGCTGCTGCTGCTGCTGCTTTGGCCTTCCCAGGGACCCATAGCCTAGCCTACCTAGTCTTGCCATGCCTTGCTTTCGCCCCGGAATGGGACGCCGACTGCTGTTCAGCCCGCTGCCGCGAGCGCCGCGCCAAGCGTAGCAGGACTACATGCTACGGTCAGGGAGCTGAATCGGTCGGTTTCTCTGAGCCGAGCGAGAGGGCGACGAAGGTTCAGCAGATCACATCCGCGCCGGTTGGCGCCGGTGGGAGTAAGTGATAGAGGGCGCAGAGCTGGGCCGCGGCCCTGTCGCGGCCTCCAGTGGGGCCTGGTTGCGGCCATAACGGCGGTAATAACGC
>JASMMZ010000003.1:33975925-34044010 GCA_038502455.1 Anisogramma anomala | reverse complement strand
AGATACAATGGCCATGTTCATGTGTGTCAGCACGTTGTTGACAGGTCGCTTTTGTGTTCTTGGTCTAGAGGTGGGGTGCGCGAGACTGCTGCCACACACACAAAAAGTCAGTGGCGTTTTGGGGCCGGACGGCTTGGTACTAGGATTGTACACTGTGTGGATGTGCGGATGCAACACACCTGACCCTGACTCCGGCCTTTTCTTTGGGAAATTGGTGGTCGTGGGGCAGGGGGGGGAGCCCATGACAGGCCCGTCTTGTGCTGAGCCACCCCCGCCCCCACCCCTCTCCCGAGCTCCGACAGGGCATGGAGGGGCCGTCGGTGGGAAGCTCAGGCTAGATGACATGCGCTGTAGTCCTCTACTGGAGTACGCAGTAGATGGAGGGGCAGCCTGGATGAGACGGCGGTCGGGCTAGAAGCATTCCTCACAATGTCGGTGTGTTTCGCCATGGATAGCTTCGAACACGAGGGGCATTGAGTTTGCAATCCAGATGCAAAATGCGAAACTGCTCGAGCCAGTGTTTCCAGCGGTGGTGGGAGTGTGTGTGTAGTGGGCCACAGCTGCAGGGCAGCTTGCTCGACTAACTCGACTGCTCGACTTATCACAGCACACAGTCCCCGAAATAAATAAGCGCCCGCGGCGTTACCTATGATGCCGGAATGCCCATTGAAAACGAGGCCGGCGACGAATGGTATGCCACGAGCGAGCGTGCGTGCGTGCAGCGCAGGGTGTCGTGTCGTCGGTGGGAGCACTGTGTGATACTCGGTGGACGCTCCCTCAGGTGGGGCCTGGGCCCGCGCGCGCGCTGTGCCCCAGGGCAGATCAGGCGCGGCCCGAGGAGGGTCGTGGTCCCTTTGGGTTATGGCGGCAAAAGTGCGGTGTTTTGTGGGATTGCATCATCGCAGGCTCCTACCAGGTGACCTGTGCAGTGTGCAGTGGAAAGGCCGACAGTGCACAGTAGAGCATGCCGATCTGCTCTTCACAGGGGGATAGCGACGACGAGCCTGGAGGGTTGCACGGCACGCGCATGGCATGGCATTGCAGCGCAGGGCCACGTCTGGCTCTGGACAAGGACGATGATGCGCCCTTGTTGCGGTTGCAGGCTGGCAAGCTGGTCGAAGCCTTGGCCGTGTGCTTCCCAATGGCCTCCTGCTGGAAAGAGCCACCGCAGCGTGCCGTAGCGTGCCGTGGCGTGCCGTGGCGTGCCGGCAGCGTTGCTGAGATGTGTCGAGGTCGAAGGCACACTCGCTACTTACCGCGTCGACCCATTGCGCAGGACAGCGGCGGCCCCTGGATCTCTGGTGCCATGGTCCCTTTCGAAGAGCACAACACAGCAGCACAAAAAGACACCAGCTTCCCGCACGTCGTCCAACCACCAGCAAATCGGCCGTGCAAATGTGCGAGGACTTGCACAAGGCTACCCAATAGTGAGCTGTCTGTGTCGGTCACGATCCAGCACCCAAGTCCTTTCAGATGCAACTGGAACGGTTGCGGCACCGTTGTCTGAGATCAATTGTCCGACAGCAGCCTTCGACTTGTTGTAGAGCTCTCACCCGCTGGCGCCGAGTGAGGCCAGGCACAGCGCATCCCGCGGCACTCCGCGGTACAGTGTGCGACGGCAATCCGTGCGTGTGCGCGCGAGGCAGCCAAAGCTCCTGGGTCACTCGACCACCAGCAGCGAAGGTCCTCCTCCCTCAGCCAATGTCACTTGCTGCAGTAGGACTCGGCTAGCCTACCTAGCGGACAGCAAATACTCTGCAGCTAGGAGCGCCGTGTGCAGCCGGTGAAGGATCCCGGGTAGCACACAGCAGCTGTACTTGGCATGTACGTACTGTACCGTGCTGTACTCTACTTGTACCGTTGGACTCTGTCTGGGACGAGGACCATTGCCATACTGCGTAGTTTGCTGCAGTACCTCAGTGGCTAGAGTTGTTCAGGGCCGCCAGCCTATACAGTAAGTAGGCAGGCCTCGTGCTATCCATAGCCCCAGCCAGTCGATCGGGTTACCAGATTGGGCGACAAGAACCAATAGTCGAGCCAAAGTCCAGCCGCGAGTCAAGTCCTTCACCAATGGACTGCCGATTCGCAGAGTCAACCTAATCATTGTTGAGCTGGCATGTTCGCGGTGCACCACGGAAGAACGGAAGTTAATTTCGAGGAGGGTGGCGCGAGAACCAGACCGTGCTATGGAAATAGCCTTGCCTGACAGCCTCAAGGCTGTGGGAGTCGAGGTCAGGTCCACGGGTGGACCCAGGCCCATGGAGCCGCGTGATCGAGTGCGGGCGACGGATGTTGAGATTTGCGTGCCCAGCCATCAAGGCCGTGTGCCATCCACGATTCCGATGAGCAAAATTGACAGAGCCGGGAAATGTCGAGAGGCAGATCCCATGATCCAAGGCCCTGCAGGCACCTCAGGCACTGTGCGCCGCGGCGAGAGCACCACAGCCGACGTGTGCCACAGCCGCATCGGACTGGGCTGGGCGAAGGTCGAGGTGCGGCGGGCCTGTCCAATGGGCGACGAGCAGGTTGTGGCGGGCCTGCAAGGTGGCAGAAGGCCGGTCGTCGCAGGTCGCAGGTGGGCGGCAATCCATCTGACAGGCTTGCGGTCGGGTGGGTTGACGATGCCAGGCTTGGACAGGCGGCAAGCATAGCGGTTTGGTGTGCGCAAGTCCAACAGGCACGCTACGGCACGGGCGCTGCGATGCAGCCTCGTGAACGTTTCTCGATGGATTGGTCTGTGTCATTACTTGGGCAGACTTCCTGGGCATGCTGCCAGACAAGGACCAGTACAGTATGCGAGGGTACGAGCACGCCAGAAGGGTTTGGCGTATTCCCCCCCCACCGTGGAAAGGACCTCCAGCAACACGGTCGACAGCAAGCAAGCTTCGGGGTTGGCTGCTGTGGTGTCCAACGTCTGATTTGCTGTGAGCAGGTGGTGGAAAGAACAAGAGGAAAAGGGATCTTCCAAGCTGGAGATGGCCACTCCCAACCTTACGACGGGACTTTCCACCTAGTAGGATTTACAAGAGATGTTCAGGCACAAAGGCACAGACACGAAGATCTATGGGTATTCCAAATTGGCAGCTGTGCAGCTCATGCCGCCGTCCTTTAGGCTGTCACTGTGTATGTTCTTGCTTGCGTGAGTGACCTTGATGACCTCTTGGTCGCTGAGCGGTAGTCTGCAGGTTCGTCGGACGGCAGACTCGACTTGAACCAGCCTGCGTCGTAAAGTGGATCTCGTGCTTTGCCTTGTTTATCTATCGCCGTGCCTGACTTCCTTCTCCATTGCCCACGGCGGAGGTCGAGGTGGAAAACGCACGCAGCCTGCGGCCAAGGCCCTCACTCTAATTGAGTTTTCCAGAGCGGGCAATGCTGCCGATAAGAGTTGCCAATGGATATGGATATGGATTGGAAATGAAATCATCAAACCTAGAATGATCCCCAGCAGCATCGTGATTCGCTCTTGGTGTGTATTATGCAGAGGTGATCCGGCGTGTGTGCCCACCCGGACTTTGCACTGTTTGCACCTTGAATTCGAATTCGCAGGGGTGCAGAGGTGCAGAGGTGCAGGAATGCAGGGATACAGGGGTACAGGGGTACAGGGGTGCAGGGGCACAGGGGTGCAGGGGCACAGGGATTGCCGTTGCTCGACCTGGGCAGGGTACAGGGGGTAGCCCCACCAGGAGCACACAGTGCAGAAGGAGCCAGGCCACCCACCAGCCCGTTTTCTCCTTCGTTGTACCGCCGTACCTAAGAGGCAGCCTTCCCGCCCTTCTCCAATTCGTCTGTCGTCCAAAGCTGCCCAGCCTCTGGACTTCCCTCACCTACAAACTTCCCACGCTGTGACTTATCTCCTTCTCCCTCTCGCCCACCGGCTCGACGTGGACGGTCTTGCACATCCAACGAGCAGAGTACCAAGCAGGAACAGGGAGGGTCATCCATGAGTACGACATGACTTAGGAGCTGCGAGCATCTTTTCCCTCTTCTCCCGCCGTCTTCACCCCACCTTCACAAACACCAACCGCCGACCAATGCTGCTGTAGCCAGAGCGAATTCTCTTCGATTCGGTCGACACCACATATGCAGGCCCTTGCCAAAAAGAAATACAAGTCACTCGATTGCCACACTCCAAAGCCCAAACGTTCCCTTGTGTGCCGTTGGCCGCCTTCGTCTAGCCAGCAAAACTGGTAACCGTTCATAACCAGCCATTCAACGCCGGCGACATGGGTAACGACAGTGGAGCAAGACTCGAGTCTGTGATGGCCAACCTGAACAACATGACCCACTCTCCCCCATCCTCGGATCCGGAATGCCTTGTCCAACAGCTGGAGGAAGCTGGTATGCTCTGCTCACCACTTACCCGTGCTTGTGCCCATGCCCATGCCCATGCCTAGAACCTGCGAATGGCCTCCTCCCCGTCCTGTCTGTCTCCGGCGGCCTGCTCCATGCGTTGCGCTCCCGGCCGTGCTTCACTGCAAGCGACCATCCCGCCGCTAACATGAGCTCCCCATGCAGAAGCCTCCACCATCACTGTCAACACCAGGACGCCCTGTGCCAACTTCCCTCCTCCCAAGACGGACAAGCCTCGCCCGCATGTTTGCACCACCTGCCAGCGCGCCTTTGCTCGCCTCGAGCACTTGAAGAGGCACGAGCGCTCCCACACCAAGGAGAAGCCCTTTGAGTGCGCCGAATGCAAACGATGCTTCGCCAGGCGCGATCTGCTCCTGCGCCACCAGCAGAAGCTGCACCAGTCCACTGCCCCCTCCGCTCGTCCGCGCAACCGCAGAGAGAGTGCCGGCGGCGCCGCCACCGCTGCGCAGAGCCGCGCTCGCAAGAACAGCGTCGCCAGTGCTAACCCCGCCGCTCCTGCTAGCCAGGCCTCCATGCGCCCAAGGGCCAATACCATCAGCACCATCGACCCCGTCCAGATGCAGCAATACATGGCGGGCGGTCCTCGCATGCCACCCACCCACAGCCGCCACCCCAGCTTGATGGGTCTGAATGGCTTCCACCAGCATACGTTTGACAACAGCTACACCGGCATGGCTGCCGCGCTGGGGCACCGGGGCATGCCCAGCGCTGCTCTCCGACTGAACACAACCGCCTTGTCGTTCGAGGCCGGCCCCATCACCGCTCCTGTGCATCAACAATGGTTCCGCGACTACGCATTCGGCTCCGGGACCATCAACCCTAGCATGCTCCACGATGCGCACAACTCGCCACAGCTTGACCCGCTTTCTCCGCCCTTCACCGGCATCCCGGACGTGTATGACAACTTCGGCATGGAGAACCTAGTGATTGCAAACTCCCAGGCTCAGTATCCAGCATACTACAACAACGGGAATGACTCCGCTGCCGTCGATGGCTCGTCGTCTTCGGCCATTAGCACTGCGAGCCCTGGCGGGATGAGCGACGCCATGATCGATGGCTCCAACAACCTCCCCATGACGACCTCTTCGCAATGGGCTCCGAGCCTTCTGTCTCCGCACTCAACGGCTTTCAGCGTCGAGTTCAACGCCAACCCCGGGTTTCCCGACCTGATGAGCGGCTCACCCCACCCTATGCAGCCTCACATGGGCCACGACCACTTCTTCACACCCCCGCCTTCGCAGCCGTCTTCGTCCATTCAGGACTTCTCGTTCCTGGCACAGGCCCCTCATATGGAACAATTTGCCGTTTCGGACCCAAAGACACCGTCTTCCATCAATGGTATTCATGACTCTGGCACCTCATCCGTGGCGACTATCACTGATTCGATCAGAAACGCCATCCTAGATACCCTCGCCTCCGCGGCCACGGTAACTGCGGCCCTCGCCGGCCGGAAGGCATCCGTGTCCCTCAACACTTCGCCTTTTTTTCCAAACGCTGCGGCCCCGACGGCGGTCCAGGACAACACTGACATCCTGTCGAGTACCGAAGATCTCCAACGCTTTGTCGCCGCCTACATTGCCTACTTTCATCCGCATTTGCCCTTCCTTCATATTCCGACGCTGTCCTTTGAAATTGGCCCCCGGTCTGCGAGTGGCAGTTCTGGTCACGTGGGAGGGCCAGCGTGCCTGGTCCTGTCCATGGCGGCCATCGGCGCTTTGTATGAGGCTGAGCAGGAACAAGCTCACAATTTGTTTGAGCTGGCCAAGAGGATGATCCAAACGTACCTGGATCATCGGCGGCGGGCCACGGCCCATAAGGCATATGCAGCAGATCAGGACTTGCAGGAGGGCTCAGCCGACACCCCGGTTTGGCTTGTACAGTCGATGCTCCTGAACGTAGTGTATGGACACAATTGTGCAGACAAGCTCGCTGGCGATATTGCCTCGACGCATTGCGCGGCACTTGTCAGCTTGGCCCGAGGCGCCGACCTGTACTCTCGGCCCGTGGCTCATGATGACAGTCTGGGCGGACCTGGCGAGCAAGCGGAGTGGCTCCACTGGAAAACGACCGAGGAGCGAAAGCGTACGCTGTATGCTATTTTCATTCTGTCGAGTGTCTTGGTGTCGGCGTACAATCATCCACCTACCCTGACCAATCCTGAGATCGTGTTGGACTTGCCGTGTGACGAAGAGTTTTTCGAGGCGGAGAGCAGTGAAGCTTTCATGGCGTGCGGTGGCGTAGCCGGGGCCAGCCAAGCACGGACTAGCTTCCCGGACGCTTTTGCGGATCTGATGCGCACGCACGAAAAGCAAATGAGGCAACGACATCTGTCTGTGCAAAATGGGCAACGTTTTGGACCTGCCCTAGACCCCAACGAACTGCCCCCAAGCGATCTTCGACCCAGCGCGTTCGGAAGCTTGGTCCTCATACACTCCATCCATAACTTCATCTGGGAGACGCGACAAAGACATCATAACAAGTTCTGGACGCCAGAGGAGACGGAGAAGATGCATCGGGTCATCGAGCCAGCATTGAGGGCCTATCGTGCGGCATGGGAGAGGGGCATTCGCCACTCCTACCAAGGTTTGATGTCTGCGGACGCACTTCCCATGTTGCAGCTGGCACACATTCGACTTTTCGTGAACCTTGGCCGATGCAAGGAACGGTGCTGGCAGCGTGACTGGCAGGGGCTGTTCGAGGAGCTGCGACGCGGCACTGATGTCACCCAACACGCGGAGCCGCCCACAGCGCAGCCCATGATGGGCGAGCGAATGGACGGCCTTGGCATTCATGACGTGGAGCGTGCCCCGTGTTCGCGGGGCCCGGCGGCCAAGGCGATCGATGCAACCACTCGCGAGAAACTTCTGCGAAAGGCAGCTTCCTTTGCGGCCGACTCCATGTCCAAGGAACGAGACCTCGCCTTCGCCGACTTGACCAACCGAGACTATTCGTTGCAGCATGGCTTGTGTGCGGTCGATTGTGCGCAAGTGCTGGCCGAGTGGGCTGCCACACTGCAGGACAGGGTTGGTCAGTATATCGGTGGCATATTGGGTCAAGACGAGATCGACGTTCACGGAGTGCCTGCTATCATGTTCCTGGATGATGTAGATACGGCGCTTCTGCGAACTATCCAGGAGATTGTGAACGGATGGGAGAAGCGGTTGCCAATGGAAACTATGTCAGGGATTCAAGGCGGGTATGCCGTCAAGATACTCAAGGTCACAGCCCACATGTTCGCCAAGGCTGGTGTCTGGCCTGGTAAGTTGACCGCCACCTTTGTCCTGGGATTGCCGAGCGTTAACATGTTGCCCTGTAGCGAGTCGCTTGACGGCACAGTGTCTTGATTCGCACGCAAACTACATGAATGCCCGGGCGGAGAGGTCCTGTCGGCCTGCCGAGGTGTTGTGAGATAAGCTTACGTGGACTCGACCAGTCTATGACTGCCAACCCGCTTGGTGGTTCTGGAGCCATGTGCGGACTGCTTGTGGGAGAAAAAGGAGAAAAAGCTACCGAGGTTTGGACAAGGAAAATAGAGGCATGCTGAAACGAACGTCATGACATGTGCATCGGGAATCACGATCAAAATGGCTGCAAGGCACCAAAACCCTTTCATGATGGGGCCACAAAACTATGTTGACGGTTGGGAGGGGTGGTTGAGATCTGCTATTTTGGGTTTCGGCGTCACATGGAATGGGAAATACCACATCCAAGGTTTCCGAACTTGGTCGAGACCAAATGTTGACGAGACTTGTCAGATCAGATGGGAATCGTGGCACTGTTAATGTAACCTCGGTTGACCTTTATGACGGTGGCAAATTCCACAATGGGTTCGGGGCGGGGCCTTTGTTTTTTTCTTTTTGATTTTTTTTTTTTTTTTTTTTTTTGTTTTAGTAGGAAGCGAAAGCCACTCGACAGTCCCAGTTGTGTTGAGAAGGGTTGGCGTATCTGGGCAGAGTGAACTATCATTAGTACTAGGGACGATGGGTTACCGTCACGCATCGGCATCAGCTGCTAGTTTTAGCAGAGGGCCTGGAATACGTGGACAGCTGACCTTTGAATTGGTCATCAGCTGACTTGAACTAGTGATGTGGCTATCAGTTAGCTTGAGCTCTACATGACCATAAAGAACAGGCTTTCTCGCCTATTGGTTATATAGTATTGGATGAATCCATTCCTATTTTCTACATATATTATTAGTACGATTGTACTTACTAAGTTATTGACCAACTGATTGAACTGAGGTTTATTTCGAGTCAGTTAATAAATAACCTTAGTTTATTCCACTATGGCTACCAAACCCGGTGGATTTCCAGAAGCACCAGAGGATTCACTTATTTCGGCGTGATCTAACACCAATGTGGTACTTCCGCTACTATTTATTGTTGATCGAAAAGGCCGTTGCCGGTTTATTAAAACCTCAATGAGAAAAGAGTATATTAGTTGAAAGATTTTATCTTGTACCTCAATCATCGGCATCGACTCAAAAACTCGTTTTACAATGAAGGATACCGTTGAAACAGCAGTCAGCCAATTGCATGCAGTACAGCCAAGTCAACTTGTACTGTACTGACTGTAAGTTGATTGTACTGACAGCAAGTTGACTGACGGACTGACTGTATTGGCAGCAAGAGTTACTTGCAGTGGAGTGCCTCATTCAAAGCGGGGCACGGGCCAAGCAGTTGCCTGCCCATACAGATTAGTTGTGCAGACCCGGCTAAGTGGTTTTGCCAAGCTTGGAAGGAACCACACCACCGCTTTCAATGCAATACACCAGTTTTACTTCGCCCGGTGATTCGAATCGACTGGGTTATGACGATAAAGGCCTACCGACATAGAAATGTATATGAACCTGTGATGTTAAATGTTAAAATGATGCTAAAAGTTGAATGTAACGTGGTTTGTCTTACTCATTGGGCTAAAACAAAGGAAAAACTTGAAACTGTTGATACTTTTGATGTAGCTTATTCAAAGGAGAAGGAAGAAATCAACGAAATTCCATTGAAAAACGATTAAAAGCATGAGAATATTAAAACAGCGGTTAAACCACACAATTGCTTAAGCGTCGAACTTGAAAACAAGTTTAAGATAATATAGATATAAAGTGTTTTGAAGGAATATTATTACCAGAGTCCTAATAAAATCAAACCGGAGTCTAAGTTATTGTTTTCTAAGTCAACTATAGAATCAAACCGTTATATGAAACTTGATATGTTACATTAGATGAGGTAGTTCGATTTAAATGATTGAACTAAAAACAACTTCATTTCTAGTAATAATAATATATAGAACACAGTTAATTTTGTAATTGTGGTTTTATCAAGTACTTGAATTAAAAATGAGATATATAGCTTTAAACTGTAAAGGATTCAGAGCGGTGTTATTTTATCATTATTAATGTTGACTTATGGTTATTGAGGATTATATCATTGATAACTATTGTTCCAAAGTACAAAGAAGACTTCAAAGTTATTATTTGGTTGATTGGTAAGCTATAAAGTTTGAAGTAGGCGGTGAACGCTTGTAAAAAGAAAAAAGATGAAAGTTGATAGGGAAAAAAGAATACAAACCATTAGAAAGTAAAGATATATGTTATTTGAACTTGGAGACAGGAGGCATTATTTATTCGTATATAAAATATTTATGGAGCCTGATAAGAAGACTTTTAAGATATTTGTAAAATCAGAAAATGGGGATATTAGTATTGAAGATTTCGATAATATTCATTTATTTATAAAAGTAAGGATTCAATATCTGATACAAACGAACTCGTTTACCATTCATTACAAAATTTACTCGAAGCAAGTTATAAAAGACGTGTTTATTGAAATTGAAGAAATTAGGAGTAGGAGAGTTATTAGCCTATTTTACCAAGAATAATGCATTAGCTTGATTGTGTCCAATACAAAGAATTGGTATTAAGGTTTCGCCGAAAAAAGATACAGTTCTTATCAAATTCAATCAAAACAGTTTAATAAACCTATTAAAACGAGAAATTATCAACATAAAGCAATCAATATTCACTTGTTCTAAGCTAAACCAAACTAAATCGTCATCTTTCAACAGTTAGTTTTCTCCGTTTTTTATCAAATTTTGAGAATTTTATTACCAAGTATATTCTCATTTCTTGAAATTATACAGCTAATCCATAAACTATATCAAAACTCTTAAATTCCGGTTGTACTTTTCTATTTTTTCATGATATGTTTCAAAATTCTTCCTTAACATCTTAAATTAATTTTTATACAAAAGATTGTTCTAATCATGCATCAAATACTGAATGTAATCCACAAATTTTATATACCAATCTTTCAAAGTATATAAAACTATGCAAACGCGTGAACTTATTGTTTGAATAACTTCAATTTTCGTTTCAAAAATATCTATATTAAACTTTTAAATCAAACTTTGAACTATTATGGATAATTTACATCGGTTGATCTTATCTATTTATTTTTCTTATTCGGATACCTATTTTCTAGGAACTATTCATACCCAAATAATTTTGTTGTTGTAGAAAAAGAGAAATTTACACTGTACCTATATATATTATGTTTCAAGTATTTTTGAACATTACATTCACTAATTCTATCAAGCAACAGTCCTTCGAAACTACTATTAAACTGAGGTAACCATCATTACAACACTTATGAATTTAATATACAAAATGTAATTATTCATTTGATATCAAATGTTTGTATTGAATACTTTCAAAACTTTCTTTATAATTTACTTATTCAAATTCAGTCCACATAATCTTGTATTGATTCCATGTGTAAATAAAGTTCAGTCAAGTGAATGTTAATTTTCTATATTTTTACACCATTTCCATTTATAAGTTTTTGAATTTGCTTGAAACGTTTTGTATGAAAACTTTGAAATTTACATGTTGAACATTTATTCAATGAGTATTTATCTCATATATCTAATGAGAATATAAGAGATGATGGTTTCATAGTTTGTTGAACATTTTTTACTTACTAGTGATATCTAACTTTTACATTCAAACTATATAAGATATGCAGAAAATACTTGAAAATTTATACCTAATGATATTATTCATTAACTATTTCGATTAATTAAAATCATTTCAATAACCCATCAAAACCTTATATGTCTCCCGTTATAAATCATTTTATAAATTTATTCGAAGTTTGAAAATATAATATACTGTTACCCAAAATTCTGCACAACTTAATTACACTATAATAAATATCGTATCAAATGAAAATTTTGTATTAATTTTCATCGGTGTTATTTCCGAAATTACTATACATCAAGAAATACAGGTATGAAATTACGGTGAAATACAGAAAATACAGAAAACCTTTTTACTTAAGTTTCCTGCAACATATATATATATTGTATAGAAGCTAGTATCCATGACATGCACTCAAAAAATAAATTTGTATTTTTTTTCTACGTCAGCTAACCAACTTTGTAAAAAGACATATTGATTGATCAATGAAATATACATTGAAAATTTGGAATATTCATTCCATTGCATATTTACATGTTATTGTCAATGTATAAATGAAGTATAGTGAAATGTTTACCATGCTACTCATAATATTCAACAAGATAATTCCATTATACATTCTTTTTAAAGATGTGAAAATATATGTATAATTTATCCATATGAGGCTACATAATGCTAGACCTATAATGTTCTCTACTTCTATTAAGGTAAGTTGAAATATTCAATACTTTGTACTAATATTCCGAATCACAACCGTGTTATACTCTTAAAAAAAATCACGACTGTCGTTAGAACCTAATCTTGGGGGTAAGTGAGTTCCAATATTTCTTCTTACTAGTAGAAAGGTATAACTGAATTAAATGAAAATCAAAAGTGAGTGGTATTTGAAGGAACTATATCCGGACACTGAAAATCAGTGACCAAGATATTTATACTTCTAGAAATTTTTAAAAATCACCTTTAGTATAATTGGATAGTATATTTGTGATTGGCGAAATCCATAAACAATTGTTTTTTACTTGGTCACCTTTGTCAACCGGCCAATAAAGTAGTTATTTTTTTAGTTAGATATCTATAATTATCACCCATTCGAAGTTAGGATTAAACTAGTCTTGTTTCTAAAGGCATATACTACAATTGAATTGTTAATATTTGTAATAGATTTAATTAATCCATGTTGTATACTCAGTATTCCAACAATGGAGACTTCTTATCTTTATCATATTGTTATCTTTGTTCATTTGAGGTGGATTTAAATATATAATCTTTGTGTTACTAGAGTGACAAATTGAACGTTAAGATCAATTGAGTTATTAAAAATTTTGGGAAGCTTAGAACTGGTTTCGGAGAAATTGGACAGGTACAAAAATAAGATTCTTTGTAATCACCCAGATTTGGGATGTAAGATAAACACACTTCTTCAAATTTTCAAACCTGGGCTTATTATTTACAAATTGAAGTATAACTGTTAAACTCGCGCAAATTATAAAATCGTACTATTTGGTTTCACCATCCAACGATATGGTGACAATTTGTGATTCCACTATTCAAAATGAAAACCCTTACAAAAACCTTGAAAAATCGAAATTAAACTATAGAATACTAAAACTAATCACGTCAGATAATGGCTCCTGGTAATATGGAAGATCGGAATGCATACTAAGTATAACTTACAATTGGTAAATGGCTACCTAAGGTTATGAGAGGGATATACAGAAGATAAAGTGAACTCGTATACACTGGTTGAACCTAAATAACAAACAAAAATACAAATATGCCTTTACCGCAAATATCTCTCCAAACTCCTTACTTTCTTAATTTAATTATCTAATTAACTGTGAAAAAGGCGTTTATATTGTAAAATCCTAATTCGTAGTTGGAGAAATTGGAAAAAAATATTAATCGAGAAAAAGACAAAGGACCAAACGAAAACGAAAAAGTAGCTGAACAAGAACGCCACGGATGAAAATGAACAGCAGAAGATAGAAATGAAAACCTTACAAACTTATAGGTAACTCGAGCTGGCTATTAAAAACGAAACCGAGTTGAATGAAAGAAATAAACCAAGGATAAATTATTTAAATAGGTAAAACTTATTTCATAATATCGATTATTAAACGCCTTTATTACTTTGAAAAAAAAAACTATTATTTATTCTGAAAATAATACTAATTTTTTACAAAATTTACATAATAAATCACAACTACTATTATCATATTATTTAAAATAATTTTCGTTAGAATATTTATGGGTTTATAAGAAAAAAGAGCGGTTGATTACATTAAGGACGTAAACATCTTAGCTGAAACCTAATTACAAGATGAAAACTGATGGAGGAAATTTTACAAGAGTTATTTCAAAATGAAATTATGAGTAAAGGCGGCTAAATAATATTATAATATAACTAAAGTTAAGATATAGTAATAGGATAACTTAAAAGTGCTTTTTGCTATTTTTTTCAATCTCGTCTAATAACTACGAATATAGGAATGATAGTAATAGTAAATTTATTCGAGCGACGTGTACCAGAATGATTGGTTAAATTCGTGCTGAAAGCGAATGATATTACCTTTAAAAGTTTTTCAATATTATGAAAATAATTGACGAATAAATTATTAGCTTACCTTATGGATAACAGTTAGGAAAGAGATAAGACATTATAAACAAAAGTCATTAACTGTTGATTTTTTTAAAGTTTTATAAATAAAAACGGGATGTATAAGAATAAGGTGATATATGATATTATACGAGAAACGCCAATATTAAAGACTATAGTCCTCGGTTGTGATAACAACCATTTTTTGGTATAAAACTAGAAATAAAATGATATTTAAAAACACTCCACAAAATATTATTCGTTAAAACTATATAAACTATAAAGATAATGTAAAAGAAAATAGGTAAAATAATACCTCACAGTAACGGGACTTTATATAATTTACAAAATACTCGTAAATATTGAAACCAGTCTTATACCTTTTTTCAATTATGTTTTCAAACAACGAGAACTGATTTCCAGGGTCTATATCAACGAATAAATAACGTACTTGATAAGTAACAATAGGTTCAAAGTAATACGTAGACATATTTCAATGACGAAAATGCACTAAAATAATATTGTTGTTTTTACGCCGATTTAATAAGCTATATCCATAGGTAAATATATAATTAATACGAAACTTATTAATATGTAAAGGGACTAAAGCCGGAGATGTCGCTTAAGGTGGTCGGATTCTATCTATAAACTTCGATGAAGAAGAAGGAAAGGAAAGGTTCTTGCCAGGGAGCGGCTATAGAGCTAAGATGATGCAATCCTCTCCCTAGTCATGAAGTGTGGTGGCGTATCTTTAAACGTCTTCCTCCCTACTTTAGAGAATCATAAGAGCATATAGGACTACTAGGGTTAGATCCCTGGTAATAATAACCAGGTACCAGCCTATAACATTAACTCCAAAGACAACCCTATCGTTCCCTCCCTCGTCGTTTTTTTTATTGTGTATAGTGTTATTATAGCTGTAAGTATAAGGAAGGTACGTGCGCCTTTGAGAACATCACCGTTCCGTGTAAAAGATATTAGACCAACTTTACGTGGAAGGTGCTTTAATGCCTTTCCTTTTCCCCTATAAATAATCCCTAAAGTTCTAATTACGAAAATAAAACCTTTTCTTTCCTTTAACCTTTAATCCTTTCGTACAACGTCAATACCTAAAGCTACTAATACGATACTTATTTATTTTTCAATCTTAATACTTCTTACAGCTCCCCTTATAATGTAACGATAAATCACTAACTCACCACCGAAGTGGACAAAGCTATTGGAAACGTGGGTAATATGTTTCAAAACTACTTAGTCGTAGTTAACCAGTATAAAGTTCCCTACATTAATGGTTATAGATATGTACTCCAATAGGACTTGCGAACAGATATATTTCGAATACGTTTATGAAATGACGTATAATCCCAGAAAATTCTGCCAAAAGACTAAGGGTAAGTGTTTCCAATAGCTACGAAGAAGCTGCTAACTAGTGGTTAAATACTGAAGCCCGGTGCCGCTTTCATTTGGTTAGGGTTACAGGTCATAATTTTAAATATACGTATACGCCGTTGAACTTAAACTTTAATATAAACGAGGCTATTAAGCAGTTATCGGAAACTTATCTGACGTTTATCTTTTAAAACCGAGATAAGTTTACATTCTCATAAGCCGTTCCCTAAATATCAACGAATAGATAGGAAACGTGTAAACTTAGGTAATCGCTGCTAAAAAGGCTATAAAAATCCGTCGCATCACGTAACGAAAGATTAATACCCAAGGTGGGGGAGGTTTTGTCCCCGCTATTACCGTAAAGTTTAAGGGCCTACGGACCATATAGTTGATAAACAAAAAACGTAATCATTGAGTAAGTTTTTTATACCCAGGAAAAAACGTGGAAGACGTGGTTAATAAGTAGTCAAAGGGCTTTGTTAAAATCAATATAAAAGCTTATGAAGGTTTCGAACCGTATTAATAATAAACTGGGTCATATAAATACCAAATTAAGCTAACTTATTAAAATATGCAAGAAAATACTACGTAAGGATTCGGAACAGTAATTTAAAGATATGTTAAAATAAACCCGGTTTTCATCGTTCGTTTTTCGTTTTTATCAATATAAATACGTTTACTTAGTAACCATTTGCTAGTGGCTTATACGATATTCCGTTTAGTAAAGTAAGGTATAAAATTTATATCCGCCTGTAGGCTAAGCGTAAGAGCCTATTATTATATTTAGCTAATTTATAACGCGATACGAAAATATCGAGTGCTACGGTATTAAAAAAAAATTTAAAAGCGGTTTTTACGTTAGGTGCATACAACCTATCCATTTAATTGAAACCTGCCGTTCTGGTAAATTATAAAGTCGGGTACGTTCGATTAAGGATTTGTTACGAGCCTGTGATATACTTTTAATTAGTCATTCCGGTATTACTTTACCGTCTTTATCTTCCATAATTACAATTGACGGTTAAAAGTCTCGAGTTTATTAATTTTAAAGCAGATTCGAAACGGCTCAAACAAGTTAATTTAAATAAAATCTAAAATACTTTCTACGTAATATATTAAGTTTAAAAATATTAAAGTTGATTACACGCGTTACCTAATACTTATCATAATATTAGTTTAACTTTTTTAAAAATTCGTTTAGTTTATAGTTTTTTTAGGAAAATTTAAATATTGTCGTTAACTCGAAAATAGTTTAAAGATAAATGTCGCTTATAAACGGGTTTCTCTATACACTATTAAGTAACCGTTATTACGGCTTATACGAATTCCGTAACTTCTTTAATTCTTTAAATAAAGTTTTTAACCCTTACGCATAATATTATCATCGAAAAAAAAAAGAAACTTTATACCAGTTATATAAAATTAATATAATAATTATAAGTTATGAAAAACGAGTCAATACCGATGATAGTTATATCGTTATTATTTAATTTTAGGTAATAGCCGGATAATAAACGGCTTAAGTCAAATTACATATAAATAACGAATAAAAGTAAATACTTAAGGATATTTTAATTTACGCGTTTGGTTACGCCTTAGTTTCGAGGCAAAAGGTGGTACTTAAGCATTACTTTACTATAGTTAGGTTTCAAAGTCGGTTTCAAAACCTATTAGTCCAATTCAAACCATGGTCGCTAATAAACGTATACGAAAAACCATAAAATAGTTAATAGTAATTAAAAAATCGCTACGTATAAGCCTCGGCGTTTATAATAGCTATAGTCTTGAAAATAACGGCTTTATTTAAATGGTTATGATAATTATAAGGTAAAGTGGGTTAACCTCGTATTTTTAAGGTAAGTTAATTATGAAGTTCACGAAAATTTTGCTTTAAAGTCGTTCGGAAATTAGAAGGGGTTCAAAAAGCTTTTTTCGACGGTATTTTTGATAGGTTATACTACTATAAATATCTTCATTACGATAAGAATGTCGAACCGTACGGTATAAGCTTAATTAAAAATAGTTTTTAAAAAATAGCAATAATAAAATCGCGGCTTAGGTAACTGGTAAGAAGCGAATCGTAGGTAATTTAAGTTAATATAATATTAAGCGATTCGTAAGCAGGTATTTAAATACGATCGCGAAACTTTACAACTCTATCGTCGTTTATCAAATATTTCGAAATTGAAACCTTTAACGTGCGGTCGTCGTCAGTACGAATATCCGCTAGAAATTGTCGGTTGCCTAAAAGTATTATATATATTGGGCGAGGGAAGGTAATATCGCGGATAATATCGGCGTTTGAATAAATATGAAGATCGACGTTCATAAAGAATTTACGGCCTTTTCAAATTTATTCGCCGGCGACGGTTAACCGGAAAACGAACTTACGCGAAAGTGGCTCGAAAACAAACTATTTGGGGCGTAGTAATTAAAATTTTCGACCTAAGTGACGTAGATTCTAAACGCCCTTAGGAATATCCTTTTTTCGTCGTAACAATATATCAGATTGTACGTAATTTGCTGCTTTATTATATATCAACCGAAAGCGGAATTACGAAAGCCGTTTAAACTAATGAATTTAGCGTTCGAAACAACGTCGTATCGTTATAAAATATTTTAAGTTTTTATAATCCGTTAGAATGGTAAATGTGCGCGCCGTATTTTGGAGCTTCGCGTTTTATACTTTCAAATAACTTATAATTCCGAGTAACCCCTTATCGTAAATTTTGTAGTAACATTTAGCGGGAGATGAACGACGAAAGTAATACATTATTAGGTGTAGATTACCGTAGTCGTCGCATTAAAAAAGGCAGCCTTTTAAGGATTAGCCAAAATAGTCGGCTTCGAAAAAGGTATCGCGGTTGGAATCCCATTAAACGAATATGGTTTCGGAGAAAAAGTTAAATTTAAGCCGTTCGAAAGCAACTTCTTTTTTAGGTTTTTAACGAAATAAAATACCCTTAAAAATTAGCTCAACTAATAGTTTGATAATCGTAAAATAATTACGAATGAAAAAAAAATGAACATTTACGAATTTCTAAAAAAAACGTATTTTTAAAACCGTCGGAAATACCGCCTATTTCCAAATAACGTGTAAATTTTTTAAGTTTATACAAATACCAACGCCAACTTTGATAACAAATCCTAGGTATTTGGTTCTTTAAACGCCACATTCGCATTTTGAAATATCCAGGTAAAGTTCCGCGACATTTAAGGCGTCAAAGATTTGTTTAACTTTAGCTATATAGTCGTTGAAAATACCATGAAAGTAAACGAAAACGTCGACAAAGATGAAAAAATGAAGAATATTGAAAGAGAGGCGTTGATATATCGTTCAAAAGTAATGGGAGCGTTAAAAAAAAACCAACGAGAATAATAAATTATTCAAAAAGTCTGAAATATATACGAAATACAGTTTTCCATTTATTTTCCTCCTTAATACGGAGCTTTTGAAAACAACTTTAACATTTAATTTAGTGAATCAATTCGTTTACGAAATATTTACGAACGTTTTTTTTTTATGAATGGAAACGGGTAACAATTTGATTTCGTAATAAAATTAAGCTGGCGGTAATCGATATAAAATTATAACCCTTTTTCAGGTTTTGAAACAAAAAGTACTAAAGCGTTCATTATAAAGCTATTTACTTAAATATAACTTTAGTTAAATTATTGGGTCAAAGTTTTACGTAATATAAGAAGCTTTTCACGCGATATACCACACAAAGAGCCTTAAGGTACTTTTAAAGGTTATCTTTATTCATCGGTATAAAAGACGATTTCGTAATTCGTTTCAAAGCGGTAAAGTGGTAGTTTATCGTTAAGATTTTTATCCAATAAAAGCGTGAATTCCCTAAAATTAACGGAAAGTTTATTGTAAACGGAAATAAGTGTTATCGAAACGAGTGTTTTATTAATATTTTTCGAGGAAAATGGTAACGAGTTACATAATAACGGCTCGGTTCCTATAAACCTGTCGTAAAATAACGTAAAATATGATAACGTTAACTCCTTTCAGCACTTTTTAAACAGGCGTAAACCCTCTCTTTTAAACGTAATAGTTACCAGTTCATTTTAAAAATGATATATATTTTACAACTTCGTGAATGACTTGTTAATATTTTATATAAGTTTTATGTCAAATAATGTCGTATTACAAAAAAGGGACGATATAAACTTATATCCGGTAAAGGTATTTATTAAAGTCGACGTTTAAAGAGGTTATAAAGGAAATCAGTCGAAAAAGAAAACCAGGCATGTAAAACGCAATTCTATCGAATTGTCGTAAGGGAAAAGAAAAATAAGGTAACTTTAAGAGATTAATGATTGATGAACTCATAATATTATAGTATGAATGACCTTTATTAACTAAAGCGTAAACAAAACGAATAAAATTAAAAAGTAAATTTATTATAAACGGAAAGCTATTTAAAACTTGGGACGAAGCCATCAAATCGAATTAAAGTCTTACTAACTCTTATATGCGACTATATAGAAAACTTACGTTTTTCCCTCCTCAAAATTAATAAGATCCTTAGCCGAAATAAAATATATTTTTATAACAGCTTCAACATTCAAGTTACTTGGGCGTTACGCCGGGTTTTATAGGTTTATACAAATTCGGTAGCCGTTTACGCCACAACGTAAGTGTAACCCAAAGTCCTTACGGCTAAAAAGTTTCACAGGTTTAATTTTAGTGGAGCCCCGCTAAAAAACGACTCGAAAAGCGTTTACGACGGTTATAATAACATCGCCCAAATTATTTCGAACGGGCGCGTCACTGCCGTTATTTTCACCACGAAAGGCGCCTCTAATGGTAATAATATTAGAAACGCCGTAACGAATATAAATATTATAAAGGCGCCCATCGATAAGTTAAACACTGGCAATCTATTTCTTATAATCCGCCGCTATATCACGGGGTAATAATGTATTGGTAAGTATATTATTAATAATTTCTTTTAAATAACTAACTTAGCGGAAGATTTGTAAGCTATATCGCTAACTTTCACCAATAAAGCCTTCTTAACGTTAAAAAAGACGTAAAATCTTTTACTAATTCCTTATTTTATATTGATAAGCCAATTAATAACTACTTTAACCGCGTTAGAGATGTAATAGTAAACGCAAAGTATAACTATAAAGGCTTTGGGGTCGTTAATGTCGCCGTCGCCTCCGCGAATATAATAACTTTTTATAACGGTTTTCGCGAAGCTTTTCAGTTATTAAAAAATGATGTAAAATTGGTCTTTTTTTATATCAATAAATTTCCGGTTTTAACGTAATTTATATATTATCGTAAACTTTTATATCGAAAATTGTAATTTAATATCAGAGAATTTGACTGGTTAATTACATGGTTTACGTTTAAGTTGTTAACTCTTGTTAAAAGGGATGTTAATATCGTAGGCGAAGTTAAAAGGGTTGTCGTTATTTAGGAAGCTAACGAGATCCCTAATAGAAAACGGTATAATAATAGTATCGTTCGTAATGTACGTGAGGGAACCCTTTTAAAATGAAAGTTAACCCGAGGACGTAAACGTGTCTATAACTTCTAATTATCTGATTATATTCATTAAAGCGTTTAACGCATTAGTATTCCATTATTTTAAGTATAAAGCGTATTCTCGAACAGCTTAATTTCGTTCGATGGGTTTTACACGTAAAACGTCGGTAAAACGTTTGTATTAAGTCGTAAGATAATCAAATTTAGCCGCTGAATCGTTTTGGAGTAACTTCTTAACGCGTACATTAAGGAATTACTCCAGGTCCTAGGGGTCCAGATTCGATGGGTCAAACAATAAAGATATAGCCATAAGCTATAACCGCGAAGAAGTAACTAAGAAACCATCGGGAAAAGAATCAAGGTTTATATGTAAAGGGACTAAAACCGAAGCTATCGCTTAAGGTGATCGGATTCTGTTTGTAAACCTCAATAAAAAAGAAGGAAAAGAAATTTCTTTGCTAGGGAGCGGCTATAGAACTAAAATAGTGCAACCCTTTCCTCAGTCATGTAATATATAGTGGCGTGTCTTTAAGCAGCTTCCTCCCTGCTCTAGAGCATCGCAGGAGCGTGTAAGACTACCAGGGTGTTATGACCCAAGCATGATGGCGGGTCAGGAAGCAAGCTAGCATGCAGCTGAGCCACTTAGAGCCTGAAGTTCAACACATCAGGCGGAGAACACCTCTCCTTTATCAGCAGGGAAATAACTAAGCCAATCACGTGATTAGGATCAGTGGGATCAGTACTGATCCAAGTGATTTAGGATCAGCGGGCTCAGAACTGATCCAAAAGATTTAGTACTGAAGACAGTATGAAGGCACGGATATATAAGGACACGGTCATAACCACATAGATAGTATTTACTTCATAGCTCTTCATTTTTCAATCTAAGTATTCAGTCTCAGTATATTATGAATAGCCTCACGGCTTTTGATCATTACTTGCATGGTTACGATATTGTTCACTCAATACTTCTGCTACCTTTTTGATAACATAAACCCTCTAACAACTTCTATATACTCACGGGTATTTAGTTTGATCATTACACAGGGTTGGATCCTTGGTAATACTAGTCAGGCACTAGCCTGTAACAAATCACCGCAAAGCCAATCCTCAAGGGATTAAAAATTAATTCTAAAATCATTGCGATAATATGCAAATTATCGTTTATAGTATTAATGTGCTAGGATTATCACCCCATATTCAACATGAACGATAATTAAATTCATCAGTCGTATATAATCAATTGAAACATATCAGAGAAAAGTGTTTAAGATACCTAAAACGAACTTATACGTCAATATGTTTACGAGAACCGCCGATAAACTCGTAAAAACAAAGGGAAATGTAAAGAGATTATAAAAGAGATTGGATATTATACATTTAATAGCTACCAAGCTTTGTAACATCAGGACCACGATACGTGAAAATTTATACGCTCGTACCGAAAACGAAACTGGAGATCTGTTTACTACTCGTATAAAATCAGACTTTTTTTACTCTCGAACCTAACAGTTTCAACCCCTATATTATAGAACCTCGCAATCCCACATTATACCCTTATTAAGCCAGGTTAAAAAGAATGATTTTGTAAAGGCTGTCTTTAGTTTCGTAAAGCTATATGAAAATAATATAAAGAAAATACTGCAAGAAAGAGAACCAATACCCTATTTATACGAGTATTTTTAGGCCGACTTGGAAACCATTTTAACTTGACAGATTCTTTACGTAAAATATACCTTAAATCACTTTCGATTAATTGTTAGATCGTAGTCCCGATTTTCGTAAGAGAATAACGAGGATATATAGCTTTGAGATTATTCAGCGTACGCGAGTATGAGAGACATTAAAGAAAAAACGCAAGCGTATAACATCTATATATACTGCAGTAATAGCAGCTGTAAAAAGTTTAGTCATGCCGAAGATAACGAAAATCTAACTCAGATACATTTAAGGCGATATTTACAATACTTATGTAAACTAATGTTGAGTAAACAATGTTTTTTAATTGAATTTTTCAAATGAGATACAGAGAATTTTTCAATAGTAACCATTTAGATATCGAATCCTTCTATAACTTTATCGATAGTGAATAAAAGACGTACAAGGTCATTAACTTACGTTTTATTTCTCTATATTATTAATAACATCGTCTATTTGGTTTACGTATTCGTTACCATTAAATACCATTTGTATAATTTGTTATCAAGTTGTAATCAGCTTCTTAAACACTTGGCTATTCACAATTATGTTGGAAACGGTTTTATTTTCATTAAAGAAGGTGGGTATTTAGTCGTTATACCCGTAAAACTCTGTATAAAACTACTGCATTTTAATATCAAATCAGATTATATAGACGAGATTCTGTAGAGTACTGGTATTTATAAATATTTTTTAATATTTTAGTAAATCATTAGAGTGTAGAGTATTAACGGGGAGGATATTTCGGAGTTAGATAGCAAGGATGATAACAATAGCGAAGAAAAGTCGAGCATTAATAAGAAGGAGTAGAAATGCATACGTGAATAAAACAAACTTTTTGACTTTTCCGAATACGTTTAGCAAAAGATATTCCCAAAATGAAACGTGTTTTATACCTGAGCGATACCTTTTACGAAGGAAAGGCTTTATAAGTAGTTAGTATTGTTAAAAAAGTTCGTTTTGGAAATATTTTAATAATAACCAAAAAGAACGAAGCTTATACGAACGATAATGATAGTAACATACGAAAACTATGCGAAAAAGATAACTGTGGTTACGACAAAAAAAGAAAAAAAGAGTGAAAATTATGAAAAACTATTATATTCGATAAAGTGAAGGGGTCCCTTAGTAGAGAATATTTTTATATCGTTAACTGTTCATTTTATCTGCATATTTTGCGTTCGTTTGTTTGGAGTTTAGAAAGAAAATATGACATGAACTTTTTAATTGTTTCATGTTATTACCCTGACCAATTAAATTATTAATTTTCGACTACTATAAAGAGATTAATTCGGGATTAGACGGTTAAAATGATAATATTATTGCGTTGCGCCCGTTCGGAGAAAAAAAGAACAAGAAGGTATTTCTTAACATTCCGGTATATAAATAGTAATAATAGTTTAAAAAAGAGAAAAAATAAGAGGAAAGTTACAGAAAATTACTAGATGAACGGTAAAACGAAACGAATATTAATGGCCCAAAACAATATATTCGACATAAATATAAAGCGTCGACCCAAATGAAAGGATTCGAGAGATTTACTACAAAAAATTATTACCGAGTGGTTTGAGTTGTCCGGTATTGACGCTGGAGATATAAGCAGAACGAATGACGAAAACGAATTCGTTAACGATAAATACCCACAATTTGGAAAAAAAGAGGAAGGATTAGCATTGGCCAAGAGGGTAGCATACAATTAGAGAGACGTATTCATATTCAGTTTAAAGGATGTACGAGTAATTGACCTCATTATCTTTTCCATTAAATTCGAACTGAACAGCAGATTATTTAGGCTAAAACAACTAAGGTACTTACAAGACGAGGTTACTTCTGCTTAAAGGTTTTATCTTACGATGAAGGTAGTAGGATTCTCCGTACTAGGTTAGTAAGAACAGGATATGCACTTACGTTACCAACTAAAGAAAAATAGTAAAACATCGATTTGTTTATAATTATATTCTAGTGAACAATTGTATGATTGAACTATAATAACCAATATACTTATGGGTTGAAGTGTTCGATACTTTTCTTTCAAGGCGAATATGATGTTTTCTTCTAAGGTGATGTAGAAAATAGGTATTAAGGAATCTCTATTACTTCAGGTTATAAGTTTCAAACGGCATTCATTATACTTAATATACAATTTTTAACACTAAGAATTTCTTAGGGAATTACAGGAAGTGAATATACCTATTACGCATTGGAGGATATTACATTTAGTGAAAGTTTATTGCAAAATAGCGAGAATGATGTGAAAATTGGCGACAAACACTACTTGAACAATGAAAATGGTTCGAAAGTTGGCGAAAACGCTACGAGAAATAACCGAAGGAATACAAGAATCAGTGGACCAGTTTTACCCTCACTAATGGGGTATAACTATACCTTGAAAACGAATTTCGACGCATATATCGACAACAATAATATTTTATTACATGAATTCGAAATAATATTCGATTTCTCACACCTTTAGTATTTTCATTGTTTAGAATTCATGAAAATTAGCGTTACTTTTTATAAAATTATATGATTTTAAAGCTATATTCACTCTTTACGTTTCGAATTATTACGAGGACAGATTCACCTGTTTAAAAAATATCGAAAAAGATTCAAAATATAGGCGAAACCCGAAAACCACCCCACTTTATAAAAAATATTAAACGAATTCCTGTACCTTATATCATTTATAGCCTATTATATACTTAACAGAGAGTTCTAGACGATAATCCTGAAAACTTAATGCATAAAAATAGTGATAAAAAAGACTTCGACGGGAAAAGTTTCAAAATCAATACAATATGTACTAATAAAAAAATTAATTGCGAGAAAAATGAGTTAAAGTATTTGAGAAAATGTATTTCGTAATTTATAAAGATGTTGTAATAGCATTCAACTATTTAATATAACTATTTCTCTACTCAAATACTTTTAAGGAAGAAATTGGCGGCGTTGCTCTTTAATTGGATAGATTACCGCCTAGTAATGAAATTGTGTATAAGCTAATGCCCTATGTAAAGATTCTAGCCTTTTTCTTTGGAAATTGAACGACGTCGAGACAAGATATACTATTGGGGAAGGAGAAACATTAGCTGTTGTAAATTGTTTGAAAGAATCATGAACATGGGTAATCGAATCGCTCTTTCTAATGAGGGTTTATACTAATTATACAACTATGATTTTATCGTTAATAAATTCGATAATAACTATAGAGAAAATTGCGTAATAGGTAAACGTATTTTATATATTGAATATAAAGATTGTATATCGCCCTAATTGAAATAAAATGATTAAAATCGTTAATAGAACGTGGAAATTGTCAGGACTAATGTTTAAACTTTCAAAGTTAAACAAGAAAAAATAAGATATGAAAGACTTACCCTAAACAGTGGGAAAATATGTATTAGCGAGACTAACGATGCTAAAAGATCGAGGAAGAAAAATTCTTCTTCCTATATGAGTATTAAGTCCGTGACAAATATTACAACCAGGTATAATAATAACAACCGTATATATATCGACGAGACAAACTGGTATTGAGATATTATAGGGTACCTTATAAACGGCTATAATATAATCGAAGACTTACCATAACAAGTAAAGAGAAAATTAAAGCGTGGTTTATTAGAATTTTACATATAAAGAGGCGTATTGCGGAGACGATAATTGGGTAAAGGATACGTTATTCATGTGAGAAAATAAAAGGTACTTTGGGTATTAAGATAGGCTTACGATTTTTACGGATACTTTTCCGTAGCCTTAACTCTTTACAAATTGAGTGGAATATCATGGTATCTAACGCGATATATTGATATCAAGGAATACGTTAGAATATGCGAACCATGCGTTTTATTCAGTACCGCTTGGCCAATGAACACCAGTATCGTACTAATGGTAGCTTTGAAATTATGAGATATTATGAGTATAGACTTTGTAAGCAGAATTAACCTAAAAAGAGTAGGCGACGAAACCTATTTATATCTTGTAGTCGATTTTTTTTCTACGGTTCTTATTTTATTGAGCTATAGGTAAACTAACAGGCGAGCAGGTATGTAGAATCTGGAAACCCATTACGGATATTTTCGGCATCGTTAAAAAATGTTATTCGGATGACGTAAAATACTTTAAAAGCACCGCGATTATACTTTTTTTTAAGAACAGTGGAACAAACATAATGAACACGCTTTTATACTTTGTTTCGTACGTAGGGTTAATTAAAGGGTTAGTAAAACTAGTCAAAAATGAATTGAAGAAATAGGTTTACTAATGCGAGTATAATTAATTTAAGGAATGGCTTGAAGCTTTCAATAATATCGTAAGGCTATTAATAATAGGCTTATAAGAGACTTATCATACATATCATCATAAATTATATTGAAATTGATAGTAAAACCTTTAGGACCTCGTAGAAAGCCGCTATTAAATATGAATCGGAAATAGTTCATAGCGGTTTTCGTTAGGTTATAATCGAACAAGGAGGTATTCTGCGATGTATTTATTAGCCGACACGATAATTCTCGACAATAAATAACTTATCGATAGGTAAAGCGATGAATTAAAGCCTAAATTGACTTTAATAATGATGGCGGAAAGTTTTAAGTCGGCGACTGGGTGGGGGAAAGTATATCGAAAACTTTCGATATTAAGATAAGAAGGTTTAAGGTTAACAAAGATGAAAAACCAAAGAATATTCGAGCGCCTACTTTTAAGTAACGATGAACAGAAACTTAGGAAAGTTAATAAAATCGAAATATCCGATTTCTTTTGAATTGTTAATCACATTATGGGAAGGAAGAGAAGAAATGTTTATATTGATTCGTTATAACTATGTATTAGACAAGCAATAAATAAGAGAGAAAAGAACATCGCGAACAAGGGGGAAGATGAAGTCCAACATGAAATCTAAGATGTGGAAGAAATTATTGGACCTTATAGTAATAATCTTAACGACACCTCTAGATAAACAGTATTGGGATGAAACGAATATATTGATCTTTTTCAAAGTAAAAAGGTGTGAAGTTGAAACCATAGTTAGAAACATTTAAAAGTTAGTGGTTGAAAGAAAGAAAGAAAGGACAAATATTAAGGATTAAGGTTAGAAAGTTGCAAGGTTAAATCTAAAGGTTTAAAAGTTGGTGTTTGAAAAGAAAGGGGAAACTTGGAAGATTATTGTAGAAGGTTTACTTTGTTCCTTTATTTTTGTTCCTTATTCTTTGTTTCCTGTGTTTTTTGTTTTCTTTGTTCCCTTTATTTCATTACCCTATAATACTCCACCTCAACTTTTAATGTAAAACTTAAACTTTATTTTATTTTACTTTGTTTTATATGGCTTCGAGAACTTATCTATATATTTATTGAGGGGATAGATGGTAGCATGGAAGATCGGAATCTATACTCAGTATGACTTACGCTGGGTAAATGGATACCCGAGGTTATAGGAGGAATGTATAGAGGATAAAGGGGACTTGCGAGCACTAGTTGAACCTAAATAACAAACAACAATACAAATCCGCCCTCACTCCAAATACCTCTCCGAGCCCCTTACTGTCTCAATGTAATTACAACTCATAATTAATACGAAGGCTAACGGGCTTCATTATGAAAGAATCATACAAAGTCTTCAAAGTTCGCTTTCTATAAGCGTATACAACATATCAAAGTATAGATATAGCCTACGATTACCAACCTTCCTTTATTCTCTGAAACTATTATAACTTAATATTTGAATTATCTTTTTATGCGTTTACCCTATAATCAATTTTTTTCGTTCATTATTTTGTTCATTTTTTCTGTATCCCATGTATTCTTTATAACCGTATGATGTTTTCATATTTTAGTAACAGCAATGAAATACTATGTAAGAGACGTATGGATGATAGTTGATACTATATTGATCGCGTCAAAATTATCATTTGTTTTTATTTGTTTATGATAGCCTCAACCAATATCCCCTACTATTCTTCCAATTCCTTATTATTACCTATAACTTCCCTATTCATATTTTCTTCATTATTATGCACCGTTTCATATTAAATAACATCCAACTCAACCTTAAGTATATTGTATTTACATAGGAAATCGAAGAGTTATTTGAAAGCGTCGTAGTTTTTTTTTTTTTTTTTTCTAGTAGTAAAAGTGTGTTTTTGATAACAAAAAACGATTTTCAATATTGAAGACACGTGTTTATAATAATAAAGAGTTATTAGACATCTTGAATAGTGAACATAAATGTTTTTTCTTAGTTGTTAGATGTGGAGCTATCTTTAAGTTTTGTAGTTGGTAAAGGTTATGTCAAGATAATTTGCCCTGAAATATCCAAAAATTTCAAACGATTTATTCCATTCATTTGATTTATCCATGAGGTTTATATTCGTTCGTCTATCTATCAATGTATCCCTCGATGCGAATAGTTAACGGATTTATACTGATAAACTTCACCAAAGCATCATTTGAACAACTTTTGTTATTACGTTAGCGAAATTATCTTTGCCATGGATTGATCGTAAATCTTAAATCTCACTGATTTCGTATAGTTTCCTTGAAGATATCACATTTATTGTCAAAAGTGTTTCGCTTATTATTTTCAGTTTAAAAATGTAGCCGACGAAAATTTCGAATTTTGAAATAAAAAAATAATAAGTAATTATAATCAGAGTCATTTGGTTACTATATTAATAGGACCCTTAATAGCTACAATGATGTTAACACCTATCATCATATCTTAGATCTATGAAATGAAAACCCTAATTCTCACCCTTTGGCATTTGAAAAACAAACTAATGCGAAATTTTTTATATTAATATATAGAAGAAAGTTGTTGTTATTTACAATAAAGAGGTCAGAGAAAATGATTACTTTGGATATTTTCAAATTTATGTAAAGAAAATTAAGCCGTGAATTGAAATTGTTCATTAGCTATAAATTACGCTTATAAAGCTTGTCTATCTCGTCATCAAATGGATTTGAAACTTGAGGTATTACGAAAAGTTCATGAAATGTTTATAATTATGATATAGTTGCAACATACATACTGTAAACTTATTATTAAAAGTATCTATATATTTTTAATGTTGAAGCCGTTGATAATTACCCAATTTTTTCCGTTTTATGTATATTGAAACTTGATATACAACATATTCCTTTCATCATTCCGATGTAAATTGAATATTGACCTATTCAACTTTTTAAAATTTTCAGTATCCACCCATAAAATTAGTTCAACTTTTGGTAGTATAATGATTTTATTGCTTGTTGTGCCTCCTCAACGAATTCTTATGTTTTGAAAAGAACATGTAGTTAATTTTCAGACCAAAGAAACTGTATTATCCATAATTGTAATAAAAAGCATGAGGTTGAACATAAGGGTACCATATCCAACTCTTTTCGAAAATAATTTTAATATGTAACAAACCAAACAATATCAATGTTGAAAATACTGTAAAATATTTCACGTATTTCTTCACTGTATCTCATTGATATTGATCTCGAAATTATTTCGAAAGTTTTCGAAGTATAATCCATTAAATATTCATTATAAAATATATATCAACTTGTACAATAACGCGGCTATTAAGGGTTATGTTTTTTTATGTCATCAAAATGGTGGCAAAAACAACAATCATTCGTTGACTAATTTTCTACATTATTGGTAATTGCATAAAATCTAGTTTTTGATTGGTTACCGTGACCCTTGGCAAAAAACCATCATTTTTCAAATGCTTGAAATAATTTAGTACCATAAAATGAATAAAATATTAAGGGATTAAATCGATTCACATCATTTTACCCTTCGAATATGGCTCCAAAAACAACTTATAAAACTCCTTATTCTAAGAACCCACGAATATCGGTTTTGTCACTTCTTTTAAAGGGGTTAAAAATATTTTAATAAATATTTTAGCTCTTAATATAACGAACACGACTTTGGAATCCTTTTTTCTTCTTATATTTAAAATCGTATAACAAACCATAAACGGTATATCATCGTCAAATTCCATAGTTCTAGGATATTAATCTCTTTTTTAAACGTTTTTATTACTTTCGTAGTCGTCTTCATCCCCTTCATTAAATAGATTTATAAATGATGTGATTGAATAAATTGTATTTTCTTGCTTAATCTGATGTTAATACTTTTCTAGGTTTACCATTAATTTCCCATCTCTTTTTTTATCAATATCAATTGAAAATATTTTTTGAGAAAATATAGACATTATTCAAACAAGATTCAAATCTAAATGAGTCTATCAAGTCGAACCATATCTTTCATTATTTTAAAAGTCATTTATTAAATGTTTTTTTTCTTCATAAATTTGCCGATTGATTTTGAAAGAATTTCCTACGCTCAAAAAAAAAAGCTATAAACTATTTCTTCATTTTCAATACTCCTAACTCATCTATTCTAACCTAATAAACACAGATTAGTGTTACAATGTTATTAAACGTTACAACGCAGTATATTCGAATCGTTGTCGAAATAACAGTATTATTGCATATTCAAGAAATAGATGCGTTACTTCGAAGTTTAGCAAACCGCTAGCTGCTCTGTAAAGTAATTAGTAGGGATAATTGTTTGGCGCGTGCCCTAGTCTGAATTGAAAGCCTATTTGACTTGAATTATACTCAACCAACGAACAATACAGTTAACTTTCAGTTAGTACAATCAACTTACTGATAATATAGTTGACTTGACTGTATTGCAATTAACTGCTGTTCCAACATCTATAATTATATACTCCGCGGAAAGCTAGGATTTGAGGGTCGTCTCAACGCATTTTTTGAACGAGGTTGATAATGCAATAGTTGTATTTACGAAAGAAATTATCTCATTATATCGTTTTGAATATAATTTCGTCATTTTAAGTAACCTAGGTTTTCCGCCAAGTAAAATAAACATAAAGGAAAACGAGCTTTTCTTGACTTTTAAAATAAGACAGCCGATGTTAGGTAGCCCTTCATATGGCGTTTTTTTTTTTTTTTTCATTGTGAAAGCGACTTAAACATTTTCACCTCCTCTATCTTCCAGAAGTTATCGTCGGAGTACTTGCTACATAATCCATTACTCATGATATTTCGGCCGTATAACTTGAATTTTTATAATTGTTGGATAGGTTTTAGATCGCAGCCTAGTGTCTATAGATAGCCGATTCCAATTAGGTTTCAAAATTAAAAAACAGTCTCTATCCTGACTCCGATATCGTCGACATCGGAAAGCCTGAGAGTCTGTAGCCTTTAACTACCGACGGAAAACTACCGTTTTAAAGGCCTTTTCGAATAATGTTTAGGTTGAAATTAAAGTTCACAACAAATTTAATAAAAAGATTATCGAAAAAAGAGGCAGCGTAAGCTTTTTAGCTCTAGTTTTCAGGATTGATGAATATTACATTACTGTTTTTACAAATAGGTCAAAACTCTTAAAACCGGCCGTAAATACTTCGAATATGGATTCACAGTTGATCAAAATGAGAAAAATGTAATAACGGGTTTAAATGATTTTTTCCCCTCTAGTATAAACGTTTTTAACAATAATGTGAAAAAGGTTCTCCACAATTTAAAAACATTTATGGTTTACTTTTTTAAGGATAATACTACACACGTCAGTAATGCCTCGGTAAAATAGGGTTTTGGAAAGATTCAGCAATGTTTTTTTCCAATATATGTATAATCAGTTTTAATATTTCTCTAATCTTTAAGGCTAGTCTACCATTGGGATAAAGTTTCAAATATATGGTCAAAATTATCAATGAACTTGTAAATAAATTTATTAGAAAAATTGTTTTGAGCAAAACCCGTTTTTGATCAGAAAATACTCAATTCGTCAAAGCAGTTAAATCCTGGCTTTATGATAATATAAAAACCATTAAATCGGAATGATACATTTAAAATTGAAAATGAAAACTTTAAAATTATGAATAATAAATCTTTATATATTTTATTAAACCGGTGCTCAAATACAGGAAACCTTCTTTTAGGAGTTATTCTAACTTTTTTATTAGTTTTTGCGCTTCGCCGTTTTATATATCGTTTTTATATTATTAAATACATATATTGGAACTTTATTATCCATTACGGTCATTTTTAACTTATAGATACCGATAGGCATTATTTTTCTCATCAAAGGGAAAGGGGACCGTTTTACATCATTCATTATTTATACCCCTTACATGTTCATAACTTGTGGCTGTATTCGTTCGCAAATTTGGTTTTAAAATGTAGGAAACAGAATTTCATTTCAAACCGTTTTATTTCGGATATTGATCATTATTATAATTTATTAACGTAAGAGTTTATTTGTCGTCAGAGTTGATATATAAAGATGTTTGAAGAGAAACAAAATGACAAAAAAAATATTTTCATTAATTTTATTGAATCCTGTTGAATAATCTCCGGAAATAATATTAATACAGAGTTCGAGCCTTATAACTTCTATATTCTCCCCTTTGAAATATTCATTACTATATTGTTAATGGTTTTCAAATAGGTTTTGATTGTTTTCGAAATTATAAGGCGTTGGTTATGAGGCATTTCCGGGGTATGAAAAAGCGCTTTAGTTTCGGAGCCAACCCACGAGGTTACCCTCGAAGTGTGCTTTTTCTTTATGGAGTTTACGCTCTACTTTACCCCCTTCATTTCTTTCCCGTAGCCAATGGCATGTTTGAATTTGTACAGCTGCCTTTACGACTTCTATAGCTGCTTATAGGAGACAACGTTAAGTTGTTGAACAGCTCTATGAGACTTGAGTGGCTAAATCAAGAAGGTGCTCCGATAACGGCGCCGCGATACCAAGGTTCGAGGGGATATATCCACCTTTACATTTGGTAACTGTATATGTGTTGACAAGATCAACTTTATACGGGGTTTATTTTATTTACCGTAATATAGGATATATTTGGATTTTTCTTTATAATAGACCTCGTTATTAATGTTGTGTGAAAGGGAACGAATATACTATGTATATGGAAGATAACGGTCAGTAGTCAAAGGCTTTTGATTTGACTTTTACTCTCTCTTCCCCCCCCTTTTTTTTAAAAATGGCGCGGGAATGCGCGGATGGGCTGACGTAACAGGTGCTGTAGCCTGAACGGTGATACGCTTTTCACGTCGCATCGCCAATATTATAATGGTGTGTGTTTATTTTTCTTTTCTTTTTTTTTCGATTTTAATATAACTGAACAGTTTCTTATATGAATTGTAATAGTTGATGATAAGAAAGAATCCTGTAGATACCTGTAGGAGGTATTGTAACTCAAGGTCTCCTGGATACTATACAAGCGCTAGGGCCTCTAATCTATTATTTCAAAACCTTACGGTACCTTACAGTTCAGAGACCTATAAGCGTATGAACTGTAACTCAAGTCGAGCTGAGAAGCGCGGCCGAGTTAATCTCTACCCACCGCCTATTGACTCTGGAGAAACAATTATATGAACTTTGGAGGAAGAGAAACCATAGAAAACAATATATAGAAAAATATCTTGTAGAAAAAGGCGGAGGTAAAATGTATCGCAGTTACGTATGCTATTGAGGTTTATGAAATATGATTGACGTTGTCGTTGCAACGTAGTCGATTCGTATCGTTGCAACGTATTCGATTAGAATCACTATAGTCGAAGTAACGGGTGTTGCATTGATATTGTTGATTAAGGTGTAATTTTCAAGTTTGGCAAACCGCTAACCGATCTGCATACTAATTTGTATGGTCAAACGCCTTGGCTTGTGCCCCAATTTGAAATGGGCACCTACTGTATTGCACTTGTAGTACAGTGTATTCAAATCCCACAAACTGCAGTCAATTTGCAGTACGTACAATCAACTTTACTGCAATTAAAGTTGACTTGGCTATACTATACTTGACTGTTATTTCAACACTGGCAGCTTTTTGTTTTGTACCTGGATGCCAGTATGGCTTGCTATTAATTAGTAGCAACCTTTGAAATCCCTCCTTAATCTGTAAGCTAAAAATAAGCCAGATCCCTGTCAATTCCGATTAATTTATACTAAAATTGACATTAATTACGGCCCTTCGTGGCCCTTTTTCTCTACTCTTCCAAAACCTCCATTCCTCAAATCCTGTGTGCAGATCTTTCGCTACAAACCTACGCAAATCAGGTATGCCACTACTTACATACCTTTTGCCAGTAGTTTGAATTACTGCCATTATCACCTTTGCTATCGTTACTATTGCCATCGATACCGTTGCCCTGGCGGTCTTCCAGTTTGCTAGAGCAACCCTGTTTCTCCACGTTATGTGCCGGGCGGTCCACGTATCCCTCGATTCGTATGGTTATCGTATTGCTGTCCACAAACCTTTCCAAGGCGCTGTTAGGGGTAGCCTTAGTTATGGTATCGGTAAGGTTATCTTTTTTTTTATCGTTAATTCACCGGAACTTATCGATTTTCCGGGATTCGTATACGTTCTTTAACGTTATTAAGTTTATTATTAGGCGTTTTTTATTGGTTGTGCCTAGTTTTGAAAAGGATTCGTAAAGGCTTCGGAAGTCGGTATATATTACTATAAGTACTAGTAATGGTTATAGCTGTTGAGTAATAATCGTTAATATACTATTAGTCACTATATCGATATCAAAGAATATTATTATGCCGTATACTTTTGATATTAATATACAACGAGTTATACGTTTACATTTAACAAATATCTAATATACGAGGTTACAGTTAATTATAAACTTCTTTTTTAACCTATCCTTATTAACTAGTATTATTAAGAAGTAGATTTGCTATATAAGGTTAATATTATTGATGAATGACCTATCTGTAAAGATTATTGATTTTGCTTTCGTTAAATTTACAAAAACTATATTAATTCCTCTTTTTATACGGTCTATTTTCCATTAAATTCGTTTATTTAACTTGTTAGAATCTTTGTTTTATAGGTTTTATATTTATGTTATAATGGAAAGATTGTACGTGGTTATCGGTTGATATAACGCGGCGATATAAGCCGTAGGTACCCTTTATTCCAAATACCTTTGTAATTTTACCTCGTAGGTTTTGTCGATAAACATTAAGTTCGTAATTTACCCTTTTCAACGTAGGCTAATGCAAGTGCTGTTTTAAGCCTTAATACTATAAATATGGATTAACGATTCATTAACGTCAAGTTTTATACCTTTAGACAACGTTTTAGCTAGTTTACACTGTTAAAGACTTAACTTCTCGATAGCATACTATTTCGTTGCTATAAACCTAATATTGCCGAGAAAAAAAGGTATCGTTAGTTTATATACCTACGGTACCAAAGTTTTAACCCTTTATAATTAACAGGTACGTGTTAAAATTTAAAGTCTTTACATTAAGCCCATTTTCAAAATACGCCTGGTATGTTAGGAATTAGTAAACCTTTGCATCAGCTAGTTTGTATAAAAGCTTAATATAACGTATTACCGTACCGGCCGGAAATTTGGCACTGATTTATTTTCACAACTTTAGCAATATAATTCGCTGAAGATTAATAGTGGATTACGTGTACGTTTACATAATATCCTGGCTATTAAGTGTAAACTAACCTTTTATACCGTTAGTTAAATTAGTAGTAATAAAGAATATTAAACGTGAACAAATCCTTTAAATTGTAAGCGATTAAATAAAAATTTAGTATTTACTTACCGTATCTTTAAGCGATGAGCCATAACTTTTCGTACAGCCTATCCATAGTTTTACCTTTAACTTTGTTAATTATTTTTGAATTTCAATATAAATTAAATGACTCCTTATAGTAAACAGCGTTTTATTTTCCTTTGGTCTCTTTTTCTAAAGGATTTTTCTAATGTATTAATAATTTATTCGATACATAATTTAAGGGGAAGTTTTCCGTTATACTTTTTCTTTTAAGATACCTACAACGTTGTATATACTTTGTTAGGCCTATAATTCCTGTCTCCGTCCTACTCTCTAGTATGTATCCTTTTCTTAGGTGGTCGTTTACGTTGCCGACGTTTTATTGATTTTTTAATAATTGGTTCCGGAGAATTATATCAGCCAATCCTCTCGGCTCGAAGGTTATCGATATCAGGATCTTAATTAGACTTAAGGGGCCCAAAGGGCTTTGGATACGGCTTAACCTATATGGTTAAAAAAGTCTTGGAACCGTTAACAATTTCAATTACTACGTTTATATTAGTAATATTTAAGATATTATACATCCTATCCTATTTTCCTGACTTTCGTTACGTAAAGACTTCATTTTAAAAATGGAGTCAAAGCACGTTTATTATTTAAGGTCCGTTTTTAGTGTTAAGGGTATTATTAACCTGGCGGCATACCGATTCATGTCTTAATTTCTTTAGGGATTTACTATATTCTATAACACGTTTTTAGGTATTTGATAAGGGTATCTATTCAGTTGTTTTAAGTGAATAAGCCCCAAATACTAGGAAAGTTAGTATAAGTTCTTTAAGGCTAATAATATCATTAAGGCCTTTTATCATTATTTAAAGCCGTGTTTTTTAGCTTATAAAACTTTCAATTTGCAATATAAGGATATCGTAAGCCTTTCGTAAAATGGTATATATATTTTCGACCTTATTAATACCTTAGTGAAATCTAACGGAGAATTATTTATTTAAATCCCTATTAACTTTATATTAGCTTAAAACCTTATCGTAATAAATTTGGTACCGGTATTGTAAATTGGTACGTTTGGTAGGCTAAAATACGTGTTAATTTATAAAGTACGTAATATCTCCTATATTTCTTTTACCGTAATTGTTTGAAGGAATTTAACGCCGTAGAATATTGTAATAGAGTTTATAACGTATAGTATTAACTTATCGTTTAGGTAAAATACGTTTACAAAAACTTTCAAGTTAAAGTTTTGGTCTTTTTAAACGTAAAAATGAACTTTAAGGGGGTTTGGAAGTGTGTTCTGCAATAATGGTAGAGTTGTTTAACTACCTTTAATACTGGCAAGTTTATATTTTTGTGGCTAGTTGTCTATAAGACTTTATACAGTCTGTTAGTTGCCAGTTAATTAAACCTATAGTATAGTTAGTGAAGTTTCGCCTTCGTCAAGTTTAATATTATTTACTTTGACCATTAAAAATAAAAATAGAAATACCTTTACTGAAAAATAAGTGAAAATATTTTGGCGGCTTTAACTTATATTAGTTTGTTAGTCTCAACGTTGAAGTTGAAGTCGAGGTTTTTCATATACTTTAGGAAAAGGAACAAGAAGGTGGAGGACTCCAGGATATGGAAAATGATAAATCTAATAATAATCTTAACCGTCGTTGATCCTAGTAAAAATAGCTTTTTTTCAGGGATAAAGCTAACCTTGTCCTTGATAGCATCCGTATGGATAAGTTCCGTAATAGTATTAGTATCCCTTCGTAATGCGATGTATTGTGAATAGCCTCCTGTTAAGTACCGTGTTGCCCCCGTATCAAGCATAATCCCCTAAAAGACTTGTTTCGCATAGCGGTTTCGAATAGTAAAGAGGTATGTAAGGCCAGAGTCTTTATCGTCATAGTGGAGGTAGGGGTCTTTACTTATAAGGCGGTATAAAAAGTCGTGGTCGGTTAGTTACTACGTTGTTTATGAGTGAGTACCGGTAGCAGTGCCAGTATTTTTGTATTAACCGATGGCCTTTGACTTATTTGCCTTTTATTTGTTTTTACTTCCTTTAAACTATGTGACTCGTTTGATATAGTCCTAATTAAAGATAAACGGAAATTACGTATAATACATTACCTGTTCTTCGTTACGTTCAGCGGCAGTATAATGTATTAACTAACAGCTTTGTTCGCCTCAAATTCAATATTTTTAACGCTTAATGTAAATTTTTTTAGTTGGCTTAAAGTCCTTAGGGATGAGTAATATCCTCTTTCGTAGGTAAAGGTTCGGAGCGTCCGTTAACCGTATTGGCTAAGCCTTCTATACCTTCGATTAATGTTGTATAAATTATGAGAGTTTTTCTTTCATTACTAAATTCAGAAGCTCAAAATTATATATTGGTCGAGCTGGAAACTCGAGTAGTTACGGTCGCTAACGAGAAACGCAATTCGGTAAAAACCCCTTTGCAAGTAGCATTAGGGTATTAAAGGGCGTATTCAAACTTTTTGTAGCCTATAACTACTTGCCGGACCTGTTAGCGTAAGGTGTCTTCTTTAGCTCCCACGTTCCATATTACTTGTTGGTAAAGTATTAGACTATCAAGAATCTAATGAAAAAGATCCATTTTGCTTTCCGACTCTTTTTTGTAATCTAATATGTAAGACTACTTAATGATATTCCAGTTGGTGTGATATTGGGTGAGGTTAACATCGTATTCGAGGTGACTCTATATGTATTATAGATTTCGTGAAAAGATAAGTAATTCGTTTGGTACCGAAAGTAGTAATCCTCGGCTTAACTGGTAAGGATATTAGGAAATAACGAGTGAAAACTTGGTAATTTAACCTTTATATAACGGCAGATATTGAAGAATGGGTATAACTTGACGTTGAGGAAGTTATACGGCTTCCTGTTATGCTTTTTCTTTTCTTCCTAGATTTTGAATAACGTAGTAATTGCTGTATAGTCCGTATTCTTCATGGTAACACGTCGTCGGGAAAGGGTAATATACTAGTCGTAGGGACTTTTCATATCTTTTGGGTAGGGAAAAGACTAAGATTGTTAGTATTAATGGATAAAATAGGTACCTTTAACTGAATTTGAAGGGGAAAAGCTAGTGGTCGTGCCTATAGTAGGCTTGCATGTAAAGCCGGTTGTTCTTTGTTTTGGCTGTTGAAACTAGACGTGCTAAGGAGATTGAGGAAAATGAGCCTAGGGTTTTCTTTCGCGAGTGACTTAGCGTTACTCCTTTTGGTATTAAAGAGTCCGTAGAGGTTCTTGCTTAATTGATTGATGTAGAGCGCCAACATCAATACCTTTTTTCCGTGTTTGTAGCCTTTGATTTACGCTCTCAGCCGCTTTTAAGGGCGTATTTCGCGCTGTTACGTAAAGGTGCTGGATTTCTGATCAGGTTAATGTGTTACTTATCGTTAGTATATAAAAAGGCTTAAATTAGCTAAAAATAAAAAGAAGGTCCTTTGGATCGCGTGTAGGGGCAGTAAGATTACTTAACGTTCTTTCCTTTAGGTCGTAGGTCTTAAGAGCATTCTTTAAGTTAAGACAAGTTGAAAAAAGTCTTTTCCAGCCTCGTAGAACTCTTCTCTGGTACGTAAATCCCTTGGCGTTCAAGTTTTTCCTTTAGTCTAAACTTAATAGTTTTTTGGATTCTTTTCTATATATTAATAGTCTAATCGTTGAAAAACTTACGGTATTTGCGAAAACCACGGTTACCGCGATTAAGTTCTTTGCCGACTTTTTTTTTGATAATGTAACAGCCAACGGAGTTAATAAGGTATTTTTCCGTTAAGTTTTTATTAACATCCAATGCCTACTAGTTGTCGTCGTAAAACTTGGTAAAACCTGATTTAAAGGCTTTAAATTTCCCCATAAATGCCTAATTTATAAGAATTTTAACGGTTTGGCTTATGGGGACGTGTAAAACGCGTAGGGCGAGAGACTTGGTAATTTTGAGCGTGGGCACTTGGTGTTTTTAGCGTAAAATTGCATGGAGAACTTAGCGACTTGACGACTTAGCGTAGAGTTGCACGACGTGACTTTCTCGGCGCGAGTTGGCGATTCTTAGTGTTTTCGCTTAAAACAGCGAATTTGACGATAGGAGTGGCGTAAGAAGTGAAAAAGGTAAAGTAGGGCAAAAGTTTGGTTTAAAAGTTAAGGTTGAAGGTTGTTTGCTTGTGGTGGAGGTCGAAGATTGTTGTTTTGGTGTAGGAACTTAGTCATTTTTCTTACTGTAATAGTACCCGTAGTAGTACTCACTTAGTCATTTGCGAACTTGCTGAACTTTGAGACTTTTGACATTTAATTTCAACGTCTTTAAAAAAAATTAGTAAAGATTTCTTAGTTCTTTTAGTAACGATACTATCTCTACCTTGAGTCCGCCGTAAAAACCGACGTATCTTAAAGTCTTTTCTACTTACTACCGTAAAAACCAACGTAGCAGTAAAGGTCTTTAGCAAGAATCTTTTCTCTACCCTAGCCGCCTTTGTTGACGTAGAGCGTAACCAGAAAGTAGCTTCTTCTTCTACTTAGCCAATCTGTGCTTAACATAATAAGCACTGATCAGTGTTGGTAGGACTTTATCTTTTTAACGTAATCGATTTGAATAACTGTTGTCGAAGTAACTGGTATTTCGTTGATATTGTTGATTGAGGTGTAAGTTCTAAGTTTGGCAGATCGCTAGCTAGTCTACATACTAATTTGTATGGCCAAACGCTTTGGCCTATGCCTCACTTTGAAGTAGGTTCCTACTGTGCTGCAGTTGTAGTGCAGTGTATTCAAATATTACAAACTGCAGTCAATTTGCAGTACGTACAATCAACTTTACTGCAAATAAAGTTGACTTAGCTATACTGCACTTGACTTCTATTCCAACAATTGAAAAAACTTAATATGTTCCGTAACCTGCATGTTACATATGTAAAATCCAAAAAGGGTTGAATCTTTATTAAATCAACCCTTATTTACAACCTTGTCAATATATTTATTAAATACCGACTCCTGGATAATAAGTTCAATTTATGTTTTATCTTTTTTTTTCTAGAGTTTTAATACTAATATAAGTAGTGGTATTATTAATTATCAGCAAAGCCTCCATAGTCGCCACAGTTCTATGTGTTTTACTTTATCGTTATCACGTGTCCATATCGGATTTTATAAGATTTCAAAAGTTGAAACGTGCTTTCTAGCCCTTTTTTTGCAAATTCGGTTCCTTTTTTTAGATTCGCCGACTTTTTTATATTGGTGTCGCTGCGAAAGCGCTGGTTAGGCGTTTGATTACCCTCCGGCAGCCTTTTTTCATCGCTGTTGAGGTGGCAGAGAGTGACATCGCGTAGGCCACAGCCGTGAAATTTTTAGGCGGCTGTTGCGCATTGCCGGCGCGCCTGGATTCCTTCTCGGAGAAGGTGGCGTTTTCAACGACGGCGACAGGGATAGCAAAAACCATACGGACTTAATTAAGAAGAAGCTCGCCGCGAACACCCCCGTCGCCATCTTCGCTACCCCTCTTAGCGCCGGTTCTGCCGCCGCCCCCCATTATTTCTAGTGCCTTACTCCTTTCTAACAATAGGAATGAGTGCAGCGGGAGAGATTATCTAGTCCTTCGTGTCCGTCATAATAAAGTTGTTACATAGATAATAGTTAATAGTTTATAGTAAGCCCATATCTTTATTTCTATAGAGTCATTAATGTTTACAATAACGCCCATAAAGATAATAACGTGTTATATATTTAGCCGTCAGGCATAAAACACAAATATTGCCAACGGGTGTAAGACGTTATCATTTCCAGCGGGCGTTAAAAGTAGGTCTGTTTTGGCCCTAATTCAACTCTTCGTCGTAAAAAAAAAAAAAAAAAAAAAAAAAAATAGTCCATAACGTGACAAAGGTTCGGAAATTCTTAGGGTTTAGAAAAACCCTCGAATAAAGGTTTCATATACTTGCCCATCCGGGGGCATCTTGGGTAGCCGTGGCAGCGCGTGTTTTCATTGCGACTTTTTTTTAAAAATTATCACCTTGAGTTAACGTCGCATTGTACGTATATAAGATGTACTTATTTACTATTATAATATTTTAATGACTTCATTCGCTTTTAGTGTAACATTAGTTACTTATTAATAGTCTATTACGGTTCAAAGGGAAAAAAGTAAGATTTTGATCTTTTTAATAAGTGTATATATTATGGTTTTACGTTGGGTTTTTTATTCTTATTATCCAATGAAGTAGGTCAACCTATATACGTTAAGACTTGCTTGATATATATAACCTATATACGTAATGAGTGTACCGTTTGTTTTGTTGTTTGATTTGTTTTTAAACTTATATTATACGTGTTTTTTTGTTTACAAAAAAATAGAAAGGCAAAGCGTTTCAAGGAATATGCATAAAACCTTTATTAGTTTTTATATTAAACGGTAGGAAATACATGCGCCTTACGGAAACCTCATTATAAAGGTTTCTTTTATTAACTGCGCTAAAATAGGCGTTGGATAGCAACTTTATAAGCTGTATCTCCAGTTAGATTAGGATTATGGGCTCCAGACTTTTTGTGCCCAATAGTGAATTAGGTATTCTAAATACTTGAAAATAGAGATGGTCTAAAGCTTAAGTTTCTTGCATTGCATAAAATTCTTTGAGTTGTGTGTTAAAGTGAGGGATCCTCTGATTACAATCTTTTCCGGTGATATCTATATTATTTTCTTAGCAGCAAGCATTCAGAGCTACCCGGTGATGGCAGGTATAAAAAGTTTAATTACAGTATATTTATATTAACTATGCTGACTGAAAATTGACTATTGTTGGAATAGTAGTAATTGCAGTGCAGTAAGTCAACTTTACTGACAGTAATGTTGAGTATGATGAGTGAAAGTTGAGTGTATTGTTTCGTGTGGACCTACTGTATTAGCTGAAAGTCAAGTACAGTATACGCCTACTTTACACTAGAGCACAGGCTAAGCAATTGACCATACAAATTACTATGCAGACCGGCTAACGGTGTGTCAAACCTGGAACAAGACATTTATCACTTGACTGCACAATATTGATGTTACTTCAACCAATCGAATCGACAACATTTTAAAGTCTAAAGCCCTATCAATACTGATTAGTGATTATTAGGTTCAACATAGATAAGCTGAATAGAAGAAAAGGCTACTTTCCGGTTACGCTTTGCGTTAATAACGGCGGCTAAGATAAAGGAAAGACTTTTGTGAAGAGCCTTTACTACTGTGTTAGTTTTCACGGTAGTACTTTAACAAGACCTCTGGGCTCCACCAGTTTCTACGGTATCCTAAAGGTAGCGACAGTATCGTTATTGAAAACAATAAGAAATCTTTACGGATCTTTTTTAAAAACCTTAAGATTAACTGGCGGAAGCTTTAGACTTTAGCAAGTTGATAAACTGCTCAGTAATTACTACTACGGGTGTTACTATTGTAAAAACGACTAAGTCTAACGGCCAAAACAATGAAAAACATTCGATCTTTACCTTTGAGAATGAAAGACCTTTGAACTTACCTTATATACCAAGCTTTTACCTAAATACTAAGTTTTTTCTCCCTTGGCTTTACTCGTTTCACCTCCCCTACACTAATATAATTATCAATTTCAGTGCTTTAAACGAAAACAACAAGATTTGAAAAGTCGCGCCAAAAACGCTACGTCATGTCGCGCAACCCAACACCAAATCGCCAAATTCCCACGTGACTTTACACCAAAACATCAGGTTCTATGACAGCTAAAACCTCAAAATAACACACAGTGAAAAGAGAATGGAGGCTATTAAAGCCTTTGGACCCCTCTTTTTAAAGCAATATAATAAAAAGCTCTAGGGGTACGATATCGACGAAAGCTTAACAGAAAAACACCTAGTCAACTCCGTCAGAAGTAATATAATCAACTAAAACCAAGGCGAAAACTTCAACTATAGCAACCATGATTATCGTCAATACCGTAAGTGCTTCGACAACTGAACTATTAATATATAAAATAGTTTTAAAATAGTATTAAGTTAAAGTTTAAGGTAGAACTTAAACAGCGAGGGATTGATATATCAGTTGAAAGCTTTAACAAAATGGTAAAAACCTGTTTCGATATAGCCTGGCTTAATGAATGCTCTTAAGACACACTTTCCAAGGGAAATGGTATTGAAAAACCTTAACACCTATACATATGTTCTAGGGGACCTCCCCTTAACCACTAGCTAAGTCGAGTATCTTTATGCGTTAACGATAGAAAACATAATAACCTACTCGGTAATCTATTACCTTTACGTAATAGCGCAAAGTACGCTTTTAATAGCAAAAAGGATCATGAAATGGCGGCTAACAATAAGGTAAGAGGAATTAACATTGGTGCTTTCCACCAGTCTTTTAAGTAAAATCGTTAAGTTACTGAAAACCTTCAAGCTTCTATTAACCTCTAATACTTTAATTAGTATTTCCAAGCCGCTTGAAATTCTTTCCACGGCATATTTGAATATACGCGCGAGCGTTTTACAAGTCCTACCATAGGACTAAACTCCTTGGGCTAGGCGACTATAAATTACCCTTAATATTGTGGCTCTGAGGCGCTAAAGCTTAAACTATAATAAAACAATAATAGAGATTTGGATAACAATTGTAACTTTTCTCTAAAACCCATCAAAATAATTAATATTAACTACAAGATTTTTACAGACTTCGCCAAAATTTGGAATAATGTAAAAAACAAAAATAGAAAGCTTTATAATATTTTCAATACGAAGATAATGACCTTTTTAAGCATTTGTGAGTGAATAAAGGTTTCTCTTTTTCGTTTTTACTTAATATTTTCCAGTATCCTTACAATGTGTATAAGGAATTATTACCTAATCTTTTTAACCTAATTAACTAATTTTCATGAAATTTATGATGGTATAAACGGCTAATTCAAATACGACGTCCACCTTACGTAATACTATACAAATTAGGCTACTACAAGATGAACTACGATAACAACAAAAAAGAAAAAGAAGGAAATACTAATAAATATGCTAAATCAGATATTCGACAAGCTAATATTATACCAATAGATAATAGTGAAAGCTTACGTTAGCGAAGCCATACTTTGTGAGCAGGTAAAAGTAGTTGTTACGGGTGTTAAAGAGTTTAAATACGCATTATAATGGCTAGATGTCACTTTCGAAGACTTTTTCAGTTAGTTACGCATTTCGTTGGTAACTATAATAGCGAGTATACCAAATTCGTTTGGCTTATACTCCTAAACCGGTAACTTCCCTAACCTAAATAAAAAAAAGACTTTACGGTAGTTAATTGTATCGACTATAAGAACAGATATAGGTGCCTTTAACGTTTAACATCTGGTTTAACAGCCTTGAACTAAAGGTAACAGTTACTTAGGCGTTAATGAACTAAAGATCTAAGCGTATCGGTTAATCATAAAAACTATTATCGTAATAGTAGCAAGAGATATTAAATTTTTCATAAGTTTAACTATTAGTTTACTCGCCACCCCCTCGATGAGTCTAAAAATAGAAAGGTAATATGTTATATTTAGTACCTGATTACTTGCGAATAGGATTATTTAGACTATATTATTGATTTTGAGAGTAATAAGGCTATTAATAATAACGACACTCCTAGGTAAATCAAGTAGCATAAAATATAGCTTTTGATACGGTTTAATAACTAGCTGACTACATCTTTTTATACTGTTTAGGCGGTGACACCCTTTACGTTTACCTTTACTTAACCTCTAACCTTTTTTATACCTTTAACCTTCGCTATAATTACGTAGACTATAAGGTTTAAGGCATTATGTTAAATATAAAGGTACTAAGAGACTCAATAGAAGGGTATTTGTAATATGTAGCGTTACTGAGAGAAAGTATTACAACGATTGAAATTAATCGTTATGATATTAGTAAGGATAAAGTTGGCTTAGAGCAAGGCAAACAATTATCTTTATTAGGGATAACAGTAATTCAAATTATTATAGGATTAATTAAATTCTAAATCCTAAAATACTCTACCCCCTTTTTTTGAGAATATGAAGACCTTTAGCTTTAACGCCAACATTAACACCAAAGAGCTAGTTTAAAAAGGCTAAAGGTTTCCTTTCAGCTTTAAATAGTGGTATTTATAGTTTCATCTTTCGGTTCTAAATGTAATGTTATTAAACCTGACGAAGTTAGAGATGCGTTAATTATATCGGAATTTTAATTACCCAGTTATTAATAGGCTGTACAAAGTACTAAAGTTCGAATAGAATAAATATATAGAATACGTCGCTTTAAAGGCTATCGAAAAGCTTTATTACGATTGCTAAACATATATCTGAACCCCCCCAGGATTTAAATTTATATGAATAGATAATAAAAATTTTAATTGTGAATTTGTTGTTGATGTATTTTATTTGAATAATCACCTTATTTTTTTTATTTCGTTAACTCTGAAACCTCATTTTACGAAGCCAAGTTTTTCAATTTCCTATCGGCAAAGGATACGTGGAAAAATAATCAGGATATTGTATATTAATACGTACTTGTTCCTAACTAACGTCGTCTTATAAGATGTTAGCACTGATTTTACGGTGTCAGAGTTTCAGAAAAATTTCAAAATAATAGAAATCCAATGCAAATAGATAGTTATAAAAACTAATTAAAATATTGAAAATATTAAAAGGGTACAAGTAGTACTTCTCCGAATATATGATATTCTTACGTTGAAAATTGAAAAATTTACGGATGTAAAGGTATGCTTTTAGATGGAAGTAAAGGGCCTAAATTATAATATGGGTATTCATGGCCTAATGACAAGGTTACTGATCTTTGGAGCGTACCTACGCTGAAAGAGTAAATATCCACTATTATTAAACACCTAAAAACGAGTTATAGTCTATATAAAAGTATTAAAGGAATTGCGGAATAAATCAATACACCGCTAAGTCAACGACTCCCTTAATATCTGGAACAGCCTTACAATATTCGATATACTTGTCTTGATGTTATAAAGTAAAGTCCTCGTTTAGCGAAAGCTCGGAAAATACGAAAGCTGGTATTGAATCTTAAATATCGCTAATTCTAAAATAATTATTAAAGTTTTTAACGGCCCCATAAAGTTTCGTACCACTTAAATTAAACGCTATATTAGGTTAACCAACGATAAAGACCTTCAAGTTAAGTAACTAAGTTAATACGAACATCTTTTATCTGTTACCAATAAGCTGATAGAATGATATTGGCGTTAACAACCCCTGAAAAATAGGAATGTTAAAAAGGAGAAATACATACCGGGCTATATATATAATGGTATTTGGGTAAATAAGAAAAAAAAGGATAACGAAAACTTGGTACTAAATTTTCGAGTATGAAGTATTGTTCAAACTTTTGGCAAACCCTTTAAGGAAAGCAACAAAGTTGAGATTGACGACTTACTAATTCGAAGAGTTATATAATTCGAGCCAAAGGCCGATTCTAATGTTTAAGACTCAAATATTAAGGTTTTCAAGTCGAAGATTATCTATAAAGTTAAATGTAAGACCGTGGGGCAGCCATATGAAAGGTAACGCCTAATCGTTTAAGGATACGGTAATAAAGGTAAAGACTAAAATTTTACGTCATCGCCAAGGTTTATAGAATTATCCAACGATTAGTGGCCGCTTGAATAGTACGTTTTCTAGCTAAAACTAAAGGTAAGTTTACATTTAATAGTTGAGCTATAATATAAGTATATACGTAATTAACAACCGATTTATAGTGGATTATTTTACTAGAGTTTCTATAGGAATTACGTGTCATATAAACTCTGTGAATGATAATGCGATGTATTAATTTATTATATGGAATATTTAAAGTAGACGTCTATTGGTATTTAACGTATCAATCGTACTTCAAATTATAATTAGGTATAAAGTTTTGAACATACAACCCGAATTTATTAGTAATATAAAAAGAATATTTCGGCCCAGTAATCATGTAAATTAACTAAACCCTGTTTATTAAAACGGCTGGACTTGTAGTATGAAAACAGAAAACGAGAAAGGATTCCAAATTTTGGAATTACAAATCGGTTATAATATTAACAAAGGGCAACTAATTTAACTTTAACGGATCGTTAATTCGTATAGTTAGTGTTAATACTAGCTTTAGCTTTTTCCAAAAAGATTAATGAGCTAATTTGATAATGATTCATAAGATTGACGTAACCAAGGCTTAATAATATATAAAATAACGTATCCGTGGCAGTTTTATCATTACCTTATATTGACTGGAAGTTTTTTATGATCTATGTATTACGAGATAATTATAGGATTTAATAGATTACTACTTTAACTAGATTGATAAGATATTTAATTAGCAGATGCAAAACCTGAACCGGGAGATCAATATAGTCCCTATCGACCTATTGAGGACGAAGTTAATAATCTTTATAAATAGGTCATTTATCAATAATACCGAATTATATTTAAAGATCGGTTCTCTGATAACTTTTGTTCATAGAAATAGGCGGAAGAATTAGTTTTATATCGTAGGTAACCTATTTATTGAATCCTTATTCAATGTAAAAGGTTTACGATAAAATAATAGACTTCAATATAGGTATGGTATTATAGGAAACCCTAAAAGTTATTAACAAGTAGTACAATATTCCTTGTATCTCAATAGTAATGTGTATCAACTTGAAAAGAATATTTGAATACCTTTCGAAGCTCGGAACTACTCGCGAAAAACGACTGATTATCGACGTGATAATATTCCGCAAAGCCTACAAATGTAGGGAAATCGAGAAATTTCGGTAAATTAATGGGAAAAATGAACCTTTTTACGTTATAACAAAGTTATCTACAAATAAAACACTGAAGGGGTTTGTAAACAGAATAGGCTAACTATACGTATCGATGGCTACATTAATAGACCGCTTAGTAAGGCTACATTACATAACGGCAACTAGGAATAGGCTAATAAATTGAAAAATTGTCAGGGGACTATCGATAACGACTTAATTAATTAAAATGGCTAAATTGAAGGTTTGCATAGGCTTATATGAGAAAAACCTTCTATAGGAATTAATAAAGTCGAATATCGAAGCTATGAGGCAATTGAAGGTACTTGGAGTCAATTTAAGTATAAATAGCTGTAATTGAATATGGACGTTAACTAGAATTGATAGGAGTTTAGCTATTTAAGAGGTCATAATTTAGAGGCTACTGGAAAAGATTAGTTAACTAAATTAACGTACGAATAAAAACTAAAAAGTCGCTAGTATTGGAATAATAGTAATTGCAGAATAGTAAGTCAACTTTACTGACAGTAAAGTTGACTATACTGACTGAAAGTTGAGTATATTGTTTTGTGTAAACCTATCGTATTAGCTGTAAGTTAAGTAAATTATACGCCTTCTTTATACTAGAGTAGAGGCCAACAAATTAGCTATACAAATTACTACGTAGACTAGCTAGTAGTTTGCCAAACTTGGAACAATGCATCCACAACTTGACAGCGCAATACTACTATTACTTCGGCCAATCGAATCAAAAAAGTTGCAACTTCTAAAGCCCTACCGAAAACTATATTAATTCTAAGTCAATTTCAGTGGAGTGCCCAATTCAATGTGGGGCATGTGACAAACAATTGCCCATACAAAGTAGTACGTAAACCGGCTAGCGGTTTTCCAAACTTAGAAAGAACAAGAATCCACTACTTGAGCTTTGTAATACTACTGTTACTTCGACCACAACTCGAATCGAGAACGTTGCAAAATCAGAAGACTTATCAGCAACTCTGTACTTTTCATGAAATATCTAAAAGGGAACAATATGGTTTTTAATTTGATAACTAACATAGTGTTTTATATCGTTGATTTTTTTTAATAACTTAAATATGCATTAAATCAATGGTTGTAACGTGTAAAACATGTTTGACAATATTCACTTTGAAAGACTAATCTCTGATAACGTAATTTATCTTACTCTTTAAAATCAACTGAATATTTGTAGCTGTTAGAATTATGTGTGTTGGTGTGCCATTACAGTGTCTTGAAAGATGAAAAAACTAAGTTCAAGACTAAGATGCAGAGTTTGCAACAGGTAGGTAAGTATGTACAACAACAAAGAAAGTTCAGGTGGGGTTGCCACCCCATCTAGGTCCAACAAATACCGGAGGACAAAAAAACTATGATGTCTCCATCATAAGCAAGTGCGAGACTTCTATCACGTCTCATGAGAACAACTTCTTACGAGAAGTGATACTTATGAGATCCAAAACTCGTGAGAACCAAAACTCATAAGAAAATAACAAGTACTCATTCCTTCTTCATCTCAAATTCTTCCTCAACTCCTTAATTAATTCTTTACAATGTTTCAAGTATTCAATATTGACCTATACATCTTCCTTTACTGTAAACTCTTTTCATTTTAAAAGATATCAAACTTTCTAACCACCTAAGCCGCGACGGTTAAACCATTTATTTAGCATTATTTGAACTTTTCATTCGTTTTAATCACCTTTTATATTCAGTATACTTAATAGGCAGAGCTATTCAAGTATTTGTTTTATTATAGCGAACAAAATATCAATATAAAAAATAATAATGGGATAAATCTTCAAATTTGGAGAGAAATCCAAGGTAAAAGTCATTTCTTTAACCTTATTAAAAATATTAAGAAGTTCTAAACGAAAAGGGGAGAGTTTTCTTTAGCGATGAAAGCTATATATATTCGTCTAATTTCAAACCAAATTAAATTACCGACTTTCAAATTGAGCTATTATTAATTCTTATCATATTGTTTTTTAGACTTTAAGGCTACAATATCTATTATTAGTTCAACATTTAGTTTGAAATATTTTACATTAACAAATATATTGACTTATTAACTAAGTATTTAAAGTAAATAACAGTAAACTGATAATCATAATTTGAACCTAAAACGAAATTCGTGAAATCTAGTATCAATAATTCGAAAGTGAACGTTATTAAGATTTCATTATAATACTTAATTAAGATCTATGAATGGTTATTTAGGGTATTTAGCTACAAAGTAGCATAATACAAATTAAACAAACTGATTTTCGTTTGTAAATAAACTATTATCTTAAGAATAATAAGCTATTATCATTATCAATTTTATTATAAAACCCTGTTAAAATCCTACATAAGACGCAAATGAAAACTTTAAATCGCAATTCAAATTCTTTTTAAATAAAGCTTATTATGTAACAATAAGTATTCTAATAATAATGAAGCTTATTTACTAATGATATAAGCTGTATATTTTGGTAGGAATAGCATTCATATTGGAATAGTAATTACTGTAGTGCAGTAGGTCAACTTTAATTACAGTAAAGTTGACTATACTGACTGTAAGTTGAGTGTATTGTTTTGTGCTGGCCTACTTTAATTGACTGCAAGTCAAGTGCAGTATGTCCCCACTTCACACTAGAGTAAAGGCAAAGAAATTAGCCATAAAATTACTGTGCAGACCGGCTAGCGGTCTACCAAACCTAAAACAATACACTGACTACTTAACCACTCAATAATGATTTTACTTCAACCAATCGAATCTTCATCATTACAACGTCTAAAGCCCTACTGACACTGATTAGTGCTAATTTGATTAAATAAAGATTAGTCAAGTAAAATAAGAAACTACTTTCTGGTTACGCTTTACAACTATAATAGCGGTTAAAGTAGAAGTAATATTCTTGCGAAAGGCCTTTATTCGTACTACGTCAATCTATAACGACAGGAAAATAGAGAATTCTTTTGGGTTACGTTAGTCCAAAACGGGAATTTGGAAAGAAACGATGGTATCACTATTAAAAGCACCAAGAAATCTTCATCAAATCTTTCTTGAAGACGTTGAAATTTACTGTTTCAAGCCTTAATGTTCGGCAAGTTGGAAACCGGCTAAGTTATTACTACTGCGGATATTGCCATTATTGAAAGAAAAACGACTAAGTCTTACAGCTAAAACAATAAATAACTATCGCTCTTTACTAATAATAAATAACCTTTAACCTTACCCTTTACACCAAATCTCTGTAATGATCACACTAAATACCCGTGAGTAAATAGAAGGTATCAGGGGGTTTATGTTGGTAGTAAGGTAGAAGAGGTAACAAAGGTGCAATATCAAAAAGATGTTTGTTCGTGCTGTAGAATGATCACTAGCCGTTAGGCTATTCAAGTGTGTAGACTGAATACTTAGATTGACAACTGAAGAGCTATGAAGGAAATACTATCTATGTGGTGATGGCTGTGTCTTTATATCCTATGGCCTTCATACCATCTTCAGTACTGGACCGCTGAAGTCGCTGGTTGCTTCCTGCGGTCCTATGTAGTATCAACTGGACCGCTCTTCAGTCCTTGCGGTCCCAACCCTAACCCTGGGTCCTTACATAAGGGATATCCCCGCTTGATGAGTTAGACATCAAGCTTCTGATAGCGCAACTGGCCGCTGGCCTGTTCCATAGTTTGCAGTTGGTCCTTGGGTTATAATAATCTCTGTCTTTATTTCACTCTTTTTACTCCCTTTAAACCACCTTAGTCGTTAGGACCGTTTCTCAAATCGAAAACACTAAGAACTACCAAATCGCGCTGAGAAAGCTACGTCACGCGATCCCACGCTCAATAGCCAAGTTCCTACGCAACTGTAAGTCGAAAAACCACGTCTCTACACTTAAAAATTACCAAGTCTCTCGCCTTACACACCCTACCCACTTTACAAAAGCCAAAACCTTAAGATATTTACTGTTAGCGCTCACTTCAAAATCATTATCAACCTTACTAGGAAAAAAATAATCAGAGTTTTTAGAACTACCTTTATCAAGTATTACAACGAAGATTTTAGGACCAAAAATGTCGATGAAAACTTAATCGAAAAGTTTCTTACCAACTTCTTCAAATACTTTATCGTTAAGTAAAATAACGACTAGGATCCTCAACGTGTTTTTTTGCAAATACCGCAATTTCTTCGACGACTAAACCATTAACATTCGAAAGGCAATTTAGAAGGGAGATAAGTTGAGACTTAAGTTAAAGCTAAAGGAAAAAGAGATTTAATTTTAAATACAAAGTGTTAAGAGGTTCGCATAAGCCTTTTACAACCTAGCATAGTTTGATGAATGTACTTAAGACCTACCCCTTAAGGGGAAAGGTAATAAGGAACTTTAATGCCTTTATATGCAATTCAGAGAACCTTCCCTTTGCCCCTATTTAAGTTATAACCTCTTTACGCGCGGGAGATATAGAACCAATTAACTTTCCTAGAATACTATCATCTTTACGAAATAATGCAAAATACGCTTTAAACGGTGGTAGGGCGCGTAAAGCAACGGTTGTCCACGCAGCTAGAGGAATTGACATTAGCGTTTTACACTAGTTAATTAAGTAAGAAAGTTAAATTCTTTAAAACTTTTAGGTTCTTATCGCTTTCTAACCCTTTAATCGCTAAGTTCCCCCAAAACCTTCCCATGATAAGTTTATATATACGTGAAAACTATCTACCGGTCCGAATATTTGATTTCGCTTCTTAGGTTAAACGACTAACAATTATCTTTAATATCGTACTCTAGAGGCACTGAAACTTAAACTTCCAAGAAACACTAATAACGATCGGAATGATTATCGCGACCTATCTCCAAAACCTGTCAAAATAGCTAATATTAACTACAAACTTTTTATGAACTTCGCTTAAATTTGAAACAATGTGAAAAAGTATAACGATAAGCTTTATAACCTTTTCGACACGAAGATATTGCCCCTTATAAACATTTGTTAGTGAATGGAGGTTCTATTTTCTCATTTTCACTTACTATTTTTCGATATCCTGATGAGATACGCAAAAAACTATTACCCAACCTTCGTAACTCAAGTAACTACATTTTGAGACATCTATAACAGCATAAAGGGTTAATTTGAATACAATGTTTACCTTACGTAATATTATACAGATTAGGTTATTACGAGGTAGGTAACGATAATAGTTAAAGAGAAAGAGGAGAAAATAACAATGAACATACTAAACTAGATGTTTAATAAGTTGATGTTGTGTCAGAAAGCAATAAGAAAGGCTTACGTTACCTAATTCACACTTAGTAAGCAGGTACGAGCAGAAGTTACAGGCGTTAGCGAGTTTAAATATGCTTTATAACGCGTAAATACCACTTTCGAAGGATTTTTTAACCAGTTACGTTTTTCGCTTACCATTTTAATGATATATATACCAAATTTATTTTGTATATACCCTAAAGTCAACAACTTCACTGACGTAAATGAAGAAAACCTTACGGTGATTAATAACATCAACCGTAAATACGGTTACAAGCGCATTTAACACTTAAGATCTGACATATCGATTACGGAATAGAGGTAATAGCTATGTTAGCGTTAATAAGCCGAAGATTTCAACGGACCTGTGAATCGTAAGTACCATAGTCGTAATAATAGTAATAAATATTAAATTTGTAACAAATCCAGTTGTTATTTAACTCGGTACCGGCCTGTTGAACGAAAAAACAAAAAGCTAATATATTATTTGGAGTACCCTACTATTTTCAAACAGGATTACTTGAATGGAATTATAAACTTCGAAGGCGATACGTTAATTAACAGCGATCAAAGCCCCAAATAAATCAAATGATATTAGGATATTACTTTTGGCGCGTCCTAATAACTTGTCGACTGCGCCTTTTTGTATCTTTCATGTGGTAAAAACTCTTACCTTTACCCTAACTAAGAACTTAACCTCTTATACATCTTTAACCTTTGCTATCGTTACGCGGAGCACACGTTTTTAGGTATTATATCATATATAAAGGTAGTAGGGTACTTAATAGGAGGTTATTCATATTACGTATCACTACAAAGAGAAACCAATATAACTACTAAGATTCATCGTTACGATATTAATAAAGCTAAAGTTAACTTTGAACCAGGCGAATAACTATCATTACTAGTAAGAAAGGCAATTCAAATTTTTGTAAAAGTAATTACATTATACATTTTTAAGTCCCCTACCACTTTTTGTTATTTGGAGGATATGAAAACCCTTAGCGTTAACATTAACGTTAATGTAAACGAACTGGTTACAAACAGCCAAAGGTTCTCCTTTGCTTTTAAGTGGGGATACTTATAGTTTTATCTTTAAATACTTTAAGTAGAAGTATTAAACTTGACGAAGCCAGAAATAGGGTAATTATACAGGCGCTTTAACTACCCGGCCGTCGATAGGTTATATGAAGTCCCAAAGTTCGTAAGACATAAAGATATGAAATACTCTGCTTTAGAAGCTATCGAAAAGCTTTGATATTACTACCAAACGCATACCTAAGCCCTCCGAAGATTTAAGTTTACATTGAAAGACGACAAAAACTTTAATTACAAGATTTTGTTTAATGTGTTTAACTTAAATAATAAACCTGTTTTTTACATCTTGAATTTCTCAGACCTTTTGTATGAAACCAAGTTTCTAAAGTCCTCTTCGTTAAAATATATGTTGAAAACATGAAGTATGTTGTAAATCAATACTTATTTAAGCCTATTTAACGTTGTTCTTTATAATGTCGGTACTAACTTTACGCTCGCGAAGTTTTAAGGAAATACTAAAATAATAGGTATCTATTACAAATAGGTGCTTATAAAGTCTCACTAAAGTATTGGAAAGATTAAAAAGGCATACGACCTATTTTGCCGAACGTATGATATTTTTACGCTAGAAATTAAATGCTTTACGGATCCGGAAATATGCCTTTCAATAGCGGTAAAGAGCCTAAACGATACTATAGGCCCTGACGGCCTTATCCTAAAGTTATTGGTTTTTGGAGCGTACCTACTCTTGACAAGTGAATTTTCGCTATTATTAAGTACTTAAAAACGTTTTACGTTCTACGGCAAAGCTTTAAGAGAATTGCGAAGAGAATCGGCATGTCGCTAGGTAAATAATGTCTTTAACACCAAGAACGGCCTTATAAAATCAACTTACTTATTTTGCCGTTATAAAATAAAGTTCTCGCATAATGGGAGCCGGATGAAAAGAAAGGCTCGTATAAAATCGTAAGTATCGTTAATTCCGAATTAGTTATTAAAATTGTTAACGGTTCTATATCTTTCCAAATTACCTAGGTTAAATTTTATAATAGTGTTATAAACGATGAAAACCCCTAAGCTAAGCGAGAAAGCTAATATAAAAATCCTTCATATATTATCGACAAGCCAATTGAACGCCGCCAGCATGAACAACGACTAAAAAAAGAAGAAAGTTAAAGAGGCGAAATATATAATGGGCTATATTTATTATACTGCTTGAGTAAACAAAAAAAAAAGGATAACAATGACTTGGCAGTAAAACTTCGAGGATAAGGTATTATTAAAACTTTCGTTAAACCCTTTTTAAAAAAAAGTAGCGGGGTCTAAATAAACGGCCTATTAACTCGAGGGGTTATACAATTTATATCGAAAGCTGATTTCAACCTTTAAAACCTGAGTTTCACGATTTTTAAGTCAAGGATTATTTATAAGGTTAAAGGTAAAACCATGGGTCGGTTATACTAAAAGTTACGTCTAATCGCTTAGGTATACGGCGATAAAGGTAAAACCTAAATCCTGATATAATCGCTAACGATTGAGAGAATAAATTAGCATTTAGTAGTTACTTTAGCAACCAGTTTACTAGCTAAGATTCAAGTCAAATTTACGTTCAATAGCTATAATATAACGTAAACATATATATAATTAGAAAAGGATTTATAACGGGTTATATTATTGGATTTGCTATAATAATTACGTACCAATTACCTTTCAAAAACAGTAATACGATGTATTTAAACATTATAAGAATTAGCTAAAGTCTTTGTTTATTGGTTTTTGACCTAGCAGTTGTACTTGAAATTATAATTAGGTATCAAGTCTTCAATATACGACCCATATTTACTAATAACGTAGAGAAAGAATTTTGGCCTAATAGATTGATAAATTAACGATACTCCTTTCGTTAAAACGACTGACTCTATAGTGTGGGAAATGATAAGCAATCAAAGACTTTAAATTTTGAAATTAGAAGCCGGTTACGCTGTTAGCGAAAGTCAATTAACTTAACTTAATTAAATTGTCAATACGTAAACTAAGTATTAATACCAGCTTTAACCTTCGCCAAAAGGACTAAAGCACTAATTTAACTAGGATTAATAAGACTAACATATCCAAGGCCTAAAGATACCTAAAACAGCGTATATAAAACAGTTTTATTGTTACCTTATACTAATTAAAGGTATTTTACAACATATTTATCATGGTATAAGTATAAAACCTAACAAAGAAAGACTTTCACCAGCTAAATGAAAGGCTCGAGTAATAAATGCGGAATTTGGACCAAGGGATTAATATGGTTCTAATCGATTTATCGATAGCCAAATTAATAATCTTTACGAATAGGTATTTCGTAAATAACACAGACTTATATTCTTAGATGGGATTTTTAGTAACCCTCTTGAACGAAGACAAGCGGATAAACCAATTCAATATTATTTGTAGCCTAATGTTATGACCCAAGAACATCGGAGGGTCAGAAAACAGGCCAGTATGGGGCTAAGCCACTAAGAACCTGATGTTCAACACATCAGGTGGGGATATCTCTTATGTCAGCAACATTAGTGTTAGGGTTACACACTAAGGATCATTGAGATCATGTTTCGATCCAACATGATCCAGCACTGAAGGCGTATGAAGGATTAAGGATATAAGGACACGGTTAGCACCACATAGATAGTATTTCCTTCATAGCTCTTCAGTTGTCAATCTAAGTATTCAGTCTCAGTATATTCTGAATAGCCTCACGGATTTTGATCATTACTTGCACGGTTGCGATATTGTTCACTCAGCACCTCTGCTACCTTCTTGATAACATAAACCCTCTGACACCTTCTATATACTCACGGGTATTTAGTGTGATCATTACACCTAATTTACCAAACTTTTGTCAAATGTAATAAACTTACGTAAAAAGTATTAGCTTTCAAGGTCTATAGTATAATAACAGGCTTTAATATAGGTATAATACTGTGGAAAATCTTTAACATTATCATTAGGCAGCTTTAAAATCCTTAAATCCCGGTAGTAATTTGTACCGACTCGAAAAGCCTATTTTAATACCTTTCGAAATCAGTAACTACAAATAAAAAACGCTTGATAATCAACATAATGACACTTCGCGAAGCCTACAAAGTGAGGGAAATTAAAGATTTTTGATGAATTACTGGCAAAGACAATCCTGTCAATACCATAACAAAAAACGTTGCCGAATAAGGCTTTAGAGGGGTTTATAGACAGCAATAAGTTGGTTATACGTATTAAGAGCTACGTTAATAGGCTGATCGGAAAGCTTAAGACACGTGACGGTAGTTAGGGATGTGTTAGCAAACTGAAAAACTGCTAGGGAACTAAAAATAGTGACTTGTTTAATTAGTATAGCTGAAGTAAAAGTTTACAAAGGTTTGTAATGGAAAAATTTTTTGTGGGAATTAATAAACTCGGATTTCAGAGATATGAAGCATCTAAAGTTAAATAGAGTGAAATCAAGTGCAATTAGGTGTGATTTAATATAAAAGTCAACTGGAATTAACAGGGGTCTGGCCAATTAACAAAGAGCTGTTTCAGAAGTAATTAGAAAAAATTAGTTAACTACACTGACGTGCGCGCACAAATTGAAAAGCCGCCAGTGTTAGAATAATAATACCTACAATGCAGTAAGTCAACTTTACTTATAGTAAAGTTGACTATGCTGACTACAAGTTAAGTATATTGTTTTACGCGGACCTACTGTAAGTGACTACATGTCAAGTGCAGTTTAGCCCCGTTTCATACTAAGGCACAGGCCAAGCAATTGGCAATACAAATTACTGTGCAAACCGGCTAGCGGTTTACCAAACCTAGAACAATACATCCACTACTTGACTACGCAATACTACTCTTACTTCCACCAATCAAATCGACAACATTACAACGTTTAAAGCCCTACCAATAGTTCATTTTAATGTTCTACACGTAACCGTTTGATAAAATCAAAATCATTTTTATTGGTAAATATTATAGTGTATCCAACAAGTAAACTAGTGGTAAAAACACAATAATATCAATACAAATGGTGTATATGGGCTGTTCAGGGGTTTATATTGATTATAACGTTGAAATATTATTTCAATACATATTTTGAATTCAACTGTATTACGGTGAATACCTATAATACATTTCAACTCATTTAAATTTGAACCCAAACTAAAATCCGTCTAAGAAAAATATTATATGTTTTGTACCAAAGTAATAATATTTATCGTAAATGTCGACAAGAAATTTCTGTTTTACGGAATTTAATAATATCAAAGTTTCGCGACTAATTATATCTTAATTATACAAAATACAATCGACGAGATGAAAAGAGTACCCTGGTTTTAAAGCTGAGACGACGTCCTCGTCATCGCCGTTATCTCTCCTCAATTTGTACAAAGTTTGTTTCCATATTAAATTTGTTTGGTAGCCATCCCAGAGGCTTAGCTTCAATTCATCCAACATTTAAGCTTCTGCCGTATATATGATGAAATTCGATCTATCCGTAAAGGTTAAATAATTATCGAAAATTTCTTCCAAAACGGAACATTCGTCTTTATGTCATATAAATTTATTGTTTAGTGTTAAAAGTTCTAATACAGGATTTAAAACAATGATGAAGTAGCTTCAAATCGAATAATATCCAAATTATATACATCAAAGTAAATGAAAACATTAAGTGACCTTTTGTTCATACGGTTGGTGAATTTAATATTATATTAAGTTTAATATATAAATTCATTATCATATTTACAATCCGTAAAAACAACAACTAGTAAATAATTGTTGCCAAACTTAATACATATACGTTTATAAACCCAAATAGAAGAAACGATTTCCTATTTGAAAAGCCCGTAACATATTTTTTCCCTATCAAAACACCGATTGAAAATCATGATTCATTCGATCATAATAGTGAAATTCATTATCCATGATTTCAAATATAGCAACCCTCAAATTGTTAAAACATTTCCGTGAATATACGCTTTAAATTGAAATTTCTATATTAAAATGAAACCTTCATCAAATCAAAATAATGCAAACGAAAACGCCCGCACAAGTATTTTCAAAACTAGTTCAATAAAAATTTTCATTTTTTTATTAAATCGACTTTTGTAGATTGAGTATAATACTAGCGTTTTTATTCATTTCTAGAATCAAATTTGACTTTTTTCGATTTTGAAAAAGTAATTCGATCTAAAGCTTTTGTAATGTATTAGATAGTTGAATAAAATATGGAATTATCGTTCATAAAAACATTATCATTCCTGAATATATTAAAACCTTTAAATTTCTCTAAAACAACATTTCACGAAAATATTGAGTGTATTCCTTAATTATTCAAATATCGAAACCGTTAACATAGAATCCAACTGACTAAACGGACTGAAACCTAATATATAACGTTTCTGGCGAAAATAAAAACTTTTCTCGCAGAAATCAACGGAATGTTTCCTTTAAGTAAATGAAGTAGTCTTCCAACGTATTCCAAAAAATAATGACATCTTTGATAAAAGTTTCAAAAAAAAAAATATATATTTCTCAAACGTACAATTGACATATTGTTGAACCTAAGATGGCGAATTCCAAAATCACATGAAAGCGACTTCAAAGCGTTTTAATCCACTGTAACTTACTACCGTAAATAAATTTTTATTGATAAATAAATTAACCATTAAGAACAAGCATATAATAGAATCTACCACTATAATCTAACGATTCTTCCGCAATAAATCGATATTGCAGCGTTATAATGATGGTGTTTAACTGTGTAAAACGTTCCATTTGTTGTAAAATATCAAATAAACTATAAGTTATCCTTTCTAAACGATATAAACTATACTTTAAACTATAGAACCGAGCAAGGCGAATCACTAGATATTATTCGAATATTCCACACAATCTTATCTTTGAATATTAATGAATTATTAATTGAGAAGTTATTCATCGCGTTTCGAAACAAAATATATATAACAATAAAATTCCTCATATGATAAACCTTTAACCAATAATACATTTATCACTCATTCTTTCGAAACTTTTACTAAACTAATATTGTTCCATATATAAAGGTATTTTTCGAAAATTCTCCTCAATCTTAATACTTGTATTTAATTAGATACATTAACATAAGCGTGTTAATCTGTCTAAATCATTAGCAGATAGTCTTGAGTTTAAATACAAAAATAGTTAAGGATAACTTGTAGCAATTCGTTCTCCAACTGAAGCTAAGTAATTTCTGAAAATTAATAGAAAACTCTATAATTATATAAACAACGATGTCCATAAACGGCGTATTGATACTCAAGTTAATAAGCATTTAATTCCATTTTGTAAAGTCAAGTAAAAAAAAATTCATCATTTGCTCTGCATAAAAGGTTATATTAAACTCGGCCCTTATCAACGGTATAAACGAATTTCCATCCAATACTCCAAATAGCGTAAAATTCAAATAATTGACTTTTAATGCTACCTTGATAAGTTGTACTATGAGTGAAAAGATTATTGCAACGCTATTGGCTCAAGTTAAAGCCTGAAATAATCTATCTGAATCAATTTAAAAAAAAAAAACTCAATCCTCATATAGTTATGATTCTATATCTAACATTCCTAAAACAAAATTCAATGTGTGTTTATTTAATTCATACAATTATATAACGTAAATAAAATAGCGTTAATGTTAATTTGAAAGCAGCTTAATATTGAGAAGTAAATATAAATAAAGAACCTTTGGGTACGTCGACACAATTCCCTAACACTTAAATAGTTTATGCAAGGTATTATATTCTAAGACAACATATTTTCACTTTATAAACCATTGATTATAAATTTATTTGATATACTGAAAAAAAAAACATCGAATTTTCTATCGCGGAATAAAATGGCATCTCGCGATATAAAAATATCAGTCTTATGTAAATGGAGCTAACTATTAGTAAAGAGGGCGCCCAAAACAAGTTTTTTTACAACCTAAGCTCCTACCTTTTCGCGCAACAGTTCAGTTAAGCTATCAAATTTATAAGAGGGGACTTAAAAGATTAATTTCATCTTCGTTTTAAGTTGAAATAAGAAATTCTATAATTCTTACAATAATTTAGCGTTTTTGTACTGGTATTTGAAATATGATAAAGTCCGAAAAATAATTCTCTAAAACCCGTGATTTCATGGGATTTTCCCCTAATCTGATATAAGAATATATGGTAACAGTTTAGCATCCATTTACAATATACTTAAGTTTTTATACGATATTTTACAAGTATTTGCAATCACCTATTACTTAAGTTATCTTATTATCGGTAGTACAAGCCACAAAACCTCATAACTCTTTATGATTATTGACGATCTCATTTAAAGTAAACTCGTTACCCTAACATAACAGCTACGAATAATGCATGTACCAACAATACAACGAGTTAAATAAGTTTTTATTTAAGTAAACAACTGGTTATACGAGTTAAAAAACTCGCGATAACAGCCGTGGGTTTTTTCTCCTAATATTGTGTATTTTTATTACATTACCTACGAAACCTTTTTCAAAATACGTTAATGAAAAGAATAATGAAGCTTTTTATGATTTCAAAGTCTGGTTGTCGCTATTATTTAAAGAAACATTGAGAATACAGTGGTCGCAACGGCGTTAGCAATTGTTTCGGCGATATTTACAACTGAAACGGCAGCGTTTACAACTACTACGGCGTTTGTAATTTTTTCCCTCGCTATATCTTTCTCTATAATGAAGCCGATCCTTACGATGCGATCGATTTCTACGGCGTTCATATCTTGATTATAATCCTGTTAATATTTATATAAACAACTGTACCCTCGACTTTAAGTTTTATAACTATCACTATAGTAACGACTATCTTTGTATATTTTTCAAGCATTCTGGAGATCACCGCCAAAATCGTAATACTCCATCATGAAAACCTTCAAAATATGACAACAATGAGGAAACTTACTTTCTATTATTGTAAGTAATGTAGATTTGTTCTTTTTAATATTAACTATATACTCGCGCATTTGATTTCGATAAGGAAAACGAAAGTATTGCTAAGTGTTTGAATTTAATAAAAACTAGACATCGACCATAAATACCTATGATTTTCATTATATATTAGTTGAGGTTTGAATCGTTTGAGCGAGCAGTATTTTTATCGAAATATATTAATTGAATTATATTTGTTATTGAACAAGTTATTAAAATAAAAAACACATTTATCATAATAAAAAAACAATATAGCCAACATCTGGGATGAATTTAAGTATAAAAGTATTTATAATCCCGGCGTAGATTCGAAAATACATTTTGTGACGATAATGTAATTTCAGCTTTGAATTTAACAAATAAATCGTAGACCTATATAATGTGGTTAAAGTATTTTAAGTAATTAGGTTTCGTATCTCAGGTTAAATTTCGTTAATTAGTTCTACTGTTACCAAAATAACTCAATATCAGTCAATATCACTTTTTTTCCTATAATTAAAATCCCAAAATCTAAGTGATCGGAGTATTCTAGGTTAAAACCCCATATTTTTTCCCTCTTGAAACGCCTTCATCCTACAGAATATTATGAAACTGGTTGTGAAATCTCTCGTCGGTTTTTGTCTTATTGTTTGTGCTTGCGTTTTTAGGGTTTAGGTTTACAACGATCGGTAGCTTCTTCGCAAACTTAACGGTTATTTTTGCGAGGGCGACGATTGTTTTCGCGAAAATGACAGCCCTACATACGAATATCTGGACGGGGGGACTATAGCGAATCATAAAAATAGTAACGTCATATAGAAACTAGTTAGTAATAACACCCTTGGAAATTATAGCTTTAAAGTAATTCTCCACCTAATTCTTCACCTTACAAATATAATTATAAAAATCGTTCAAGTGTTGATCCATCGCTGTAAAGTGCTGGTTAATTTATAGATTCATCATTTCGCGAATACGAGCTGTTAGTGGTTCGCCGATGCCGTTGCTTCTGCTGCCTGAAGTGGTAGCATTTCTAGTAAAACTAGGTATGGATCTTCCAGACATTATCAGCGTATAGTAGCGGATTGAAACTGGTGAAAAGGAAGGGAGTGTTATACAATATGAGTATTACGTTTTAGAAAATATTTAGCTAACAGTTGATGCTTTAACAAAGGTTTATTAGTCCTGAGTTCGTTTTAAAAATGGAAAAGAAAGTAACCAATTGACTAACTATGACTGCAACTGTCTGCTCTTTATGAAAAATAATTAAAGAATGTGATAAATGGGTTCAGTTGAATAAATCAGGGAACTAAGAATGATATATTTTGATGGTGCGTAATATATGTTAAAGATTTAATTTATCATAGATTTTTTGGTGACAGTGAAGCCTAGTAGCAATTAAGCCTGATTGCAAAAAAACTATATATCAATTGAATTAGTTGGAGTTTACAGCTACAATTTTTGGAACTATGTAGTGTTTGCTTTTGAAGTGTACTGAAAGATGAAGAAACTAAGTCTAAGACTAATCTGTATAGTTTGCAACAGGTAAGTAAGTATGTACAACAACGAAGAAAGGAAAGGTGGGATTGCAATCGTACCTAGGTCCCAGAGTAACCAAGTAATTGACATTTTCATTGTAGGGCTCGATAAACAGGCTGTGGAAATCTTAAAAAAGATATTACTAACCATGTTGAATTTTAGAACCTGTATAAAATAGTATGTTTCCTAAAAAGATTATCAGAAAAAAAACAAGTCCAATCACATTGAATTATTAGTTTGAAACTTTTACATACAAAGAATTGTGGATTTTAATGTATAATGATCACTAAGAAAACAGTGTAAATGCATATTCTTACCAGGTTGAATTTCATACAATTCTATTGGAAAAATGACTAAAGATAAAATTAATCAAGATAAATTATTCCAATATATGCGCTTTAGTTTATATGATATATTGAAACAGAATTAATATAATATTTTTGTTATTAATTCGATCACTACTTAATCACAATACCTTGTATTAAAAAGCTATATTCGCAAGTTATTTTTACTAATAATCAAAAATACCAATATTATACTTCATTGGTTAAGAAAAAATACCTATAATAAAAACTTATATCAGTGTTGTTAATTTGACTTCCAAGGATTTCTAAAAAGATTTCCGATCTTATATTACTGATTTATTCGATTTCAGTTCAAAAAGCAATAAAGAGACTAGAAATGACATATCAATACATTGTTTTAGTATATAATGATATAGCTAAACGGGCATTCAAAGGAAGAATAATATAATACCTTTTTTCCTGGATGTTAAGTTTGCAACTACTATCAAAGTAGCTTAGAGTACCAAATTATAATTTTTTTTTGCCTAGATTTGTCTTTTTATTATCGTTCTTTCATATGATAACTAAGTAGTGAAATCGACGCAAAATCTAGAGGTTTATTAGGGAGTTTAGTATATCTCTTTCGAAAAATACCTTATTGAAGGTAAATTTAAGTGTGGTACTACTAAATTTATGGGGATTTCAACAGATAAGTATTTCATAAACGAACTAATAAAGTCTTTACTCCGAGTAAAATATTAGAAGAAAACACGGAGAGTTTAATTAGCTACATATTAATGAATTAAGTCTATTATTTATAATTTATGAATTATTTCGACTTTAATGTATTATAGAATGATTCGAATGATATAATCTATTATTATTCAAATAACTCTATTATAAACTAAAAGTAATTAAGGAAAACACCCTTTGATTTATTTTGTTAAGTTTATTGGTTGGAATTGAATTGATCAGCATTTATTGTTGAACCTATTCTTTTTACTTTTTTTTATTTTTCATTATTTGGATTAGGCAGTTCAATAAGTATTTTTTGGGGGGTGTATTAAATATATACATATATATATATTTAAGTGGTTAAAAGAAAGAAATACTAGTTATATATTGATTAGCCTTCACGACGTCATCATCTATTATTCAACTAATATTTAAATCGAGGAAATAACTGTTTCTTAACAGTTATTGGACTAATTTTCAAGTTGATTATTATCTACAATCTACATACCTATCGACTATCTAGTCAAAATTTGATCTGATCAGCAAGAAGCTTAGTCGTTTACCAGAAACTTAGATACTTGAAACTTATACCTTCCTAGAATGCCTCTTGCATAATGTATACATATACAGAATCGCGTTACTATATACTATACACCCAGGTATTTGACAGTGGGTTTTGAGGTGCACAACGCTATGGAAATAATTAAAGTCTGGTTAAGATGTCAAATTATAGCTTTGATTAAGAAAAGTATTATGAAAAATGATCCGAAAAAAATTGAATCAAACGCAGAAACGTCGGTGTCTAAATTGCTCAAATAGGGTGTGACATGAAAGGCGACCTTCGCTGACAGGTTTGCTTGCACACCCGATTCCATCAGCAAGGTCGCCGTATAGACTAAGACACCGTACGTTATTGGGATAAATGGTATCATTGATAAGAAGGGAAATGAAAAGCTGGTTTCATAATATAGCTCGTGGAATCTAGATAGATGCTAGCGATCAATTCAACTTGAACACGAAGATTATGCCGGGGTCTCAGTCACAAGAACAATGGCGTGGTAGTTGGAAGTAACGGCTGGAAGCTGGCGGGTATTTGATCCGTTTCGGCCCATTCGGGATAACTGTTGACCTTTCTGTCAACAACATCAATATTGGGTGAGCTGGTCCCATCACCTTCACTTCAACGGGTACTAGCTGCAGTATAACTCAGTAAGCGAGCTTCGGCAGTGACAAGAACATCACTATTCCTCGTTTGGCTGGCCATACGATCAACAGTGCTCACAAGTCCTTCCACTGTGAGTGAATACAAGCAGCTTCCACATTTCGGTGTGGCCTCCCCAAGACAGCGTGCGACTCGAGTCTGACGGTGCGTGACTACGGATGTATTCGGCCGAGCGTTTCGGCCTGACGGTCCATGGTACAGCAACAGCAGTAATCACACACTTTCAGCCTAAACATCTGGGAGTCGTCAGCCGAGTCCGACCTGGCGCCAGAAGTAGCCAGCCGCACGGAGTTCTTCGAATATGATCCGACGACAAGAGGCAAATATCGGTGCATAGGACTCGGGTGCTATAGACCATCATGCTACCAATGAGCGTCTTGCCGGGTGGGCATGAATTTCACACGCGACTGTTCCATGGCAGAAAGAATATGCCGATCATGATAAAATACAATGTGAAATCCGAGCTCGCCCCAGAGCTTCCACACAGTCGGAGCGAGCCCCTGAATTCGTTTGGAAACGACCGCCGTTGTTGACCAACCTAGCGCGCCGACTTGTGGCTGTGGCCTGGGGCTTGTTCCCACGTAGACGGAGGCAGAAAATAACCATCCGACGGCCACTAGATCCAGGGGTGCACAAGTCGAAGCAAGCCTTTGGCTTGGGGCACCGTCGTATTCCCATGAACACGTAGTTTGTGTGCGCAAGTGCCGTCTCTTCGCCCAGCACGCCCAAAAAGCCCCTGCAGGTGGTCAGCCTGTGCGTCGCCGCCAGGAGACACAGGGGAGAAAGATTTATGAGAATGCAGGATGAGTGTAGTTCGTGGCAGGAATCATATAAAACTTGATGGACGCCGTCTGGTGACTTGTTCGGGGACATGCTGTACAACTATCCACATTCCATATTTAATTCACCGGTACAGCGCCTGCCTCTCATTACATAATTTTCAATACTCTCGTTGCCGTTGAATATACACTTGCTTCCTGTCAAAATGCGAATCAGCTTTCCCCTCGCGGCCTCGCTGGCGACCGTGGCCACCGCCAACGTTGTGGCCCGCGACCAGACGAGCGACCTTACCGCGCTCACGGCGACTGTCAGAACGCACACGGCCAACATCAGTATGCTGCCAATCCCCAACGCCAGACACCCCCCCTCCCCCCC
>JASMMZ010000003.1:33857690-33975878 GCA_038502455.1 Anisogramma anomala | reverse complement strand
CCAGACAAGACGATCGGCGTGCAGCCCGCCGCCAGCGCCAACCTGACTCCGCTCAACGCGACCGCCGTCAACGCGACCATGGGCCCGGCCGTCGCTGCCGAGTTCACGCTGATCGCGCAGGCCCTCGACGCGTCGTCCACGGGCTTCCTCGCCGTGAGCACCTGCGACGCCGCCTGCCAGAAGAGCGTCTACTTCGGCGCCGCTAACCTGTCGGCCGAGATCGCCTACACCATGCAGGGCTGCATCGCGAAGAACGCCGTCGGTATGTGTCGCTTGCTGAGGAGCAAGGTGCCCCTCCACGAGAGCCGAGAGCTAACCCAGAGCGGCTGATGCAAAACAGATCTGACTTCCTCCTCGAGTGTCTTGATCACGGTCTCGTTGGCTCTGGCTAATGTGACCGCTGGTCTTGTCAAGTCGGTTGCAGGTATCGACGGTATCGTCGTGCAGAACTACCAGGCTGCCATGGGCTCTGACGTGGGTGGTACTCTGTCTTCGCTCTTCGGAGTACCTGACGCTCAGTTGGCTGCGGTTGCGGCTCAGACTGGGCCTTGATTGTCCCTACAGTGTTGTGTATTGTGAACTGCAGGTGTAATGGAAGACTCGCCTTGGTCTGTGATAATTGGTCTGTAGATGTTTCTCTGGAGATGGATTCAAGTTGTATATTCGAACGTACGTACCCAGCGACCAGAACAGAATACGAAGTCTGGTCCTCTCAACGATTGCGACCCACGAGCATGTCGCCTCCCCATGCATGATTGTCATGCCACAAACAGACCCCTCAACTGCACCTTACTTAGACATGGCCACCCAGGTGGCTTTGATTATCGTCACGATACTGCTTATAGTTTATCGGGTCACTCTCACAACTCATGTTAATAATGAAACCATTGTTTTTTGGCTTATCCGATTTTCCTCGAATTGGTATTCATAGATTGCTTTATTGTAAGTTATAATTTAACATTTTGAACGGAGGTTATTTATCTTTGCTTCACCATGTACCTGTTGCGTCAGCGGTATGTTTACTAGTAAGACTTGTCTGTGCATCACTGAAAAACTAGGGACCTGAAGCAATAACTTGGTGGCTTACTAGGTTAAGAAGTATTCGGGGCAATTATATCGTATTTAGAACTATTCTTCCACGTTTACACGATGTTTATCGATATATTTCAAAACCGAGCTGGAAAAGCAGTTTCAGTCACTTGGTGACGATAATTTATATTAGTTACCTGTATTACCAGCTGTATATGATTATGATACATTGCTCTCCACGGTTAATTATAATATGTTGTTTTACATCGTTATGAAACATCGTTCTATATGAATTGCTTATGGTGCCGTTTTATAAGATAATGTAAAATTGTATGGTAATTACTATACGTATAATCATTATATGTTTTGATATTATATATTGCCTGTACAAAATATTTGATTATGTGAAGGGCTTGTTTTTTTACGGGATACATCATTAGAGTTCCTTATTTGACGAAGAAAGAAAAACCAAACAGTGAATTAACGGCTAAACAGCTGGGGCGTTTCTACTATGTGTAAACTTCAGACCATAATTGAAGCTATATCATAACACAATCCCATGACATAAACTCTCATGCTAACACCCATAAAAAGAAATCTTAGTCTTACAAGACCTGTATCTACATTGTTTACGTGCTTTCAGCATGTTTGCGTAGATAAAACCTATTTCTAGCATGTCAAGCTTCAAGTACCTTATTAGTACGAAATCTATTTCTTTGTTGTATCATACTTTTAACTTTTCACCAGTTACGTATTGCTTCTAAGCGGGTATTACACAACTCGCATCCTTATCCCCCCTTTGAATATGTTTTCCCCAAAAACTCTTGATTTTATGAAATTCATTTTCATCAAACCCAGCCTCAAACATTGTTCCGCTTACTCACTACATCCAAGTAACTCAATATATCGATAGGCCCAACGTATATTCGTCTATATTGATACCAGCGTACATAAATTATATCCGCGTAGAAGGCCTTGAACTGGTATAAAACATCCACATAGAGGCACAATCTCCCTTCGTCGTTTTTGCCTCTTTTGTCAAACTAACTATAAATTTCGTCCATTGACAGTACGTACAAGCTGTCATTATCCAAAAGAATTCCTACCCTGGCTTCCAGAAGGCTAAAATAAAGGGGTATTATACACATCTTCTTTTCCCGGGCCAACAGAGGGTCCCCAATATCTGAGGAGAAACGCCGAAGGGATTGAACGGTTTTGACCAAAACCTAGCAAGGCCCGTTGGTAAATTTTTCTGTCACTTTGTAATCGAAAGACCAATTACCGAAGTTTTTTTTTTAAGAGAAAGAAAAAGAAATAAATAAATAAATAAATAAATAAATAAATAAATAAATAAAGGAATCAATGGAATTTTTTGTTAAAAAAAGAGACATCTGGCGTGCTAGCGCTGATCAAACGATACTAGCTTTCTAGTTTGAATAAAATTGTTTGAACATGGAACAATAAAGATAACGGGTTCATAGAGAAAAACGAGTTACGAGTAGCCCACAAAAATTCTTTTAAAAACAAGAAAACTAAGCTGGTAAAATGCAATTCAATAACGTTGATGTACGTCAAGAAAGGGATGAAATACACATATAAGAGGGCTTGGCTAATACAGAACGCATTATTAAAAGTCCTAATATCGTTTGAATAAATAAAGAAAAGAATGAAGTGAACAAAAAAAAACTATATAACAGAAACGTTTCTACTGAAAAAATCATCCGATAATGACGGAAGCCATGTTGTAATACAACAATATATTAGATGTTTTTTGAATTTTGAATCAAATATCAAATGAATTGTTTACCTAATTATTGATGTCAGTTAAAAGAAAAATATTCCCTTCAACTTGTGACAAGCTTTACGCTTGCCAATTTTGGGGGTTAAGTCCGTGACAATATTGTAATATATTGAAAAATTAATACTTGTATAATTCGCGATCATGATGTTTCTTGTGTCTCAATATTTTAAATCTTTGTAGTTGATAATATTAATAAATTTCGTGTCCTCAATTTAAGACAAAAGGTATGCGCGAAGCTAAAAATGGGTTTCACACACTTAAAATGAAATTTGGTGCATTGAGAGACTTTGCCAAGTCATGTTCCCGCGCTTACATCACTCACAGCATGCTTTTCTCTTCAAATGTTTCACGTTTCCCTTTGTTTTTCACTCATCTAAACTTGCACTGTCAGACTAATGCTATTTCGACTTGCACCTTTTTCTTTTAACTATCACGGGGTAGCCCCGGGGGCTTGCGGATAAGAAAATGTTATAGATACCGGCGGGAGAAATGGAAATTGAAGGGTAACACATCTTTACACGCGTCTGAAGGGGCCTTGCGTAGTGCAGAACACTTAAACTTCAAACTATCTTCCTATGACAACCTTAGGGTGCCTTGCAAGCCCCGGGCCTAAAAGAGGGGTTGGGGTTTGTAGCCCTAGTTTGGCCGGAAATACGGCACATTAAGTTGCTACCTTACGCCTACTTGCGCTAAGGAAATAACAGGAACCCATGTATTCGGGTTCTTTTGGTGATTTATTATCACCGGGAAGTGCCTACTATATAGGCAGTATAGTGCGACCCTCGCCAATATAAAGTCACATATGCCGGTGGGAAGGCTCGCAACCTGAGTCTTCCTACCCTATAACAACCGCCCTATCCAAAAATTCTTGTTTTCAAGCTATACCGTATAATTCGTTAAACAAACTATTGTAAAGGAAAACCTAGTACCCGACTAAAATAAACAAATATACAGAGTGAAAAACATAATCTTGTATATTTGTATCCAATTTTCGAGCAATATATTGTACGTATGTGTGAAATGTTAATGGGGTTTTATAATGAACTATATTAATCCTTACTACGTATCCCAAACCTATACGGATTACAAATTTTGATTACATTTATATAAGTTTATCCACATACCACGTAAAGGAGAGATAATACTACTCAGTATTCCGAAAAGGGGTTTTAACTGGAAATATTTGCAATAAAACCAAATCCACCGCTATTTTTTCGCAATCTTGATTCATGGAACGAAATTACGAATAAATCTTTTACCAGAAATGTAATTTCAAGTCAGCTTTCTAAATAAGGCCTTAAGATACCCTACAGTTTAGAGACTCTTAACATTATACAGGAGTGAAAATTGAAGCCTTGGCCGGGCCATGCTGTGCCGCCGTCGTAGTCCCCATTCGACGTCTACTAGTATCGAAGATCCGACAGCAGTCCAAAAAAGTGAGGACTTGTAAAACACATGTACCCTGGTTAAAATTCCACGGCGATAAGGAAGATATATTCCATAACCTGTTCGGTGAGTCATCTTTTTACCAAAGGCCGCAAACACAGGGAATATGAAAAAATGTAAAAGAAGGTACAATGCTGAGCGAGTAATATTCAGAGAAAAGTCTCTCGTGGAAAGCTAAAGTCGTAAACAGCCGAAGTTATTAAAAATAAAGCCGAAGACAAAAATACAGTTAAGTGGACGGGGTAATGGTATAGGAGGTGACGGTTAAAAAATAGATAAATAGAGCCGTCGTATGCAAACGTTTATGGTAAAGGTTCTCAAGACCTTCAAACGTAAACCCAGACTTACACCGTAGTGTAAGTCTGGAATGCCATGTTGGCATAAGAAACGAAGGATAGAATCGTTATTTGTAAGGGCCTTTCTCTTGATGCACCGCTACGCCGGCGGTATGCCGGGCCAACAACGATCTTTATAGCCAAAAATGTGTCGCCGGAAAATATTCAAGTGGTGGTAGAGCTGATGAGTGATGTTATGGTGGAAGAGGGTGCATGTGAAGTAATGGTGTTCAGAACGACTAGACTTGAAAAAAATTCTCGAAAGTGGGCACTGTTAGGGTTTACTGTGTAGGCCCCTAACCTTTCTCAATAAGGTGGTCCGTGCACCCATGCCAAGAAAGTTGATGTCGGGTCGAAGATGATGTAATATAGGTTTAGTAAGGAGTTTATATCCTTCATGTTCAACCTAAATCCGGTAAAATGACTTTATCCATTTCTCGTAACGCATTACTTTTCAATTGTAGGTCGTAATATAGAAAACGCATGTAAAATAGATGTGTAAGCAGACAGAAAGGAAGGATGAAACGTAGCTGTAATCGCATGTGGGGGTTGTACGCATTATGTAGGGCCTACTGCATATGTGTTAATACACGGTATTGGGTGGAATCAACGTAGGAATAAACATAAGCCGAAGTTCTTACCCATCCTAAAAGGGCTGGCGTCGTAACTTCTAACTCCTTACCTAAAACTAAATACCAAGAAACAAATAACCAGCTACATAGCAAACGTAAACAACAACATCAATACCACATTAGTAAGTGGGTATGCCCAATATCTGTGCATTAGTGTATTGCGGCGTTAACTAAGGGATAGTGGCACCTTCTCGTAAAAAGGTTGCGGTAAAGGCGCGCGCTGCGGTGATAGTGGTAGCGCGCCACGAACAGCGCATTGAGGGCTTGCACCTTGAGATTATATGTGCTTACATCTTGTGTATTTCATCTCAAAGCCTTTGAAAGTACTATGGTGTACGAATCTTTTACCTTTTTAATAAACTAAAACACTATATGAACCGAAAATTATATTAGTTGAATTATGGTAGTAATGAATAATATTACTGTTACACTTCTAAAGTATTAGTTAGTTAATTGAAAAGCCGTTTAAATGTTTCTATCGTCACTTTAGAATGTATTTGAATGTTGATAGAAATCAACACATATTCTATATCAAGAATTATCAAAATAATGATTTTTTTTTCATGTTATTTTTCAACGACTTTCGTCATCTAACATTTGTTAGGTCATGGATTAGTGCATTATGAATTGTTTTACATTGAAATATAAATATTTTGTGAAGCAATCTTTTTTCCTTCAAGGTTTTAACATGTATTTAGGAAAGCTGTAATCTTTTTCGGCGGTGTAAAAGGTAATCTTTACATAGTTTACATCATTTAAGGTTTTGCGAAAATGATATACTGGGCGTAGTTAATAAGGTAGAAAGGTGGGTGCATATACGGAACCAAAAGGTATACTTTAGATAAGCAAATGGCTATACGCACAGGTAATAATAGCTTTGGCACAGTTTTTTTCATTTGATACCTTTTGGTGCATTATAAGAGGCGGCTCGTAGGGTTATCTCCGTTACCATAGAGTTACTCCTGTTAAAATTTTGAACTTTATATTAATTGGTATTCAACTATAACTATAATACGTTTATATCATTTACATTACAATATTGGGGATATTCAAGTTTATACAGTTAGATCTTTCAAGTTCATATAGTTTTAATGTTATGATTAACATGCGTTTTCAATAAAATCTACACAAGTTTATTATTATAATATTTATGGTTTTATCAATAAGTATTGTATGTGTTTATACTAATGGTTTATATGGCTTAGTTGTCTATATTTATATGCATATATTATTAAAGTTTGAATAGATTCATTATTAAAGCTCTCATGTGTTTAGTATTGAGCTTTTACTGGAAAAAGAACTATTTTCAGTTGTATCGACAACTGTGTTAACGGCTATTAAACCTATCATTTTCCATATATTACGATCTTTTACCTTTATCTCTTGTATCTGTAAAATATAAAAAATCTCGGCGTTAAAGTTGATATTAAAACTAAAAATAACTAGTTAAAAGTAACATTCAAGGTTTCTCACTTCAACTGAAATAGGAACACTTATAATGAAATCTTGAGTAACCAAACGTAATAGTGATAAACCAAACACAGTCAAAACTTTGTTAACTATATCGAAGGTTTGATTATCCAGCGACTAACAAGTCATATAAAGTCTTTAAAGCAACTAGTTATAAAATTATAGACTTACGAACGCTAAAAGCAATTCAACAGAATTTCTTTCACTGTTAAACAAACCTCTGAATACATTTTAGGTTGACTTTTACGTCAAATAAAATTAAAACTTTAGCTTTAAAGTTTTTGTCGACATATTCTACTTCAACAACAAACGTATATTTTACGTTGTGGACTTTTCAATAGCGTTTCTTAATACCAAATTCTTTTAAGCGACTCTGACGAAGTAAATAAAAGAATGATGGCGTATCTTATGAATTTGAGCATACCTAAACCCTTTGAACGTAGTAATTCATAATATTGGTATCAATTCGACGGCGATAGATTCAAAATTAATATTAAGTTAATTGAAATTTAAAACTAAAAAATCCCTGTAACAATATATTGAGTAATTTAAAAAATGGAAAAGATATATATAATCTTTTGATTGGATTACAATATTCTGACGTAAAAGATTAAAGGTTTGTTAAGTTTATAGGTCCGATTATAAATTATAACATATATTTCAATAATATTTTGAATCCTAAATATATTAAATGGATTTTAATACTATTTGCAGCGTATTCATTAGTAATGACTAAATTATCACTATTATGAAGTACTTTAAAGAATGATACAGTATATATTGAAACGTGAAATGAATCGCGAAACGAATCAAGACCTTATGAAATTCATAATATATTCAATATGAAGATTGAACTATAGATAATAAACGTATTGTTTCAATATTTTTAAAATCAAGTCTTTACATAGAAATCACAAGTTTCATTAAATAAACCCTTTTGAATACGTATTATCGTAAATCACAATATAGTAGTTAAAACCGTTTACGATAAAATTACATTATGAATTATGTAGGTTAAATTATACAAAAAATCGTTCAAGTTCGAAGAAAATCATTTAACCAAGGACATTGACTAATATAATACTCCTGAATTCATAGTTAATGAATCTTTAAAACGTTGAAGTCGTGTAAAAACTTCTAAGATGAGTATATACACTGAATAGAGGGATTTTAATAAGGATTACAAACATTTGAAAGCATATAAAACAACTTTCATATTGTACAAGAAGATTCCAACGACGATTGAACATTTTGGTTACATGTTAAAGATAATATTAAGATAACGGATGGAATTTTTATACCGAAAGAACGAGTTAAAACTAATAGTTTCTTTATATTTGGAGTCGTCGCATTTTTATTATTAAAACAATTTGAAAGAAAAAATGTAACTATATTGAAGTCAAAGATAATCCAGGAGTTTAAGTGCCTAACTATAAACTAGTAGTACCAAGAATAGAAAATAGTTCTTTATATATAGGATAAGAAAGATAAAACCAGAACTTTCATTACATTGTTACTATAAAAAGATCAATTAATGTTTAAGTATCGTAATTACTACCAATTCAACTATTGGTGTAATCGGGAAGCTCACCATTAGTAAACTTAATATTATGTAAACGTATACGTAATGTGCTACAAATTATGATGGATTTTACTACTAAAGTTACGAAAAGAATTAAAGAATAGGTTTTTTATTGAGGCGATAATAAAATACCTTAAACCGTTTTATAAATTAGTCCAAATTAACCTTTACTTGATTATAATGTACCAAACGTATTTGAAGAATAAATTAGATATCACGATGTAACTACGTAACCTATCATTGTTAATCACGTCAAGTAAAAACATTGTTATCTTCAATATGTAAATTAACGATGTTTTTGTCCCAAAACATTCAGGTCCATTACTGATTAATAACATATTATCAAGTATTGAGGCTTACAAAAGAGTAAGGTATATAAAATTTTGGTTAAAGATATTGACTTTGATTTTAACGAATCGTTAATCCGTATTTATAATATTAATAATATCCATGGAATTTATCTTCACCTATGCCAAAAAAAGCAAACAATTTGGCAACTAAAGATCGATGGATCTCAAGAGGCAAAATTATAATGATATGTTAAATAAAGGGATCGAACAGCTTACATTGTTACCCTATAACAACCAAAGGTATTTTACGACTGATCTATTATGATATAAATGTAGAATTCATGAAATAGAACTTCAACAAGTTCAATAATAGTATCAAATATTGAAAATGAAATACGGTAAATAATATAAACATAATACAGGTATACTTAACAATAAAAAGATTAATAGTTTTCGCAGATAACTTTCTTTTACATAACTCCAACCTTATATCGTAAATCATATTTCTTGTTATATTCGTTAGCGAGGTTAAATCTAATAGGCATCTTATAATCACTTGAGACCTTGTATATGAAACATTGATTAAATTTAAACTTTTAATATAAATCTTGCTAACATTGGAGGTTTATGTCATAATAAAAACTTTAACGTTGGTATAATACCTGATAATATGTTGAATATTATCACTAAATAGTTCAGATTACTTTAGCTGGCTATGGTCGTATATATTAACTCCCGAAGTATCTATAGGTATTTCCCCAAACAATGAAATATTAATGAAAAAGTTTGATAATGAACTTCATAGCTTCGAAAAATGTGTATAAAATCTAGACAATGAAGACATTTTGGCGAAGTAATAGTAAAAAAACCCGCCGACATTATAACTCATACTATACCTAATTACGCCCAGTAAAGGTTTGTAAATCATAATAGATTAAACTGATGAATTAAGGGCTACGTGGAAAGACTGAATATAATTTAAAGAAATAGGGATACACTAACAAACTAAAATAATCTTAGAGTAGTATGCAAAAAAAAAATGTGTTGATACCTAATCGTAAAAGGTACATAAGGAGAAACGTACGTAAGTTTATTATAAAAGACTTTTGTACGTGAGTAAAAGAACTTAATACCAGAGACTATGGGGCTAAGGATTGAATTTGGAGTGATTGAAATGCGAAATATATTGGATTGAACAGGTATTCAATTGACGAAATTGAGAGAAACTTGAAGAATTACCACAAATTAGCGGTTAACCACACTAGCATGTACGCATAAAACAAAAACTCGCTAGTGTTGGAAAAACAGTTAATTAAAATACAATCAAGTCAACTATACAAACTGTAAGTAAACTATAATATTTATTGATTGACTACATTGACGACAAGTTGAATATATGAAGTACTTAATTCAGACTAGAGCACGGGCTAATCCATATACTATACCAATTAGTATGCAGATTGGTTAGTAATCTACCAAAGTTAGAAGTAACATATCATTACTTTCAATGCTATATATTAGTTACTTCGATCACGAGTTAAATCGACTACATTACAATAATAAAAGCCCACTAATAACTAGTTCGTTATGTTGACACGATAATTATAAATCGGGAATAAAACATATTTTTCAAAAATTAATTTTCTTTGCAGCGCTCAATTGAGGTTATCATTCTAAAATTATTTTTGAATAGGTTTTGGTATATAATCAATGATAATTACAATCTCCTATTCTTCAACAAATGACCAAGCTAACTATTGAAATCCAACTATGAAGTTGGTATTACGGTATTGTTCAATAATATATTTTGTATCGTCTCAAATAAACAGCATACTAGTATTATAATAAAAAAGTTGAAACAATATTAAATGCTATTTTGGGCAAGTCAATTACAGTATAGTTAAGTCAGCTATACTGACTGTAACTTGACCATATTTGTTTCGGATTGACTGTATTGACAGAAGGTATAGTACAGTAGGTACCTACTCTAGGTTAGGGTACGGGTTAAGCAATTAGATATACAAATTGATGTGCAGACCGGCTTGCGATCCACCAAACTCAGAAATAACACATTATCCCTTTCAATGCAATATATCTATTACTTCGACTAGAGATTCAAATCGACTACGTGTTATGACCCAAGAACATCGGAGGGTCAGAACACAGGCCAGTATGGGGCTAAGCTACTAAGAACCTGATGTCCAACACATCAGGTGGGGATATCTCTTACGTCAGCAAACTTAGGGTTAGGGTTACGCACTAAGGATCATTGGGATCATGTTTCGATCCAACAGATCCAGGATCATTGGGATCATGTTTCAATCCAACATGATCAAGCACTGAAGGCGTATGAAGGATTAAAGATATAAGGACACGGTCAGCACCACATAGATAGTATTTCTTTCATAGCTCTTCAGTTGTCAATCTAAGTATTCAGTCTCAGTATATTCTGAATAGCCTCACGGCTTTTGATCATTACTTGCACGGTTGCGATATTGTTCACTCAGCACCTCTGCTACCTTCTTGATAACATAAACCCTCTGACACCTTCTATATACTCACGGGTATTTAGTGTGATCATTACACTACGTTAAAATAATAAAAGCCTACCAACACTAGCCAATGCTTATTAGATTAAGCATAGATAAGTGAGGTAGAAAAAGTAGCTACTTTCCAGTTACGCTTTTCAATTGCGTAAGATAGAGTAATTGTTTTACGAAAGGCCCCTTTTGTTACGCCTGTTTTTTTAGGGAGCAAAAAGTAAGGATTTTTCGTGTATTATTGTTTATATGCACTTGAAAGTGGCGATAGTATCGCTATTATTAAAAACATTAAGAAATATTCATTAAACCAGTCTTGAAAGAAAATTGTTGGTATTAATCATGTAAAGTCTTAAGATCCTTAACTTACGAAATTCAGTAAACGCTTAAGTTGCTACTATATTTTCTGGTATTATTATTGCAAATGACAAATCACAAATTTAAAAGGATTCAATTCCACAACTTTTCAACAATAAATAACAAATTTGATGACAAACAACCTCTAGCTCATTATGTGAGATCTTTTCCCTTATATTACTTAAATTGTCAAGATTAATATGGAAAATACTAAAATTAACCTTATTACCGACCCGATTGGAAAAAACGCAATTAAAAGCTTTGGAACTATATTCGTCAAGCCCTTCGACAATGATCTATGGTTTACAATGGTTAATAAAGATTTAATCCTCGAGTATATAACCAATTACATTAGATAATTCGTTCTTGTCATTAACTACAATCATTAAAACTCCAGTAGAAGGGCTTCATATGATTTAGTCGAATTTTTTAAGGATTGGAGCTTTAATATATGGAAAAAGATATAAAAGTTTTTTAAGGTTAAATGATAGCTCAATTAATATAAACAACGAATTCTAATACCAAAAAGACTAGAAAAAGAAGGTAATCTGGTAGAGGTATTTTACGAATATATTAAAGATATGAACCTTTCAATGATACGAGAAAACCTTGATGATTTCTCTGGAAGAAGACGAAATCTTTCCACAAGACAGAAACCCTTTTGATGACCTAAAATATTTTTAAGATCCTTAAGATAAGGACACTTATAACAACCTAACAACCTTCCAAAATCCTCCTCAAGATGAAGACCCTTCCAACGACCTGATAACCTTGAAGAACCCTTAAAGTTCCTTTCAAGTCTACCCCAAAATGATCTTCAAAAGGTTAGCCAGATAGCTATATAAAAGGTTGGGGTATAGGTGTAACAGGCGCCACAAGTTTAATGAACCCGGTAGGCCCAATAAGCCCTACAAACGCTACAGTAGTTACAGTCCCAGCAAGCTCAAAAAGCTAAAGTACAGGCGCAATAGGCATCATAGGCGTAATAAGCTCGACAATCACAATAGGGTCGGCAGGCTTGATAAATCCGTCAAGGTTAAGGTACACACTTCAAAGGCATCGGATAGTTGAAATGTCATATATATAACGTATATAAGCCATATAGGTTAAAGGAGAAACAGGGATACTTTAGGAAACTAGAATATTGCTAAGGTAGTAGTGGTAGTAGTAGTATGTAAGAAAAGTATGCTCGGATCTATTGGCAAAGGGTACGCAAGTAGTGGCGTACAAGTTTGTGACATACGTAAGTTTGTGGTGAAAAACTTGTTTACGGGAGTTGAGGAAATCGAGAAACAGAATTTTGGGGCCAGGGAATGTAATTGAGGTCAATTTGAGTACAAAATATATTGGAATTTGTAGGGGTCTGGCTGATCGAGTGAGGAGGAATTTCAGCGATTGCTATCAATTGATAATTGGCTACGCTAGCGCGTAAGCAAAAAACAAAAAGTCGCCAGTATTGGAACAATATTGAATTCTATTTTTAGCAGGTGAAATAGAGTACAACTAAGTCAACTATACTGACTATAAGTTAACTGTATTGTTTGTGCGATTGATTGTATTAACTTCAAGTCAAATACAGTAGGTACCCACTTTAGGTTGGGACATGGGCAAAGCAATTAGCTATACAAATTAGTGTGCAGACTGGCTAACAGTCTGCCAAACATAGAAGTAACACATCATCATTTTAAATGCAATACACCAGTTGCTTCAATCCAAGACTCTAATCGACTACGTTGTAACGATTAAGGCCTACCAACAAAAAAAAACCTACTTTTGTGAAATGAATAAAACATTATATAAATTTTCTCATATCGTAAATTAAGCAATCCAATTTATTAATCAACGCTTTCACCACTTGAATTACAAGTTGAAATCCATCTTACCTAATAATATTAACGTCTCAATCTACGTCACACGAGAATGATTACGTCTCAAGGGTTAACTTGTTATGGTACAACCTACGATAGTAAGCCAAGTAGATGCTAAATGGGGTTTACTATTGAGGTACAGTGGAAGACTAGAAGAGGCTACCGTGGCCCACCATGCAGGACCTATAGGCATGGCCAGTGCCCAGCCCGTCATGTGCCTTTACGCGTATCGTGTACGAATTGTGCTCGGTCCGTATCCGGCTAGTGCCTAGCTAGCGCCCAACCCGTTACATGCTCTTACGCGTTCCGTATATGGACCGGGCCCAGACTATATATTACCTATCTCGTTACGTCTATAGTTATTTAACCTAGAAACTTAAAACCTAATAGCCTAAGTTTATAACATACCCCATTTTTTCCCCGGATATTATAAAAGTTACGGCGTTCCGCTGGTTAAACGCGAGGTACGGGCTTTATCCGCCTAATATGCGGGCCGGGTAAAAGTCAGTATCTCGAGGTTTAACGCGTTTTTAACGGGCCATATAACGTATTAGCCGGTCTAAACCTAAGTCGTCGACGCCATATAACGCGCTCCTTAGTTTTATCGCCAATGCCATATAATGTACCCTTTAACGCGCCGTGTAATACATCCTTTTTACCGCTACCGTTATATAACGTACCTTAAAACGCGCCGTAAAATATATAATTTTTGCCGCCCGTGCCGTATAACGCGTTCCGTATAATATATAACCTTGATCGAATCCGGTTTACTAGTTCTTATAAATATAAACGCCCCTATAACCCTTAAACAATTCTTCATTTCCTTTTTATAACGCCGTTCTCCTTTGCTATTTACCTTTTTTTAAACTAATTTTACTTTCCCCTTCTATATCTTAACTACTAATTCTTGATAATGTCTTTTAACCATTTCCTTTACCTCGTTTTTATAATCGACGTGTATGATAAACCTGATTTAGGTTACGTTACCGTCAGCGTCTTTGGTGGAGATAACGAGCCGCTCCATAAGGTATATTACCCTATCGTATACGAATATCTTGTTACTAATTACATTTTGTAACTGCTTCACACTATAAGAGATTTCCTTGTTTTTAATAATTGCGAAAACGAGAGCAAGCTTCTTTTTTCATATGTTAAAAGCGTTTATATATCGTATATTAACCTCCTTTTTAATTTCGGCGTTTCTTTTATTTATATTCGAGTTTATCAGGTGTAAGGCTATCGTATGTACCGAAAGGTCTACAATAAGGCAAGTTTATAAACTAATCTTACGAGGAACTCAACCAATATATAACTCATTTTCATAATGTGTTTAGGAAATAAATTTACTTACGGCCTTACCTAGTTTACGCGCTCTTTTACGCTAATTCGTTGTTGCGTCCGATTATAAAGATTATATTCTGTTCTTTATATGTAAATGTTAAGGAGATATTTTGGGTCATTAACCCGTTTTTACCCCTACCTTTTTTAAATTGGTTAATTAGTTTTTACGGCTCCATGATATTACTCAGGTATAAGGAGTCCTTATCGTACCGGCTATATAGGCCGTTACCGTTTTAACCATACGTCCCCGTCGACCTTTTCTCCCGAGTCCGTTCTCCTCTAAAAATCCTCCGTCACCTTTTACAGTATCACCTATTTACAAAGGCAGGAGTCTCTCGGCCGACCGTACTTTAACATGTAATGTCTTTGCTCTAGCCTCTTTTAGTTACCGTCGTATATTATTTTATAATATGAACTCAAGAAGCTAAAGTAATATAACTACCTAGGCTATGTATTTCATAACTAATATAAGCTACGGCCAATAAAATGTGGTAAGTGATGTTTAAGGCTTCACTATACGAACCCCGATTTCACTCGTATTTTATTTGTTAACCTTAATTAAAAGAGAGTTAATTGGGCTAACCGCGAACGGACGTAAAATTGTACCCAGGCCGACTTCGTCGTTCGAACCCAGATTAATATGTCATAATATTTAGTAACCCGCCTAAAGGGTCGTTTTCCTCGCCCCGCCACTCGCTTTACTTTTCGTTAACCATGATCATCGGCCTCCTTTAACGCCCGTCTCTCTTAACGTTATCTGTTATTTTCGGCCTCTCCTAATATCTGTCTCTCCTCGTACTATCTACTATTAGCTTCTCCTAATGCCCTTCCCTCCTCGCATTATCCTCTATCCTTGGCGTCGCCCCGCGTTCGTCCCGCATCTTACAACACCCTTCTTCAGTGCCTACTAGCGCCCGTTACGCCTTTTATCATCTTCCTCCTCTAACATCATTTGATACCCGAAGCCAGTTATAATAAGACTCTTAACGTTAATAACGCCAATATTTGTTAAACCCTAATAAAAATGAAAATAACGAATAAATTAATTTTTACTAAGTCGTAATAAAACCCGCCTTACAGTCGGATACCTATCCGAGAAAGTAGGATAATATTTACCCGGCCCCATTTATTATATTATAGACTGGTTAATAATGAATTAACAAGTAATATATTATTTCGGAAGTTTCGGCGACTCGCTCTATATATAACGATTAACGTAAACTCGACACCGATGTCGAAATACCGGATTATTATAAACTCGAACATCCCCTTATTACGCTTCGAATTTATCGAAAGTTACGGTATATTAACATTTTTTCAAAAACTTCTACTCCGGCATATTATAGCCTTTCCATTTAAATAATATAAAAAGAACTCTTTACCACCTCGTATTACCAAGAAAATTTATTAGATTTCAAATTCTTTATATATACCCTTTTTCATATTTTTCATGATCAAAATTGGTCTCGGACGTCTTTTTTAATTCGTCACCGTTTATATCTATTATTAAATATAAATTATCGCCGCTTGGGATAACTTTGTCTCCTCGGGTAAATAAGTTTAAAATACCTTAACTCGTCTCGCCGAATTAGTTACCGACTTCGTATCCCTATCAACCCTCGAAATAGATAACATTTTACACCTATTTACCAAACCATTCGAGTAAAATCCGGTAACTATTAACTTCCGGTTATTTAAAGTAAACTAGTAAACGAGTAAATGAAAAGTTTAATTATATTAGAAAAAGGCGACGATTATACGTAAATAATTTGAAACTTCCTAGTTTACCAGATTCATACCATTATCTATTTATAGGTAATACGTTATAAATGAAAGTTATTCGACTTTTACGAGAAAATATAAAGTAGTTTAAAATACGCCTACTTAATCTTAAGAGTTTACTAATAATAAAAGTTGGGAATCTATAAAATCTCTGTTATATATCTCTAAAGCGTTTTATATACGTATCGGTAGTTATAAACTATATAACTTGAAGTCAAACAAACTTGAAAAGACATTTTGTAATAACTAAGAAATATAGGGGACTGCCTTTAATAATCGGAAAGTCGACTTTAAATTCAATAGAAATATACGTTTAATACCGATTTAGGATGAAATGTAGTTAAAGAAGGTCTTGTCATAAAATAAGATGAGGTTTTATCCTATTATATTACGTATATATTCGGTACAAACGTCGAATATTTACGATTATCCCTTTCTAATAGTAATTCAAATTGAAAACGCGAAATAATATATTTTTACCTCAATAATTTATAATAGGCGAATCCTAGGTTTGTTAAACAACTTTTATCGTTGATGATTTCTAATTGGGTAGCTATAAACGATTACTGTAACGTAATACGCCCCGCTAGATAGTTTTATAGTTCTTAATCTACATCAACTATCCTTTTTTAAATAGGAAACGTCTAACGCTCTCGGAAACCTTTAATAGTCGAACATTATATAATGGGTCGTTTTTCACTTTTTGGTTTTACAATTTCATTAACGGACTCTGGTCGAAAAGAAAGTAATTATTCGGTGTTAATAATACTAACGCGCCTAACGCGAGCCGAGTCCGTAGCGGTATCGCCGGTTTCGTCGTATTAAAATTCTCCAGCGTTATTCCCGATAACAATCTAAACACGGGCCGGGCCTGAAGCGGTTTCACTTTCAACGAAATTTCGAAAACCTTTGGCCCATCGTTAAAATATATATCTTCGCGATCTAGTAATTAAAACTCCGTCTTCACAAAGTTATTTATATAACTCATCGTAATTGAAGTTTCCTTAATATATGAGTTTATTAATTTAACATTTAATATAGTACTGGAAATAAATTGAAAAAACCATATGCAGCGTTTTTTATCTTCGAGTTTATCTTATAATTTCCAGGTGAACGTATTCGGATGGGCGTTCTAGGTGACGGGCCTATACCGCAAATAATATTACAAGAGCAAAAGAACAACAGCTTATTTAGCTTAGTGTTCCGAAATTAAACGTAGTAAAAAAAATTCCAATCCTTTATAATCCGTTAAAATAGTAAACGGGGTGCGAATACTATGTAAATCGGAAACCCACGTTTTCAAATAAGACACCACAGCGAAAAGCTTTTTATCGTAGATAGTATAATTTCGTTCCGTATTTATTAGTCGTATGGAGTAGTAGGTTACTAGCCTTAAGATACTATCTTTATCCTATTACGACAAATACCCTTTTAACTCCATTCCTAAATAATTGGTTTCCATTACCGTTAGCCAATTAGTATCCTAGTATGCCAAAATCGGGTTTGTAATAAAGGTATTGTTTAAGGTTTGTAATATATATTCCTTCTATTTCGTCCAGACTTAACGAAATTCCTACTTCGTTATTTAGATGAGATAATTTATTAATTGAGAAAAAAATACTAATATAATCCCGATAAAAGTTAGCAAAACCCAGAAAACTTCGAATCTTCCAGACAGTACGTAGTAACTTCCACTCGCGGATTACCCGGACTTTCTTGGGGTCGGCCCGAATACCTATCTTAACCGTTGTAATAAAACATAGGTATTTTACCTTTTTAACCACGAAGTCACATTTATTTAAGTTTGAATTCAGCCCTATATTGCGAAAAATTTCAAAACTACGCGAACTTTCGTTATATAATTATATTTAATACCAAGCGAAAAAAACCAAAAAGTAGTTTAAATATGTGATAATGAAATTATTCAAGAAATCAGCTTTTATATAATTAATATATCGCTAAAACGTCGCTAGCATTTCCGCTAAATAAAAAGTGGTAATCAATTATTTGAATAACTCAAACCGTATACGAAATACCGTTAATTTCTCTGACTCGGATGTAACCCAAATACAGTAAAAAGGCTCTCGAATATCCAATTTTGTAAATTATATTGATTTTAATAACATACGTAGAGTCTTTTTAATTAGAGGAAAAGAAAAGAGATCTTATTCGATAATTTCATTTAATATTCTGTAATTGATATAAAACCTTTATTCCCTTTTCAGTTGAAAAATAAAGAATACCAGCGTCATAATCAATAAACAATTTATCCGAACTAAAACCTTATTTATCAACTCCGTAACCTATTGTCGAAGTTGAAAAAATTAATTTTGTAATACTGAATATAATAATCTCCAAAGGCGTTTCAATACAAAATTATTTTCGTTCGGTTTAATATAAATATAGTAATTGTATTTCCCCCTATATGAGGGCAAGGCTATAACCTTATCCTTATCGAATAGGTTGCGGAATTTTACCAATTTTGATAAAAAAACGTAAATAATCCTTCATCTTTTCTACCGTAGTCATCACCGTTATTTGTAAAATTCTCGTTATTTCGCAAAGGCATATAATAAAAGTTAACCGGAACTAATTCTTCATATATTATACCTTTCAGTACAAACGTTTTGCTAAACCGATAAAAACCGAACCCTTTACAACTTATATATCCCCTGACCTAAAACGTATTATTATCACGTTAATAACTAAGCACTTTTAACCTTGAACTATTCAACAACTATAAGTAGCGTTTGAAGTCAAATATTAAAAGATATCTAAAATATTTTGAAAATTATATATCATATCATTCCAAGAATAATATATACTAATATCAGGCTCAACCATTTATCAATATTTATAAGCAACTTAACCATTTAGGTTAAACGCGTATTTTTCCGCAACCCTAATATCGTGTCAAAATTTCGAAGATATAATAGTCGAATTTGCTTTATTATGAAACTTTATATTAAAACCTCGCTTATAATATAACAATAATTACAATTAAAATCGACTTAAACATTTAAAAAGTAGGTTTTTAGAATAGTATTACATTCAGTGCAGTAGGTTAACTTTAGTGACATTAAAGTTGACTGTACTGCAAATTGAGTGTATTGATTTGTGCGGACTTACCGCATTTGGTGTAAGTCGAGTACAGTACGCTGCACTTCACTCTATGGCACGGGTCAAGAAATTAGCCATACAAATTACAGTGAAGATTTTCTAGCGATCTGCCAAACCTAAAACAATACATCTACCATTTGAACACGCAATACTACTGTTACTTCGACCAATCGAATCGACAACGTTGCAACGTCTAAGACCTACCAACACATATCCTTAAATCTTTTAATTCTTTCCTACTTTGTTTAAAAGACATAAAAACCCTTAATATTAACGTAGACTTTAACGTAAACGAGCTGGTTAAAAACGGCTAAATGTTTCTACTCGCTTTTAAATAGGGGAACCTATAGTTTCATCTTTAAGGTCCTAAAATAATAATGTTAAACTTAACGAAGCCGTAGATATGTTAACTATACCGACGTTTTAACAACCTGGCTATTAACAAATTATACAAAGTTCTAAAATCCGTAAGGCATAACAATATAGAATACTTTGCCTGAAAAGCTGTTAAATGACTTTACCATTATTAATAAATGTATATTTAAACCCTTCGGAGATTTAGGTTTCCGTCAAAAAGTAATAGGGACTTTAACTATAAAATATTTATTATTATATTTTATCTAGATAATAAACCTCTTTTACACGTCGTCAACTCCGTAACATTTCTTTACGAAACCAAGTTTTTAAAGTCCCTTTCGGCAAAAAATACGTAGAAAATGTTAAGGTTGTTATAAATTAACATATGCCTATATCTACCTAATATTGTCGTCTACGATACCGGTACCAACTTTTTAGCGGCGAATTTTTAGTATAATGTTAAAATAATAGATATCCAGTGTAAATAGGTACCTGTAAAAGCCTACTAAAGTATTGGAAAGATTAAAAGGGCATACGCCCTACTTTGCTAAACGTATAAAATTTTTACGTTAAAAATTAAAAACTTTACGGATCCGGAAGAACGCTTACAAATAACAGTAAAAGGCCTTAATATCACCGTAAACCTTAACGGTTTGGTATTAACTCTCCTAGTATTTAAAACGTACCTACGTTTAACAAGTGAATCTCCGCTCTCGAAAAGTACTAAAGAATGTATTACAGCCTATAGAAAAGCATAAACAAAACTGCGAAAGGAATCGGAAGGCCGTTAAATCAATAACATCCTTAATACTAAAAACGAGATTATAATAATCAATGTGATTACTTTGCTAATATAAAGTAAAGTCCTCGTACAATGGGAGCCGGGTAAATAGGAGGGGCTATATAAGATATTAAGTATTATAAACTTTGAAGTAATTATTAAAACTATTAACGGCCTTATATCTTTCTGAATTACTTAGGTTAAGCTTTATATTAAGGCTACTAACAATAAAACCCCTTGAGTTTAAGGAGCAATTTAATACGAACTTCCCCCACTCATTATCAACAAACTAATAAAACTCTGCCGATACAGACAACTCCCGAAAAAGAGGAATTTTAAAAAGGAAAAATACATACCGAGCCGTATTTACAATATTATTTGGGTAAATAGGAAAAAAAAAGATAAAGAAAACTTAATAGTAAAACTTAGGGTATAAGGAGTGATTAAGACTTTTGGCAAACCTTTGAAAGAAAGTGATAAGTTCTCAATCAATAGTTTACTAATTATAAATGTAACATAATTTCTGTAGAAGGTTAACTTTAACCTTTAAACCCCGAATATTACGATTTTTAAGTGGAGTATAATTTACGAAATTAAAGGTAAAACTATAGGTCAGCCGTATACAAAGTTACAGCTAATCGTTTAAGGATACAGCGATAAAAGCAAAGAGAGGATTCTTACATAATAGTTAACGATATAAAAGATTAACTAACGTTTAATAGTTACCATAATAACAAGTTTACTAATTGAAACTAAAGGTAATTTTACACTTAATAACCAAAATATTACGTAAGCATCTATACAATTAGTAACGGATTTATAACGGATTATACTATGAAAACTATTATAGGAACTTCGCGTTATTTACCTACTGAAAACGATAATATAGTATGATAAGTCATTGTATAAATCAGTAAAAAAAAACATTTACCAGTTCCTAACCTGTTAATCGTAATTTAAATTCCGGCTAATAATAAATTCTTTAATATACGATCCATACTTATAGTAACATAAGGAAAGGACTTCGGCATAGTAAATATATAAACTAATGATACGTTTTTTGTCGAAACGAAAAGCTTTATAACACTAGAATAATAAGCGATCAATAACTTTAAATTCTGAAATTATAAGCCAGCAACAATGTTAACGGAAAGAAATCAATTTGACTTTAATAAATCATTAATTCCCGTACTTAATATTAATACTGGCCTAAACTTTCGCTAAAAGTATTTTGGCGCTATTTTTGCTATAATCGACAAGACCAATAAAGCCAGAGCTTAACGATACTTAAAACAACGTATACGAGATAGTTATATTGTCATTTTATATCAAACGGAAGTTTTATACGATTGATTTATTATAATATAAGTAAAAATACCAACGGATGAAAAATTTACTAGACTAAATGAAAGGTTGAAGTTTAAAATGCGGAACTTGAACCGTAGAATCAATATAATACTAATAAACCTTTCAAAGGCTAAACTAATAATTTTCACAAACGGGTCTTTTACAAATAACACCGACTTATCTTTATAAATAGGCTTCCTAATAACCCTTATCAACTAAAATAAGCAAAAACATTCATTTAGTATTAGTGGTAACCTAATTTACTAGACCTCTGTTAAATACAAAAGGATTACACAAAGTGTATTAGCTTCGGAGGTTTACGGCATAATGACGGGTTTTAACGTAGGTATAACATTATGGGAAACCCTTAACCACATCACCAGGTAGTTATGAATTTCTCTTATCCAGGTAGTAATCTATACCGACTCAAGGAGCCTTTTCGAATGCCTGTTAAAGCTTGGAACCACCAGTGAAAAACGTCTGATAATCGATGTAATGGCACTCCGTCAAACCTATGAAGGGAGGTAGATTACGGGGTTCCGATGGATCGATAACAAAGATAATCTTACAGATTTTATGACAAAGGCTACGCCAAACAAAGCCCTAAAAAAGCTTATGGATAATAATAAGCTAACTATACATATTAAAGGCTATATAAATAAACCTCCCGGAAAGCCTAGATCATGTGATAGCAAACAGGAATATGTTGGTAGATTGAAAAACTATCAGGGGATTGATAATAGCGACATCTTTAAGTGACATAATTGAAGTTATGAAAGGCTATAGCGAAAGAACTTTTTGTAGAAATTGATAAACTTGGACCTTAGAGCAACGGAGCAATTGAGGTCAAATGGGTTCGATTTTCATATAATTGGGTGCAATCTAGTATAAAAGTTAACTGGAATTAATAGAGGTCTGGCCAGTTAACGAGAAGGCAATTTAGTAGCAACTGGAAAGGATTGGTCAGCTACACTAGCGTACGCGCACATATTAAAAAGCCGCCAGTATTGTAATAATATTATATACAGTGCAATAGGTCAAATTTACTGACATTAAAGTTGACTGTACTGCAAATTGAGTGTATTGCTTTGTGCGGACTTACCGCATTGGGTGTAAGTCGATTATAGTACGCTGCACTTCACTCTAGGGTACGGGTCAAGTAATTGGCCATACAAATTACAGTGTAGATTTTCTAGCGGTCTGCCAAACCTTAAACAATACATCTACCATCTGATCACGCAATATTACTGTTACTTCGACCAATCGAATCGTCAACGTTGTAACTTCTAAGGCCTACCAATATAGGTATTATTAAAAAGTATAAAGATAAGGAATAAATCCTTATTTATACGTATTTAAATTAAACTAAACTCTTTTTTACTCGATTTTACAACTTCGTCGTTAAGGTTATATAACCCCTAAACGAAAATATATCCAGAATTAGACTTTTCTCTTCGCCGTTAATAAAAACCCTTTTTTACCTTTTCGACTTAAACCGTATACACCTATGTAAAAAGCAATACCAGGCGAAAATCATAATCGCATTGGTAATAGTCCGATAAACCATAACATATGTAACGTTTCAGAATAAACCTAGCTTAACGTTCCTTTACCGTCGCCTACGTCACCCTACATCTTTGGTCCTAAACGCGTACCAAACGGGTTTGTTAAAATAACTAGCCGTAGTATTGAAATAATTGGCTGCGATCACTATGACCTTTCAATGAAGGCATTTAAAAAGTATAACCCCCGGTTATAACTATATTACTATCTGGTCTTTAAGCTTATACAGGTTCTATTAATTAACGATTAAAACTCCGTTTTAAGTTTAAAAACTTTAACTCATCAGAAAATTCGTAATACTTTTTCAAAGCTAAGGTATTATTTATACGGTTAATACTAATCATAATAAATTTGTCGAGGATACGTGGCAATACGGGGAAACGAAAGTAGTTATACTTTATAAACGAAAGCTAATTCAAGCCTCCCACTTAAGTTAAGAGTATCTCGAACCTAATAGCGAATAGTATCCATAAGTTTTTGTTACTTGTAATTAAACCCTTCAATTCGACTAATACCTTATCCGTACGGAAAGGGTCGTAAAAGACAGCTTAAATATAATCGAAAAGCTTTCCTATATCATATATATCTTCGTATCCTCCAGCTTTGTAATACACTATGACCGTTTACTTTATCGCCGCTGTATAATATTCCTATACGAAAAAAAACGTATATCGAACTTTTATAATTTATATTTTATCCTCTTTTGATATTAATTCAATCGTTCAACACTTCGTTACTTACATAAAAACAAATCCGTCGAATTACGGTTAGTTATATCGTTTTCGCCTTCCTTAATCCTATGAACAACTGATACAAATTGCAACTAATTCGGCTTCGAGTTATTAAATGTTAATTACAATTTAGGCGAAGTTGGATATAAGGTCGATAATTGAAAAAGATTAATACGGTTATTATGATTATCTTATAACCGATGAAATATAATTTACAGTATTTTATAAATGAGAAATATAGGTTTAGGTTGGTCTTAAAAGGGTAAAAGATATATTTATGAAGGTGAAGAATTGGGTATTTTCCAACGGCTAATAAACCCCTATATCGTTATAATAAAAAGTAAAATTATTGACGTTTACTATCGATTCGTTCATTACAAGTAATATTTTTTCGTAAAAATGAAAATAATTCTTAATAATATATTATAATGCGACCTAGAATGGTAAGCCAAGTAGTTATCAAATAGGGTTTACTATTAAAATACGGTAAAAGACTAAAAGAGGCTATTGTGGCCTACCGTGTAGGATTTATGGGTATAGCTAGTGCCTAACCCGTTACATACCCTTACGCATACCGTACACATATCGTATCTGATCCGCACTCAGCCAGTACCTAGCCAGCGCCTAGCCCATTACTTGCTCTCACATGTGCCATACACGGACCGTGTACTGTCTATCCCATTATGTACATAGTTACATAACCTATAGACTCAATAGCTAAGGGCCTGAGTCTATAATATAACTTATAATTAAAATTCTCTATGTTAATTCCAAATACCAGTACGATACAAATTGCCGATAACATAAAATTGAAGTTAACTATTTAGTCAACCTGAAATTGAGACAACCGTATAAATCTTTACATTAGCGAAATAAGCCAACTTTTGGAATAGTAGTAATTGCAATGTAATAAGTCAACTTTACTTACAGTCAAGTTAAATATACTGACTGCCAGTTAAGTGTATTATTTGTGCGCCTACTTCATTGACTGAAAATTAAGTAAAGTATGCGCCCACTTCACACTGAGGCACAAGCCAAACAATTGGTCTTACAAATTACTGCGCAAACCGACTAGAGATCTGACAAACCTAGAACAATACATCCACAACTTGACCACATAATACTACTATTACTTCAACTAATATAATCGATAACTTTGTAACGTTCAAAACCCTATCAATATTTATTTGTATTTGTTAAGTTGAACATAGATAATATAAGTAGAAGAAGAAGCTACTTTCTGGTTACACTTTGTGAAAGACCAAGATAGAGGAAAGAATTTTGTGAAAGGCCTCTACTATTGCTTTGGCTGTTCACAGTAGTTAGTAAAGGAGACCTCCAGATTTCGTTGGTTTTTAATAGTAATTTAGAGGTAGCAACGGTATTTTTAACAATGAAAACATTAAAAAATCTTCACGAATTATTTTAAAAAATCGTTCAATTTAGCCATTAAAAGTCTTAAACGATAAGTTGGTAAACGGCTAAGCTGGTATTGATACGGGGTTTACTACTGTTAAAACGACTAGGTCCTATAGCCTATAACTTTTAACCTTCGGCATTTATCAATAATGAACGACCTCTGACCTTGCCCCCTACACCAAATATTTGCCCTTATTTCACTCTTTTCTCTTCCTTTTAGTAAATTAAATTGTTAAGATCTCCGTGTTAAGCGAAAAGAGTAGGAATCGCCAAATTACGCCAAGAAAGCTACGTCGTGCGGTTGAACGTCAAGTTACTAAGTTCCTACGCAACTTTACATTAAAACGCCAACATCAACACTAAATTCCTATATCTTTAAATTACCAAGTTCCTCTCCTACCAAGCTCTATACCATCCACAACCTAATAATAGTTTTCGATTAAAAACGAATAAAGGAAATTAAGGATATCGGATCCCTTCTTTACGTCTATTTCGACTAGTTACTTTGGGATGAGATGCCGAAGAAACCTCTTATTGAAAAACACTTAACTAATTGTATCGGCTGATATATTTTTGAATTCGATGCCGATAAATAGTTTGGCGGTAGTGCCTGCGCCTTTTAAGACACTCGTAAGTTTTTTAACTATCAGATAATTAATGTATAGAAAATGCTATAAAAAGGCATTGAGATCAAACTGAAAAAGGAAGTTACTTGCTATGATATTTATATCCCAGAAAAAACTTTACTAAGCTTAGCTGAAAACGTTTCTAAATCAGCTGAGCAAAAAGATCCACTTTAAGATCCTAATCCTCAAAACCTTCAAAGGAAAAGGAAGGGCATCGAAGACTCTTAACGCCATTATTCACGTTTTAATGAACTTCCCTTTTATTTATTTGTTAAGTTAAGACTTCTTATACAATAACGATAAAGAAACTGTTAATATTTTAAGCAGCCTAGTACCCTCTCATGACAGCGCAGAGTATACTCTTAACGGTGGCAGGATACGCAAATGAATCGTTACCAATGCGGTAAAAGTTATTGAAATTAGCGCTCTCTACCAATTGATTAAGCAAATTATTTAAATCTCTTGAAACCTTTCCTCCGGTTAAGTTCCTATTATATCTTAACCGTTTTTTTCAAGATCCAAGTCTCTTAAAAGGATTTTTGCGACAATTATACTTATATACGTGAGCCTACTACAAGTTCTACTAAACGACTTTACCCCGCGGGTCAAATGACTAGGAATTACCTTCAACATCGTAACTCGGAAGTACTAAGGCTTAAATCGCTAGGAAATACTAATAAAGACTGGGATAAATATCGTGACCTTCCCCAAAAAACCTGTTAAAAAGGTTAATATTAATGACAAATTTTTCACAAACTTCATCAAGATATAGAATGGCGAAAAAAAGTACGATGGAAAGCTTAATGAACTTTTCGATACGAAAATAATGACATTTTTAAATATTTATAAGTGAATAGAGGTTTCCCCTTCTGGTTTCTATTTAATGCTTCCTGGAATCCTAATAGGGCACGTTAAAGACTATTACCTAACCTTTTCAATCCGTATAACCACCTTTCGCGAGATTTACGATTATATAAAAAGCCACTTTGAATATTATATCCATTTTACGTAATATTTTACGATTTAAGAATTTATGAGGTAAACCACGATAATAATGAAAAAGAAAAAGGACGAAATACTAATGTATATGCTAATTCAGATATTTAATAAGGTTATAATATATCAGAGAGTTATAGGAAAAGCTCACGTTAACGAAGCCATACTTCGCGAGTAGGTACGATGTAATGATCAAACTAAATAACCGTGAGTATATAGAAGGTGTCAGAGGATTTATCTTATCAAGAAGGTAGTAGAGGTGCTGAGTAAACAATATCGCAACCGTGCAAGTAATGATCAAAAGTTATGAGGCTATTCAGAATATACTGAGACTGAATACTTAGATTGACAACTGAAGAGCTATGAAGGAAATACTATCTATGTGGTGATAGCTGTGTCTTTATATTCTATGGTTTTCATACCATCTTTAGTACTGGAATACTGAAGTCGCTGGTTGTTTCCTGCGGTCCTATGTAGTATCGATTGGACCACTCTTCGGTCCTTGTGATCCCAACCCTAACCCTGGGTCCTTACATGAGAGATATCCCTGCTTGATGTGTTGGACATCAAGCTTCTGATGGCGCAGCTGGCCGCTAGCCTGTTCCATGGTCTGCAGTTGATTCTTGGGTTATAATTTACGAGCAGCCGTTACAGGCGTTAACGAGTTTGAACACGCCCTATAACGTTTAAATACCACCTATAAAGGCCTTTTAAGATAGTTACGCTCCTCTCTTACAACCGTAATAGCGCGTATACCAAACTTGTGTAATATTTACCCCTAAGTTCATAGCTTTCGCGATGTAAACAAAGAAATCCGCGCGATGGTTAACTACGTACACCGCAAGTAAGGTTATAAGCGCCTCTAACGTTTAAAATATGACTTAACGGATTAAAGCTAGAGGTTATAACTATGTTAACGCTAATAAAGGCGACATTTGAATGGACCTAATAATCGTAAAAACTATTGACATAATAGTAGCGAAAGATATTAGATTTATAGTAAATTCAGAAATTAGTTTACTCTATACCTTTTGCCCAACGTAATGAAAAATAAAAACTATATTATATCGAATACCCTTTTACTTCCAGGTATAAATACTTGAACTATATCGCAAATTTTAAAGGTAAAGATGTTATCAACAACGACGATACCCCTAAGCAAATTAAATGGCATAAATATATAGCTTCTATTACAGCCTGGTAATTAGTTAACCACGTCTTTCTACACCGTTTAAGCGGTAAAAATCTTCATTTTTGCCAGGATTAAGCCTCTAACCTCTTATATACCTTTAACATTAGCGATCATTATATGGACCACACGTTTTAAAGTATTATGTTAGACACAAAGATAGTAAGGTACCAAATAGGCGGCTATTAATAGAATGTAATATTGTGAAGGAAAAGTATTATGGTTACTGAAATTAATTGTTAAGATACTGATAAGGCTAAAGTTGACTTCTGCCTAAGCAAAAAACTATCGTTATTAGGAATAACGGTAGTTTAAATTGTTATTGTATCGATTATATTCTATATTGTCAAGTCCCTTACTCTTTCCCTTCTTTGTTTAGATCTTATGAAGTCCCTTATAGTAAAAGTTGATATCAAAGTCGATAAGATAGTTAAAAATAGATAAGGATTTCCTCTCGCTCCTAAATACGAGCACTTGTGGTTTTATCTTTAAAACTTAGGGGTAAAAGTCTTGAACCTAACGGAGTTGAAAGTACGTCAATTATAATAGAGCCTTAATCAACCAACTGTTAACAAGTTATATAAAGACTTAAAATTCGTAATAAATAAAGATATGGAATAATTAGTTTTTTCAATTATCGAAATGTTATATTACAATCATTAAACGTATACCTAAACCTACCAAAAATTAAAGTTTACACTAAAAATTGATAAATAATTGAATTACAAAGTAATTATTAATGTGTTTTATTTAAATAACAAGCCTATTATTTATGTCATTAATTTTGCAACCTCTTTTAACAGAATTAAGTTTTCAAAATTTTCATTAGTAAAGGATACGTGAGAAACTTTAAGGATGTTATATATTAATACGTACTTAGACTCACCTGATTTCGTCGTTTACAATTCTTATATAAAATTTGCGGCGGCGGAGTTTTAGGAAAATGTTAAAATAATGGGGATTTGGTATCAATAAGTGTATATAAAGGCGTATTGGAATGTTGAAAAGATTAAGAGTATATACGCACTACTTCACCGAATATACAATATCATTATGTTAAAGATTAAAAGCTTTACAGATCTAGAGGCACGCCTTTAAATAGCAGTAAAAGTCCTAATCAATATTGTGGGCCTTAACGACTTGATACTGACGTTTTTAGTTTTTAAAACATACATACGCTTGAAAAGTAAATCCCCATTATTAGCAAATGTTTAAAAAAAACCTAGTTGTATCTTACGGCAAAGCACTAAAAAAACTACGAAAGTAATCAGTACGGCGTTAAGTCAACGACGCACTTAAAATCATAAACGGCTCTACGATAATCGATGGGTCTGATTTACCATTACAAAGTAAAGTTTTCGTATAACAGGAACCAAGAAAATACGAAGGTTTATATAAAACGTTAAGTATCATTAACTTTAAAATAACTCTTAAAATTATTGACATCCTTATAACGTTTCGTATCACCTAAGTTAAGACTTATATTAAGGCGATTGACAATAAAAAAATTGAAATGAAGCGACCAAATTAACATGATCCTCTTTTACCCGTTATTGATAAGCCGATAAAACTCCGCCTATAAAGACAACCCCCAAAAAGAAGAGATGTAAAGAAAGGAAAATATATATAGGATCGTATTTACAATACTATTTAGGTAAGTAAAAAAAGAAAAGAACAATGAAAAGGTAACATTAAAACTTCGAATACAAGATACTATTAAAACCTTCAGTAAACCCTTTAAAAAGTAACAAAGTTGAAATTTACGGCTTCATTAATTAATACTAAAGCTTTAAATATAAGGTATTATTAAAATTTCCGGCAAACCTTTTGAAAAAAGCAATAAGGTCGAAATTAACGATTTATTGTATTAAAAATTTGTACTTTTTTGCCGAAGGATAATTTCAACATCAAAAACCCAATGATTACGATCTTTAAGTCAAGTATTTCCCACAAAGTTAAAGGTAAGAAAGACTATAGGGTGGCCGTGCGCAAAATCACGCTCAATCTCTGATAAATACAACTATAAAGATCAAGACTAAATCCTTACATAGTTGTTAACGATTTAAAATATTTATGAGCGTTTAGTGGTCGCTTTAATAGTAAGTTTATTGACCAAAACGAAAGATAAGTTTACGTTTAACAGCCAAAATTAAATGTAAACTTATACGGAATTAACAATAGATTTACAGCGAATTATACTATTAGAGCTACTATAAGAACCACGTGCTATTATCCTTTTAGAAACGGTAATACTATATATTAAATTACTATGTAGACTGTTTCAAGTAGGTGGTTATTGGTTTTTAAACTAAAAATCGTATTTTAAATCACAACTATGCGTAAAATCTTTAATTTATAACCCGAACTTATTAGTAACGTAAAAAACGGACTTTGATCTGGTAAGTATATAAATTAACGATACTTTTTTCGTTAAAACGGCTAACTTTATAGCATTGGAACAACTGGTGATTAGGGACCCCAAGTTTTGTAATTACAAGTCGGTCACTACGCTGACGAAAGGTAATTAATTTGACTTTAATGGATCTTTAATCCGAATACTTAATATTAATACCGACTTTAACTTTCTCTAGAAGGGCTAAGACACTAATTTGGCTATAATAGACAAGATTAACGTAGCCAAAGCTTACCAGCACCTGGAATAGCGTATCCGTAGCAGCTATATTACCGTCTTATGTTAACTGGAGGTGTCTTACAAACTCTACTTCGCGGTACAAATACAAAATTTAACAGATAACGACTTCAATCGACTTGATAAAAGGATTCAATAGCATATACGGAATCTGAACCGAGTAATTAATATCTTTATAATCTATTTATCGATGAAAAAGTTAATAATCTTTTCGAACGAGTCGTTTATAAATCAGCTTCATAATAACCCTAAGAAAATGAAAATGGGCGATAAACTCAATTTAACATTATTGGCAACCTACTTTACTAAACCTCTATCAAATTCAAAAGGATTATACGAAGTATATTGGCTTCAGAGGTTTACTGTATAATATTAGACTTTAATATGAATATAGTATTGTAAAAGTACCCTTGACGTTATTACTCGGTAGCTGAAAATTCTTATTATCCCGGTAATAATCTATACTTACTCGAGAAACCTATTCGAATACCTTTTGAATTTTGGAATCATTAGCGAAAAACGCATGATGATCGACGTAATAAGACTTCGTGAAGCCTACAAATAAAGGGAGATTAAGGAATTCCGATAAATTAATGGCAAAGACAACCCTATTACCGCTATAAAAAGGTATCGCCAAATAAGACCCTTAAAAAGTTTATGGATAGCAATGAACTGATTATACGTATCGAGAGCTATATTGATAGGTTGTCCGGAAAGCCTAAATTACATGGCGACAATTAGACATATATGAGAAAACTAGAAAATTACCGAGGAATTAATAATAGTGACTTATTTGATTGGAATAGCTAAAGTAAAAGTTTATAAAAGCTTGTGGTAGAAGAAATTTTTATTAAAGTCGATGAAGTCGAACCTCAGAACCGTAGGACAATTAACGGCAATCAGAGTTAATTTGTATTTTTTTTGTGTCATTCTTCATGGAGTTTAATTATAACTGATAGAGGTTTGACTAATTAACAATATCGTAGTTTAACGGTTACCGGAAGAGATTGGTTAACTACACTAGCATACACATACAAACCAAAAAGCCGCTAGTATCAAATTAGTAGCATTTACAGTACATTAGATAAACTTTACTTACACTAAAGTTAATTATACTGACTGAAACTTGAGTGTATTGTTTTGTACGGGCCTACTATAATTGACTTCAAGTCAATTTTAGTATAACCCCACTTCATACTAGGGTACAGACCAAGTAATTGACTATACAAATTACTCTGTAGACCGGCTAGCGGGCTACCAAACCTAGAACAATACATCTACCACTTAATTACGCAATAAACCTTTGACTTCAACAAATATAATCGACAATGTTGCAACGTCTAAAGCCCTACCAACAATTTCAAAGTATTATCTCATTAGTCTATACACGCGAATAATCTTGATTATTATAGTTGCCACTCTATAACTTATAATAAATCATCGAGATTTTGAATTAGATATAAAAAAAGTTGGCGTGATAATTTTTCATTTTCATTTCTGTTATATTAGTATCCTATTCTGAATATATATTTATTCTACGTCATTATGTATTCCATTCCTGTTGAGTTCTCATAATTCTTTTCTTTTTTATTAATGTTTTGAAGCTTTAATATTTCTTGAGATACGTTTTAAACTGAATCTTATTTACGGTTTTCCTTCAATAATTTTAGGTGTTATTTCAAGCCTTTTTTTCCAACTTGGTTTTGAAGGTAACGAATTTTTCTTAATAATGGTAATTAGAAGTTTAAGCTCCACCAGGTCGCTGTATAAGGTTTTCTTTTTGGAAATATTGTTCAGGATTTTGTAGACTTAACGCGGTAAAGGTAAAGGTGACAATTTTCAAAGAGATATCGTTGTATTCTAGTGGGTTTTCATTTTCATTTAGTGTGTGATATTAGGAATACAATGATAATAATGAAGGCAAAACATTTAGTAAAAAGTTAGTTTTTATATATTGTAGGTTTTGATAATTTAGGTGTTAGAGATAGTTGAATTATACGTTATTTCCTTCTATATATATATTTATCAATAATTTGTCTGGTGTATTTCAGCTTGACTGTCGGTAAGGTCTCAAGCCTACAATATTCACTTGAACATAAGGTCTTTGCAGAGTATTCAGAATGATTGATATTGTAGTACAATAGAAGATAATCCAAGAAAAAGCATCCAGAGGTGTGCGCTACAGGTGATGGCTTGTAAGCCCTTGACCCAGATCGTTTCACTTTGGAATACTCTTTTTAAACCGATCCATGTATTGCCGTTCAGTCTGGTATAGTCAATCAAAACCGATCCATATATTGACGTTCGGTTTGATATAGTTAATCTAAACCAATCTTTATATTGCCGTTCTGTCTGGAATAGCTATTCCAAACTGATCCATATTTAGAGCACTTTGCGCCTTATAAGAGTATAGCCTATAATATAACACAATATCGTATACCCTACAAAAATATACCTTACCATATAGTGTATTACTACTTTCCCTATGTATACTATTTATAAAGGTATATAATAATATCCACATAGGGATTTTTTATAGGTATTTCATACCTATAGCCTTATTCTGATAATATGGTTATAGTTAAAAAAATCCAAATTGATAAGTTTTATAATAACAGTGTCATTGTCGTATTAATTACAAAAGGTCCAAATTGTTAAGTTTTCGTAATAATAATATTATTACCGTATTAATTATAAAAGGTTTAAATTAATAAATTTGACTGGAATTAGTAAAGTCTAGCTGAGGTAGTGTTTTTAATTCGGCTAAGATTAGTAAAATTTAGCTGAGGTAATATTAGTAACTTGGGCCTGATTAATATAGTTAAATAGAGGCGATATAATTAGTAATAACATTTTTCGTAGTTAATAGGGATAATTACGCCGGTATTATATGGGTTAATTATATGTGAGTAATTACGTAAGGGTGATTACGTAATTATGTATCAGATTAATATAAAAATATATATCGTTATCAACACAAGTAAAACCTCTTTTCTTTTTTTCTAAAGGTACGTAATCCACATAAATACAAATCCCCATTTAATTTAACTTCTATCTCCTTTAATCAAATGAAACCGTATCCCCATTTTCCTTTGTTTTCTATAACTAAAACAAACTATTTAATGATTGGCTTATTTAACTAACACCTATAATTAACCTTTCCTTTATATAGATAACGCGTAAAACCAAAATTATAAGGCGCCTTTTAGTGCGTAAACGGTGGCGCGCCGCTGCTACCGCCGTTACCACCATTGTAACTGCTACTGCCTTTACCACTACTACCAACAATAGCAGCTCACCCTCGTCGGGCGATATCTTCTCTATTACCGCCACGCCGCCAGCCTCTACCACTCCACCCGCCACCACGCCACCAAGTCCTGCCGCTGCCGCCGCTACGCCGCCCAGTCCCGCCGCCACTATACCGCTCAGTCCCGCCGCCGCCACGCCGCTCAGCCCAGCTTCCGCCTTCGCCTCGCCCCTCCTCGCCGCCGCCGCCCCAACCTCCTCCTCCTCCTCCTCTCCCTCCCCCTTCTCTAGTTCAGAGGAGGAGAAGAGAGATCCTAAGATTATAAACCTTACCCTCTTCCTATAGGTAAAAACCCTATTACCCATAAGGGCCCCTTTACACCGTAAACGTAACCTGATGTAATTACGTTAAGGTATATATATATTGGTCCCTTTGTTTATAAACCTTTACTCATTTTTATATAAATAAAGAATACGAGGCGGATTTCCTTTATTGTTTCGAGTTTCATATCGTTAAAGTACGTTGTAAAGCCTTTTTAACGCGTTAAATATTAAAATAACGTACCTGGATCCGTAATCTTAAACCGTTGATAAATACGTTTTACGTATTATATATTACATGCGAAACCGCGGGTAAGTTTATTAACGATTATGACGAAAGAGGGGCTCGTTAGGCTTGTTATTACTGTTACTAATGAATCAACAGCTTGTATACCCCCGTTCCCGTAATTTTAAAGCTGTAAGCTGAAGCCATATTGCGCACCCACCGATTTTATAACAAAATTTAAGCGAATTCTAAAATTAGTCTTTAATAAAAATATATATTTCGGGGCGATATAAAGAATAAATTGTCTTCAATAACCAAATTAAGCTGATGTTCATTAGTAATAAACGTTAATCGGCGGATTAGAAAGACGATAACCGCTGTCGTCGCCTAAAAACTGAGCTTATGTATATATTATATAGGAGAGTTCGACGACGTTATCGTATGTCGTTGTAAAAAGAGTAATCCCTCCCCTATATCTCCATATAAAGGTATAACCCATAAAGTATAAAGTTATATTCTCGTTAACATTAATAATATCATTAACGGTAATAACGGTAACGTTAGCATAAAAGGAGAAAGAGACTGGAAAGACGGTAAAAATAAGACGGCGTCACCTTTTCCCTTTAGTAATAGACAAATACCCCCGAACCAGGTCGGCATACCCAGCAATAATATAATAGTTTTATAATAATTTTATAACCTTTTACATAATAACTATTGAAAATAATAGAAGTAATATAAAATGTAAATTAAAATAGGCAATATTACAAAATTAACGCGATATCATTAAATTGAACAAAAAAGTAAAATAAAATCGGAAATCGATACGAATAATCGTATTTAGTAAAGGTAAAATCTACGGTCGGTATAAACAGGCAGTTTAAATAGATATAAAACGTGTATCGGTGTAAATAATGTAAAATAGTCTGATTAAAATTAATAAAAAAATAGTTAAGTTGCTTATTAAAGTCGTACCACCTTTTTAATAACCCTAATAAATAGTATACTTATTAATATAAGTTTTTTTAGGACTCCGTTCGGCGTAGTTTTAGTTATCATATTTAAAGGGTTAAAATTTCCGTTCATCCACCTTATTTCCTCGATTTTACGACGTTTATATAACTCGCGTAAAGCTATAATATAGATTATAAAACGAAAAGGAGCTAATATATACAATAGAAGGTATAAGTCGTAAATTAAGGTTAAAATAATTCTCTGGACTGTTATCATTATAGTAATATACCAATCAAAGTTTTTAGTTACATTATAAATCTCTGAAACTAAGACGTTTTACGTGACTCTTTTATATATAGTAAAGTTTTAATTTTTTTTTCGAAATGTAAAGTCGTTTCAGGTCAGTGTTTCGTTACAGAAAATTAAAACGAAGTCGATTTGTAAATTATAGTCGTTATTATTGGAGAAAAAGCTGTCGGTAAAAACAAATAACTTTACTGTACCCATATTTAGCGGTATAAATTATAAACCGCCTTTCGAATTATATTTTTTTTACGAAAGTCATTTATTAAACTTTTTATACGTATTGTCCATATAATCGGTTTGGTATTACACGGCAATTAAAAGGTTAAACACTACCTTTCATTAAATTATAAAAGTAATTAAAATGGTACGTATACGTTAACACTTATATTCATCGGCTTGTTTTACGTTATTTAAAGTAATAAGGGCTATTTTATTGAGATATACCTTTTGCGTAAGATTTAAAGTTTCGTTTGGAAAGGTAAATATAAGGTTATTGAAATCGATTACGTTATCTTTTATTAGATACGTTTTAGGTTTGGCTTTTAAACCGGGTTTTAAAAGTTTCCTCTTTTTAAATACGAAAAAAGAAAAGTTTTATAACGTTGAGATATCTTTCATCTACATACCCATTAGTATAAATCCTTTCTAATAAGCCGTTAATATTAAAAGATAAAGGTTAAAGATAAAGTTAATTATTTCGAGTCGTTTTTTATAAATCCTTTAATAGGTATTATACTAATCAATACCAATTTCGGCTAAATCGTAAAGTAGTTTAAAAATACCTAAGATTGTTTTAAGTAGATAATGTTACCTAAGGTCTTTACGTATGTCGGTATAAATCCGTCGTTTAAATCGCTCTTTAAATTGGGTATATATTTATATTATATTTCGTCGCTCGGCATATAAGTTATAAAGTAGGTTAAAAAAGGCCGCGAGTATAAAAATAAGACGATAACTAATTTGCTTTTATGTAAGTAATTAGGTTATAATATCCTTTTTACCTTCGTCATTATATTATTTGACGACTAGATTGGTCTTTTTATTAGGTTCTTCGGCTTTATCTTTAACTTTATATACGAAACAGGATGGAAATGTTTTAAAGACGTTGTAAATACCTAGGCTATAGCGTTTAAAACGAAATACATTTAAGTCGATAAAGGCTAAGATTTTCGGTTGAGTAAATTATACAAACAGGGTACCTAAAATATTAATAATACCTTCGCGGTGGAGCTTTAGGTTAAACTCGTAATTTAACATTTCCTTTTACGTAATAAAAGAGTACGTGGCAAAGTTTTTAAGGTGTCTTTTGGTTTTCGAACTAAGGGGGCGTCCTCGGCATCGAGTTTTTGACGGGTTTAGTATAATTGGACCGATTTTGGTTAGTATAATCGGGTTGGATTTACGTCTTAAGGGTAGGGTTGAAGTTAAATTCGGTTTAAATTCGTCGTTTAAGGTAATGTTTTGTAGGCGATTTGCTCGTCTTGCGGTTTCGAGCTGTCTTTTTTCACCTCCTTTTTGTATTCTTGTACTATTATCTAACGAAAAGAATTCGTTTTGTTTGGTAAGTTAACGAGCATATTATAGCCTTCAAACCCGTTAATCCTCTAAAAGCCAGTTTATCAATCTTTCGTTTTCCAAATAAAAAACTTAAATTATATTAATGGGTTTAATACTTTAGTTTTACATGTGTTATTCCTTTTGACCAACGTTTTAGATACATTATACTTTAATTATAATGAACATAAAGCTGCTATAACCTTAGCTATAAAATTAGCTCGTTGTTTAATAATTAATAATAAGGCAAAGTTTGTATAGATTTTCGGGTAGTTATTAAAAATAAAAAAAACCTAAGAATAAGCCTATTTGAGCTAAAAGTGTTATTAACAGTGTTAACCGTTATTTAAAAGATATATTTCTTAAAACTAACACCTTTTAATTTTTTTAATAATATTATATACGTTTTTTTAGTGGTTTACAATATCGTTTATACTTTTCAATACCTTATGAGGCTTTTACCAGGATTTATTTATATTCGTTAACGGCTATTTAATCTTTTATACATCATTCGGTGAAATTAAAGACCGTGTTGACGTCGTACGTAATCCAGTTTAAAAGCCTGAAATAGACGTTTAACTAGTAGTTAACTAAAGAGTTTTTATAATTTATAACAAAAGCGTTTCGTATAAACTTAGCAACCTGAAATAATATAGCTGTATCGATGACGTAAAGAACCGGTTAATTGTCTAAATACATAATATTAATAATTATTTTGTAGTTAAAGTCCATATTGTTTTAAAGGCGGAATTTAAACCGTCGTAAGGCTTATAAGGAAAGCTGACACTTATAATAAAACATTTCGATAATTTCGAGTGTATTCTAACCTATATTTATATAACCTGCGATATAAAGCAAATGTAAAAGACGTTTTTCAATTAGATACCCAAATGGTTGGTAGAAAACTCATAATTATAATTAAGTTAAGTAAATAACTTTAATTATACGTATTTTCAGGGAGAACTATAAGTAGTCGAACTTAAGCATAAGCGGTATGGATATATTATTTAAGTCGCGAATAAGCTAATAAATCCTATTCCGTACGTTAATTTCGAATTTGTTCGTATTAACTAATAAAAGCATTAATAAGGTTTCAAAATTTATTGCGTAAAATTTGATCGGTCCGAAACTCGTATTTATAACGATCGTTTCAAGCGACGTCGCCTTGTCTTTATTAAATAAGACTTTTCGGTGTTTTTTATCTGGTTTAGCTGAAATTTCGGAAATTTCGCCGTAAGTACGTCAAAATGTTGTTTCCCAGCCGTCGAAATCTCGATTACATTAGTATTAGGTATAATGCCCTAAAACCCGGTTTAGTATTTATTAAAAAAAGAAAATTATGACGTTATATTAACGTTAAACATTTCATTTACGTAGTTTAAGCCTATAATATACAAAATATAGGTATTTTATTAGGTAGCAAAAATATGTTAGACGTTTTTATCGTTGTAAACTAATAGATACATATCGTTTTATTCAAAGTTATCTTTTCCGGATATATTTTCGTAAGGGTATATATTAAATCCGTTATCTTTCTTTTCGTATTGAGTTACGTATACTGTAAAATTAGTTTTTTTCCAATTTTAAAAATTATACTCCTTTCAAAATTATTATTCAATCCGAATTAACTTGTAAATTTTGTGGTTTATAAATTAATAACCAACTTTGCTATATACGATACACCGCTTTTAGAAATCTATAAAGCTTCGTATATCCTTTCGTAAATATTACTATAATTTCGGTATATTTTTTCCATTTTGAAACGATCGTACTTATTCTTTATTACCAGTGTTTCCTTCTTAATAAATATATTTTGGGCGCTAGTTTTACTTCGAGTAAACATTGAATCACTGATTGAAATCACGGTAAATTATTTCGGTAAGGTTTACTTTGGTAATTTACACATCGCCTTTGGTCTTATTAATTACAAATATTGATCGGAGGCTTATTCATCAGTGATTAAAGGTTTCGAACGATATTTTAAAGTTTATTTAAAAATCGTTTTAAAAAAAAATCAGTTTAAAAAGTATAAGTTCGAAATTCGAATTTATGTAGTAAGCTTTTATTACTATTTAAATAATTAATTTATCGCCTTCATATTCCGGTTCAAGGGTTACCTCACACTTTCGGAACTTTGTTAACAGGGCGGTAAGTATTTTTCATAGGTTTTTATGGGTATTTTTCTATTGTTTTTTTATGGATTTCTATATTATACTGGTTTAATCTTTATCGTAAAGTTTATAATTAATTTCCGTATCTAAGTAAGATTTTAAACGATGGTAATACTCCGTAAATATATTCAGTTACGTAAGGTAATACAAATATTATTCTTTTATCTATCCGAAATGTATACTAGGTAAACTAATATACAATTAAAATAGCTTAATATCTAATGTTTTATATATGTTAAATATAACGCGTATTTTATTATTAAGTATGTCATACAGCTTACCGTTATAATTATTATCTTTATCTTATAACCTAATAAAGTTAGTTAACCTTATAAGGTTGTTTTTATTTGTGTGGAAATGATATGGTAGGAGGTCGCGGTAAGGGTCGTAATTTATAGGTATCGGTCCGTAGGGTATGTATTAGCGTTTACGTCGTTCGTTAATTTTAGGGTCGGGTTATTCTTTGTGTTCTAGCTGATCTTTTTATGGTTGATCGGATTATTTACGGTATTTCGGCCGTTCCCATCGCAGCCGATCGGATTATTTTCAATATTTAGAAAATGGTTCCGTATTTGGTTTTGTTTTAAAGCATATGCCGGTGTAAGGGTATATTATACTTATACGGTGAATAATGATTATAGTCGTTTTTCCTCCTCAGGTTTTTTGTTTTTTGCTCAAGGTATAGGTATAGGATTAAGTTGTTTTATGCCTCGTCCTCGTTGTTCTAATAATAGTCCTTTTTATTCCGTAAGATAATATTTTTTTACGAATCCCGTTAAATATAAATCTTTATCCTTTTGATCTGGTACGTCAACAAGTTATACTATTTCGAATAAGGCTTTTACAAGGCGGCTATTTTTACCTCGTGAGATATTAATGCCTCTAATTCGTAATTGGATTCATAAGGCTTTAATGATAGTAAAATTCATTGTTTATTATATTTTCAACGTTCAATTCGATCCTTTCTATAAAAATCATCTAACAAATTAGGTCCTTATGCTTTTTCTTTTTAATAGCGGAACATAATAGCCAAAATATATATGTTTGCCGTATATTAGTCGATGTTTTTAATTGGCGAATCGATAATGTTGTCCTAAAGACCTAGGTCGATTTCGTATATCATGGCCTTTTTAATCCTTATATTTTCGACTAGGAGGTCGAAATTAGCGTTAGACTATTTTAGCGATATAGGTTTCAGAGCTGTAACTATAGGTATTTTAGGGTAGTTTTTATATGTATTTGGTATTTTAAAACGGTTTAAATTGGTGATTTTAGGTTGTAGTAAGATTTCTTTAAATACGTTCGGATTCCAACGATCAAAATAATACATTTCGTAAACAACAAATACAAAATGAATAAAACAATCGAAGTAATTGAAATAGTACTTACTAGTATTTACTAATGTAAATAAATTTCAAACGATAATTAAGGCGTGACGATAAACCAGTTAAGCGTTTTAAATTATTGTTATTAGCGTTGAAGAACGCCACGTAAGCCAAGCGGTTAAAGAAACTTAAACGTTATAAGAACTAAATTTAAAATACGTAACGCGAATGCGGGAAGGCAAATAGAACAAGGGAAGTATAACGTAAATAAGGCAAATAAGGGGCATAACTATGGAGAGGTATATTATATATTCTGGTGTTTAACTGTTGTTCCGAATTAATTTATCGTATCTGAAATTCATAAAGTAATTAGTTTAGTTATTTAATATATAACCGATATTATTAAGATGGTCGGTTTAAATATTTATAAATAACCGATTTTGGTAAAGCGATTAGTGTAAATTGTTGAAAATCGGATAGGTCTTATCGAAGGGTTCCGAAACTTAGTAGTTTTAACTTACGTGGCCTAATACGCGATAGAACGCTTTCTATAAAATGCCCGGGTACATTGAAACGCTAAATAAGGGTTAATAATGGCGTAACAGAGCATTTAGTAAATAAAACGTTAAATACGGGTTAATAGTATCGTATTAAAGTTATTATTTTAAAGTTACTTAATTGTTATAGTCTTTGTACACGTCAGCGTATAATTCTTGTAAAAACGAAGTGTTAAAGTATAAACAATTAGAACCGTTATAATATCCCGTTATAGGTATTTAATATGTATCTATCCCTTCTTTCTTAGGCTATTTATAATCGACTGAATCATCTACTAATTAGTGTCGATAAAGTTTTAAGCCTATAATATTTACGTAAATATAAATAAGGTCTTTGAAAAATAATCAGAATGATTGGTATTGTAGTATAATGGAAAATAATCCAAAAAAAGTCTCTAAAGGTATACGTTACAAATAAGGGCTTATAAGCCCTTGGCTTAAAGCATACCACTTTGGAATACTCTTTTTAAACCGATCCATGTATTGCCGTTTGGTTTGGTATAGTTAATCCAAACCGATCCATGCATTGCCGTTCGGTCTAGTATAGTCAATCCAGACCAATCTATGCATGGAGCACTTTGCGCCTTGCAAGAGTACAGCCTACAGTGTCACACGTTATCGTACACCCTGCAGGAGTACATCTTGCAATACAGTGCACTGCTACTTGCCCTATATATACTATCTATGAGGGTATATAGTAATATCCACATTGACAATAATTTTCGGGTTTTCAATATTTTACTCGATTTTTTTCTTTGCAATATTTAATCGTTAATACCCATTATAATGTAATAATGTGCTTCAAAACAATAATATGAAAATTTCGAATAAGACACCTTAATAAATATAAACGCTATTTATAGTAACTTGTTATCTATTATCAAATGTTTAGGTTTTGTTTTCATTCGGGTATTTATGTTCAATTTTACACAAAATGCATATAAAGATGTTTTTAATGAAATTTAGTAATGAATCTCTCTAAAAATACCATATGAATACGTACAAAACGGTATAAAAAAAGGGGATGGTAAAAAAAATAAGTAGAATGGGTAAAAAGGTTATTCCTGATTATTTTACAATGGGTTAGTTGGAGTAACGTGGTATAATAATATAAACCGGGGTAAACCCCGGGTACTGCCTGCTGGCACCACAGTTTATGGGCCAAAACATGACGTGGAAGTATCATATACCCATGATATCATAGTAGAGAATACCTGCGGCTTCACGGCCGCCGTGCACAGTATAGGGGAGAAAAACACACAAACTGCTGTAATGCAGGTGACCGCCACCTATTGTACTGCGTACTGGTTCAATCAGTAGAGCATATATAGCCAGCTAGTCATGCAACGGCATGGCACAGTGCAACCTGTACTGCACACACAGTTCATCTGCACTTCTGGGGCGTTATCTCAACGAGGAAACGGCGTCTACTTGCTCCCATGGCAGTCTGGAGCCAGCCTTCCACGCCGCTAGCGGTTGGTACATGGAACTTACCGCAGATTTCGAGCTAGCTTCCACCTGGGCCTCAGAAACTAGCTCGTGTTTCGATGTGACGGGACTAGTGAAAGTGGCATCGTCAATTCTTTAGGAAACACACGCCACTGTGACCCTCAGCGCGTGCTGAGTACTTTCAAGTCCGAAATGCCGGGCTCTGTTATCAACCACGACAAGGCAGGTCCGGACAGAAGGTAAGCTGAGGAGGGGAACAGGGGCGGAGGAAAACGGACCAAGTAGAGCATGCTGGGGACACACTGTGGTGTCATGGCAAGAGTGGCACTAAGCATTTTGATCATAACAGCATAAGTTGTGCGCTCCAATGCAGCCCGGTGAACTCCAGAAGCCCTCCCCTCCAAACTCTAGAATAAATGACTGAAGGAATGCACCCGGGTTTCAAACCTTTCGCAGGATGCCGCAGTAGCAACCCATGATCACAGCAGACTGTTACTGCCCATGGGTTCCAAAAGGCCCCAGTCAAGCCATATATATGGAAAGCTTTGAAAAGAAGGCGGGGTCTCCATCTACCAGTGAGATAGTTCGATATGTCTATTGTTGTGCTTTCCCATTGAGGTCATTCAGTCGTTGGCGTGAGGAATGCGTGCGGCTCAGATCCGGTCTGATGTCGGAGACTTAACCGCCCGCACTCTCATCCTCTCGTTTCAGCTGCTGCCTGCGGTTGTACAAATCCCTACTCAGGACGTTCTTGAAGCCCCGGCTCTTCAGCTCGGTGATGATCTTGCTGACCTGCCAGCCCGACCTCAAAAAGCCATCGACCTCGGCAGCGACCTGGGGCGGCAGCTTGCGCGATCTCGGATCCTCGCTCGGGTCGGAGGGCGGGTGGTTGTGGGTGGTGGTGCCGGGGGTGATGTGGTGGTGGACGACCCACATGTTGCTGTCGCGGAAGGTCTCGACACACTCGAACTTGAAGGGGCAGTTGCACTTCTTGCTACTGCGCTCGGCAGTGCCGGCAGCCTTGCTCGCGTCGCTGTAGCGGGCCTCGCCGGCGCGAAAGCAGATCCAGCGGATCTTTCGCTTGCCCTTGCCCATGTCTCGTGTGCCGCTCATGCGCATCGAGTAGCCGCGCGGGATGGTGAACTGGTCGAGTTCCTGCTGCATGGTGGCGCGGCTAGAGATGGGGTAGCCCTCGGGAGGGATATCCATTTGGACGATCGGGGTGATGTTGTTGACGATGGGCGGTGGTTGGGGTGGGAGCTGTTGCTGGTGTTGCATGGACGGCGGGGGGCCTATGGCGCCGGGTCCGTTTGCAGTGGCGAGGGCCATAACCGGGTCATTGACGTTATCGACGCCATTTTGGTTCTGGTTCTGGTTTTGCGGCGGCGGCGGCGGCGGTTGGTTGGGTTGGAATTGAGGCAGAGGTTGCTGCTGGACCTGGACTTGCTGCAGCTGCTGCTGCTGCTGCTGTTGTTGTTGTGGATGCTGTTGCTGTTGCTGTGGGAGCTGCTGCTGTGGGAGCTGCTGCTGTTGAGGGAGCTGCTGCACGACCTGGTGGGGGTTGTGGTGAGGATTATGGTGGACTTGTTGGACTTGCTGTTGCTGAACTTGTTGCTGGACTTGTTGCTGGACTTGTTGCTGGACTTGCTGTTGGACCTGTTGCTGCTGGACTTGTTGTTGATGCTGAGAGCGCAGTGGACTCTGGCGGGGCTGTTGCGGGGCAGGCTGGAGGCCAAGACGGCCTTCTCCATGCAGGACCTGTTCGATGTGTTGCAGACGCTGCTCAAAGTCATTGAGGCGGTGATTGATGATGAGGTTACAGCGCTGGTCGATGATAGCAGCAAGAGTGCTACTCAGGCTTTGGTCCAGGTCAGGAGGGTTGGGAACAAAAAAAGGCGGGTTGTTTGGGTTTGCCATGGTGACTGTGGATTTGATGGGATGGGCAGTCGTCGATGATCATTCTGGTTGAGTTGATGGGGCTGCTTGAAGACAAGTTGGGCCCGTGGGTAAGTCTGGAGAGGGAAGGCTCGGCACCCAAACACACCCAAACCAATCACCTGAGCCCCACTCCAAGACCCCGGCAGTGCCCCTGATCCCTGGCACTGACCTCAACTTGTAATTCCGATGGGCTATTCCTGTTTAGGAAAGGTGGCCGTACGGTCTTCACATGGCTACCCTGTAACTGTTACCTATAGAACTACTATAGTAATGTGCTTTGTCCTTGTGCTAAGTATCTCCTGAACTGCCTCCATAGAAGCTTGCAGCTGCTGTTGCCAGTTGATGAGGTCCCCACGCAGTATGCGGCTGTTCCCATGGCCTAAAGTATATGGTATATTGATGTTGAAATATAACCCGGTACTGGATGACTTGGTAACCTGGTAAGGACGTTACAAATGCTGTGCAATGTCTGTACCTTGCTAGGCCGGATAACAAATCAGTACATCATGTACTGGTACCAACTCACTTGCACCCTTTTTCGTTTCAGCCTGGAGACGTCTGGTAAACTGTTAGGGTAACTGTAAAACCACGGCAATGCAACAATGGCAGCTGTGGCTGAAAACTGTGATGGATGAGGAGGAAAACCTAGCTAATTAACTGCAATGGCTGAAGGCTAGGCCATGTGGTTGTGGGTGAAAGGCAGGTCACGTGACTAAACACTGGCCTGCCGTCATACGCACCCCCTTAGCCTATAGATAAAGAGGATATCATGTATCAAATAGAGTAAAACAGGCTGTTGACTTTGAGAATGTGGTCGCGCCTGCGATAGCAAGTGGTAATTAGCTACATATTTCCGGTCGGTATAGTCCGGGAATACATGTTTAAAATTAAAATAAAACGAAAATGTATCTCTACTTATTCTCTTCCCAAGTGATCCACCTCTTCCTTCTGATTTTATTTCATTTACTTTACTAATACGGTGATTGTGGATAATCGTGTAATTGTTGTGACTGTTCTACATTGGCAATGCAATGCAGTAGAGTTGACTGTATTGTCAACTGTATCAGTCACAGTCATTTCAATGTCAAATGTCGTGACTCACAAGTCACAAATGAAGTGTCCAGTCACATAAAAGGTAAAGACCAGCATTGTAACATAGACAAATAGGTGGGAACTGGCTAGCAGTTCCCACAACTTAGAGTTTTATAATCCATCACCTACTTCTCACATGCTGCATCAATTGTCTACAAGATATTCAAACAACAATAGTAGCTACTGGAGTCCTACCGACAGTAATCTTTGGACCTAATTCCATATAAAAAAAAACTTTTTCTTTAATTTCTTTGTTTTTCGTCTTCACTATGAATCATTTTAATCCGGGAGAAAATTTACGTCACTTAACTACCCAAAATTAACATTGTAACTGTTGGTAGTCCTTTATCGTTGCAACGTAGTCGATTCGAACCGTGGTCGAAGTAACTGGTGTATTGCATTGAAAGTAGTGATGTGTTACTGCTAAGTTTGGTAGACCGCTAGCCGGTTTGCATACTAATTTGTATGGGTAACTATTTAGCCCGTACCCCACATTAAATTTGGCACTACACTGCAATAGATTTACCGTCAATACAATCAACTCGCAGTCAATGTAGTCAGTTTACAGTTAGTATAGTTAACTTGACTGTATTGTAATAAGTTGTGATTTCAATACTGGCAACTTTTTGTTTTGTGTATATATGTTAATGCGGTCAATTATTAATTAACGGTAACGTTAGAACTTTCTTTTATCCTTGTTAGCATTACTGTCGGTAAGGTCTAAAACCTTTGTTTTCACGTGAAATAAGGTATTCAGAAGAGTAGTCGTTGGATTGGTATAGTTGTAGTAAAAGATGATAGATGCAACGAGAAAGTGTAATGATCACACTAAATACCCGTGAGTATAGAGAAGGTGTCAGAGGGTTTATGTTATCAAGAAGGTAGCAGAGGTGCTGAGTGAACAATATCGCAACCGTGCAAGTAATGATCAAAAGCCGTGAGGCTATTCAGAATACACTGAGACTGAATAGTTAGATTGACAACTGAAGAGCTATGAAGGAAATACTGTCTATGTGGTGCTGACCGTGTCCTTATATATCCGTGCCTTCATACCGTTTTCAGTACTGGATCACTTGGATCAGTGCTGATCCCACTGATCCTAATCACATGATTGGTTTAGTCATTTCCGCTAACAAAGGAAAGGTATTCCCCGCCTGATGTGTTGGACTTTGGGCTCAGCTGCACACTGGCTTGCTTCCTGACCCGCTATCATGCTTGGGTCGTGACAGAAAGCATCTAGAGGTGCACGCCACAGGTAAGGGCTTATAAGCCCTCGCCCAGAGCGTACTACTCTAGACCGCTCCATGCATTGGCGTTCAGTTTGGAATAGCTATTCCAAACCGATTCATATATTACTGTTCGGTTTGGTATAGCTGTTCCATACCAATCCATATATAATGCACTTTATGTCTTGCAAAAGTGTAGCCTGTAGCGTGACACATTATCGTGCACTCTACAGGAGTGTACCTTGCAATACAATGTACTACCACTAGACCTATGTATACTATTTATAAGGGTATATAGTAATATCTATATAGGTAATCTTTTTTTTCTTCCTTATATACTGCGTACCTGTAACCTAGTAATAATAGTATAGTTGTGGTTACGAAGGTCTAAATTAGTAGGCTTTGTAATAACAGTATTGTTATAGTATTAATTACAAAAGGTTTAAGTTAGCAATTTCTATAACAACAATATAATTACAAAGATTCGAATTAATAAGTTCGGTTAGGATTAGTAAGATGTAACCGTGGTAATAATTGTAGTTCGGGTAAAATGAGTAAGGTCTAGCTGTGGTGGTAATTGTAATTCGGGCCTAGTTGGTATAGCTAAATAGGGGCGGTATAGTTAGTGATGACGCCTTTTATGGTTTTTAATAGGGGTAATTACATAGGAATAATTACGTAAAGGTAATTACGTAATTACGTGTTGAGTAAGTATAAAAAGATATATCGTTATCGGTTTAGGCAAAACTTCTTTTCTTTTTTTAAAAGCACATAGTTTAAGTCAATACAAGTCTCCATTTAAATTCGATCTTTATTTATTTTAATTAAAAAAACCGTTTTAATGGGTAAGTTACTTGGCTAATACCTATATACTAACCTATCCTTTGAACAAATGCCGCGTAAAAACAGGATAGCAAAGCGCCGTTTATCATGAAAGCGTCGAGGCGCCGCTGCCGTAGCAGCCGCCGCCACCACTACCAACTCGCACTTATCAGACATAATCTCGTTAATTACAGCTACTCCGCCCGCAGCCATTACCCTACCTAACCTTGCCGTCGCCGCCTTGTCCCCTTTTACCATCGCCGCTACCCCCCTAAGTCTTACCACCGCTGTCGCCTCACCCCTTTTCACCGGTGCCACCATGACCCCCCCTTTTTCCTCCTCTCTCTTCCCCTTTCTCAACTCTTAAGGAAAGGAGCGGGGTGCTCCTAAGGTTATAAACCTTACCCTTTCCCTACGGGTAAAAACCTCATTACCCGTGGAGCTCCTTTTACGTCGTAAACATAATTTGGCGTAATTGCGCCAAGGTTCGTATATTCTAAATCCGTTCGTTTATATACTTTTAATCTGTTTTTTTAAGAAAAATAAGAATTACGAGGCGAATTTATTTCGCCGCCTCTAGCTCCATATCGCTAAGATATGTCGCGAGGTCTTTTTAACACGTAGGACATTAAACGACGTACCCGGGTCTACAATATTGAGTTATTAATAAATACGACTTATGTGTCATATATTGCGTCCGTAGCTATGGACAAGTTTGTTAACAATTATTACGAAAACGGGGGTTATTTAACTTATTATTACTGTTACTAACGGATTAATAGTTTATACACTCCCATTATAGTAATCTTAAAGCCGTAATCCGAAACCGTATTACGCGTTCACTGGCTTTTAAATAAGTTTTAATCGAAATTAGAAAATTTCCTTTAGTAAAAATATACTGTTTAAGGTGTTTCCAAAAATACTCGCGGTCGTAAATAACTAAAATAAGCCGATATTAATTTGTAATAAGCGTCAACCGACGGTTTAAAGAAACGGCAGCCGCCGTCGTTGCCTGGAAATGGGGCTTATACATATATTACGTAGGCAATTTTAATAGCGTTATCGTACGTCGCCATAAGGAGAGTAAACCTGCTTTTACACCTTTACCTAAGAGCATAACTAATAAGGCGTAAGGTTACATTCTCGCTGGCGTTGATAACTTCGATGGCGGTAATGGCAGTGGCGTTAGCACAAAGGAGGAAAGTGATGAGAAGGATGGTAGAGATGCGACAATATCGCCCTTTCCTTCTAGTAGTAGATTAATGCCCCTTGGGTTGGGCCGGCGTACCCAGAGATAGTGTAAAATGCTATACAGTAATATTATAGCTTTCCACAAAATAATAGTTTAAAAGTGATGAGTGTAACTGAAATATAAAAACAAAGAGAGGTAATATATCATAATCGGTATAATATTGTAGATTTAAATAAAGAAAAAAAAAGAATGGAAAAATCTGTCAGGTCAAGGTGTACAAACCAAAAAGTGACATAATATTGGGAGCGGTACAAAATAGTAGGGTTAAACAGAGGCAAAATCGGAGGTCGACGCGAATAATATAATATGGGCAGATCAAAATTAGCAAAAAGTGGTATAATAACTTATTGGGGTCGTAAAACCTTCTCTTAATAACCCTAATAAATAGTATACTTATCGATATAAATGTCTCTAATACGCCATTTAGTATAATTTTTGTTATAATATCTGCCGGGTAGGAATTTCCATCGATTTATTCTGTTTTGTCTATTCTACGGCGTTTATATAACTTGCATAAGGTTATAATATCGACAATTAAACGCTTTTTGTTTATAATATCTAATTTAACCAGATACTTATAAAACTAAAAAAATTAGTATATATTTCTAAAGGTATATGGCGTACACTAAGGTTAGAAATAATTATCTGGATCATTATCATTATAGTAATACCCGAATCGAAGCTTTTAATTATGTTATAAATTTCGAAAGCCAGGATGCTTCTTATAACCCTTTTATACTTAGTAAAGCTTTAATAAATAATTTTTTACAGAACGTAAAGCCGTTTCGGGCTGGTGTTTCTTTATTAAGGATTATGACGAAGCCTATTTGTAAACTGTAATCGTTATTATTAGAAAAAAAGCTGTTAGTAAAAATAAACAGTTTTATAGTACGTATATCTAATGATATAAATTGTAAACCGCGCCTTAAATTGTGTATTTTCTATACAAGAAGCTTATAAAACGTTTTACATATATTGTTTATCGGGGCGATTTGATAGTAATTAGTGACTGAAAAATCAAATGCCGCCTTGAATTATGTTATAAAGGCAATTCAAATGCCAAGTACGTGTTAACATCTATATTCGTCGACCCGTTTTACGCCATCCCAAAATATAAGGATAACTTTCTCTTACTATCTTTTTTACATAAGACCTAAAATACCGTTCCAAAAAGTAATTATGGCGTTATTAAAATCGACTATGTGGTCTTTCGTTAAATACATTTTGAGTTTGTCTTTTGAACCGGCCTTTAAAAGTTTCATCTTTTTAAATATATAAAATGAGGTGTTATATAACGTTGAAGTATCTTCCATTTATATACCTATTAATATAAAACCCTCCGAATAGATTATTGATATTAATAAATACTGGTCGAAGGTAAAGTTAGTTATTTCGAGTCATTCAGTATAATATCTTTAATAAGTGTAATACTAGTAAACACAGGCTTCAGCTAAGTTGTGAAGTAATTTTATAGTATATAAGATCGTTTTGGGTGGGTAACATTACCTAAGATCTTTTGGTATATCGGTATAAATTCGTCGTTTAAAACGTTTTTCAAATTATATATATACCTCTATTATATTTCGATGTTCGACATGCAAGCTATATGGTACGTTAAAGGAAGCCGCGAATATAAAAATCCGTTGATAGCTAGCTTGTTATAACGTAGGTAATTAGGTTATAATATCCTTTTTACTTTCGTTATTATACCTTTTAACAACCAGACGAGTCTTTTCGTAATGTTTCCCAGTTTTATCCTTTACTTTGTAAACAAAGCGGGTTGAAAAAATCTTATGGTTACTATAAACGATCGGGTTGAAACTTTTAAAGCAAAATATGCATTAGTCGATTAAAATTGAGATTTCTGTTTAATTAAATTATTAAAATAAATATCTGGGATAGTAATAATACCCTTATAGCAGAGATTTAAGCTAAGTTTGCGGTTTGTTATTTCTTTTTACATAATAAAGGCGTCTGTAGAAAAATTCTTAAGTCGTTCCTTAGTTTTCAAACTGAGGGGGCGCCCTTAGCAGCGAGGTTTTAATGGGATTGATATAAACTGGCCGCTTTTGTTTAACGTAATTGGGTCGAAATCTTATTTCGGGGGTAAGTCTAAAGTTAGGATTGATTTAAATTCGTCGTTTAAAGGGATATCCTATCAATAGTTTTATTTGTCTTACGGTTTCGGGCCGTTTCTTTTTACTTTTCTTTTGTATTTGCGTACTATTATCTAATGAAACGAACTTGTACTATTCGTCAAATCAAAAAGTTTATTATGGCATTTTATCTTATTAATTCTTTAAAGGAAAATATATCAATTCTTCGCTTTTTAAACCAGAACTTTGAATTGTAATAGTAAATCCAAAACTCCAGTTTTACGTAGACAATTTCTTATATCTAACGCTTTAAACACGTCGTTTTTCGCTCGCAAGGAGGGTGATGTTTTCATAGCCTTCGCCATTTAATTAGCTCTCTATACTGTGAACGGTAATGATGCAAAGTCTATAAAAATCCTCGGGTAAACATTAAAAACAAGGAACGTGGGGATAAGCCTATTTAAATCAGAAACGGTATTAACGGCGCTAACCGCTATTTAAAGGATAGATTCCTTAGAAATAAAACCTTTTAGGTTTTTCGAAAATACTATATACGTTATTTTTAATGGCCCCTAGTATCATTTATATTTTCTAATACCCTATAAAGCTTTTACTAAAATTTATTTACATTTACTACTGGTTATCCGAGCCTTAATACGCTACTCGGTAAATTCAAAAGCCATATCAACGTAGTATATAACATAATTTCATGGTATTAAGTAAACTTTAGATTGATAGTTGACCAAAATATCCTAACAGTTTATTACAAAAACGCTTTATGTAAATTTAGCGGCCTAAAATAATATCGTTGCGATAATGACGTAGAGGACCGGTTGGTTATCTAAATATATAATATTAACATTTACTTTGTAGTTAAAGTTTATATCGTTTTAAAAGAGAAACCTAAACCGTCGTAGAGTGTATAAGTGTAACTAACATTTATAGCAAAACTTTTCGATAGCTTTAAGTATGTTTTTTCCTATATCCGTATGATATACGACATAAAGCAAGTGTAAAAGGCATTTTATAACCGGGTATCCGAATCGTCGGTATAAAATCCGTAATTTTTTTTAAGTTAAGTAAATAGCATTAATCATCTGTATTTCGGAGAAAGAACATAATTAGCCGAACTTAAGCCGGAGCGGTATGAATATGCCATTTAAGGCGCGAATAAGTTAATTAGTTGTATTCTAGACCTTAATTCCGAACTTATTTATATTAGCTAATAAAAGCCAAAACGGTGTTTTAAAATCTATTACATATAATTTAATCGGTCCGAAACACGTATTTACAAAGACCATTCAGAGCGATAACGCTTTGCCTTTACTAAACAAAACCTTTCGATGTTCTCCTATTCGATTTAGCTAAAACTTCGGAAACTTCGCCGTAAACGTGTCGAATTGCCGATTTCCGGCCGTTGAAATTTTGACAACGCTGGTACTAGGCATAATACCCTAGAATCTGTTTCCGTATTTATTAAAAAGCGTGAATTACGACGTTAAAAAGGCTTTAAGTACTTCTTTTACACAGTTCAAACCTGTAATATATATAAAGGAGGCGTTTTATAAGCTGGCGAAAATACGTTAGGTGGTTTCATCGTTGTGAGCTAATAAGTAGGCATTATTGTATTTAAAGTTGTTTTTTCCGGATGTGTTTTAGTAAAGACAAACGTCGAATTTGTTATCTATATCTTTGCACTCGGCTATGTATATTGCAAAATTAGTTTTTATCCGAACCTTAATCATATTACTCGGCCTAAAACTATCGTTTAATTCGAATTTGCTTGTAAAGAGCGTGGTTTGTAAAATAACAGCCGATTTTACCGTATACGATATACCGTTTTCATAAATACGTGAGGCTTCGTATACCATTTCGTAAATATTACTATAATTACGATACGTTTTACCCATTTCCGAACGAACGTCCATATCCCTTATTATTAAGGTTCCTTTTTTTAATACCTATACTTTAAACGTTCGTTTTGTTTTAGTTAAACTTTAAATTTTCGATCTAAAGCATAGTAAATAATTTTAACAATGTTTATTTTGGTAATTCCACTCTCTATTCAGTCTTATTAGCTATAAATACTAATTCAATACTTGCTCATCGGCGTATAGAAGTTTTAAACGATATTTCAAAGCTAATATAAAAGGCTTTCAAATTCTTTTTCAATTTTAAAAGTGTAAGGTCGAAATTTGGATTCCCGCGGTGAACTTTTATTATTACCTAAATAAAGAGTTTGTCACCTTTATATTCCGGTTTAAAGGCTGATTAATACTTTAGAAACCTGGATAATGAAAGGGGAAGGATTTACTATAGATTTTATCCGCGTTTTTTTCTATTGGTTTTTTTACGGACTTTCAACTCGTATTGATCTAATGCTTATCGTAAAATTCGTAATTAATTTCCGTATCGAAATAAGATTTAAAACGGTTATACAATTCATCAAATATATTGACCTACATGAATTAATATATATATCACTTCTTAACTTACCTAAAAAGTATACCGGGTAAATTAACATAAAATTGAAAGGGTTTGGTATTTAATTTCTTATATATATCAGGTATAACGTGAATTTCTTTATTAAATATATTGTACGGTTTACCGTTACAATTGCTATCCCTATCTTAAATCCTAGTAAAGTCAATTAACTTTATAAGATTGTTTTTATTAGTAGGGAAGCGGTGTAGTCAAAGTTTGTGATAAGGGTCGTGATTAATAAATATTGGTTTGTAGAACACGTATTAGAGTTTTACGCCGATCGTTAATCCTTAAAACGGGTTATTTTTTATTTTTCAGCTAATATTCGTTTTCTAAAACGGGTTATTCTTTATACTTTGACCGATCCCGCTATAACCGAACAGGCTATCTTTAACGTTTGGGAAGTGGTTTGGTATTTAATTCTATTTGAAATTAAGTTTTAACAAGGGTTTGTATTCAACCCTCATTATAAATAATCGTCATGGTACCTCTTTCTTTTCCATCGATTCCTTTGGTTTTATTTCCACTCCGCGGCGGGCATTTAACCTTGCTAAACGCCTTATTTTAATTTTCGATACCTTTTTATAACTCAGACCCGTCATTTTAAGTAGGTGTTTTTAACGTTTATTTAAGTAATATTCTTTTACAAACTTCTCTTTTATTACTTTTTCGTCTATCTACTTTGGCATTTGTATAAGCTAGGTCATTATTAATAAAGTTTTTACAATACGGCTATTATTGCCACCGGTTATATTAATACCTTTTTTTCGTAATTATTTTTGTAATATTTTTGAAATTATACCATTTGCTATTTAACATATATCCAGCATCCATTCCATAAAATTCTTTTCAAAATCTTGTAACAAATCGCGTCCTTTCATTTCGTCTTTATGATGATTAAAATTTACATCAATAATAAACGTATATACTATATAAGGGTCCAAACTCTTTACTAATAACTCGATTTTATTATTTTATAAGTTAAGTTCTAAATATTTCAATATATTATTAAGAAACAACTTATATGTAAAATTGTACCTTATATATTCGTTTCCTTCTGCCAAATACATCATTAGTGGAGCTATTGTATGTTTGGAAAGGATAGTTTGTATATAATACATAGTAGTTTATAGTTTAAGGTAATTTAAATTTTAAGGTCATTTAATGAAAACAAAGTAAATAATATAATTAAAACGGTCGACATAAGGCCTATTAATGCTTAATGATACTAATATAATTTTAAACAATACGTAAATAAAACCTAATTATGAACCAATTAAATGTTTTAAATTAGTTTCATTAACGGTTAGTAACGCTATACTAGCTAAGTAGCTAAGAAAACTCAAACTTTATAAGTATTATATTTAGAATATATAGTGCTAACTTGTGTAAACTTAGAATATACGGAGCGAACGCAGGGATAGTGGGTAGGTCAAAAGAAGTATATATATATGTAATATGTAATTTGATGTTTGGTAATCGATCTAGATCAATGTATCGTAACCGAATTTAGTAAAGGGATCGGTTTAGTTACTTTATACGTAACTGTTTTTATTGAAACTATCGGTTTGTTTCTTTTGTACGTAACCTTTTTTGTTGGGGCAAGCGGTGTAGATTATTGAAAATCGGACGGGTCCCAACGAAAATTTCCGAAACTTGATGATTTTGGCTTACGTAGCCTGCTACGTTATAGGAAGCTTTTTAAAAAGTATCCGGCTACGTTTAAAGTGCCAATAAAAGTCAACAGTTAACGTTACGGGGCCATTCAGTAAATAGGGTACTAATTAGTTAATATTATCGTATTAAAAGTGGTTTTTTTTCAAAAAGTTACTCCGAATCTTATAGTCTTGTTACGCTTCGGGTTTTTCGGTGTTTCCGCGTAATTATACACTTCTGTATGGTTTTTGTAAGTCGTAGTAAGAAATTACAGATAGTTAGGACCCTTTTAGAATCCCGCTATAGGTTTTTCACTTAAATTTATCTTTTCTTCCTTGGGCTATTTGTAGTCGACAGTATTAGCTATTATTTAGCATCTGTATGGTTTAAAAACTTTTTTTTCAAGTGAAATAAGATATTTAGAAAAATAATCGTTAGATTGGTATAATTATAGTAAAAGATAATAGATGCAAAGAAGAAGCATTTAGAGATACACGTTACAGGTAAGAGCCTATAAGCCCCCGCCTAGAGCGTACCACTTTAGACCGCTCCACGCATTGCCGTTCGATCTAGTATAGCTATTCCAAACCAATCCATGCATGATGCACTTTGCGTCTTGTAAGAGTGTAGCCTGCAGCGTGACACGTTATCGTGCACTCTGCAAGAGTGCAACCTGCAATACAGTGCACTGACACTAGGCCTATATATACTATCTATGAGGGTATATAGTAATATCTACAATTACTTCACTAATCAGTATCAGTTTTGCACACAAATTTCAATTCAATTACAAGCCTCTACTTTACAAATTTTGTTGTCATCTTTTTCTATTTTTATGTTTATATCTTTCGTTACAGATTTGTACGCTTTCAATTATGTATCTTTTGTTAGTGGTTTTTGGTAGCAGTTTTGTATATATTACCCTGGTAGTTTTTTGTTCGTCAGGGTATTTCTGTTCCTCTTCGTTATTTGCTGACAGGTTTCCTTATTCCTTAATATCAATAGTTTGTTTATTTTTATTTATAAGCCTTTTAGAGTGTTTTTGGATACAGATTTGGTCATAGTATTAGCAGAATTGTTTTTGACATTTAATCTACCTGAATTCATAATTTTTTCAAACTTTTTATGCCTTTTTCAATTTTATTACATTTGTTTTAAAACGTTTTTCATTAATTATTTTAAGTTAACAAAGAAACCCCCCCAAAAAATCGGAGATAATATAAACAATTGAAGGTTTTAAAGGCATTTTTAACTGTTTTATAGGTAGGACATAAGCTTAATTGGTAGGCTTTTACCATTTGCAAAGTTGTATGTGTTTTTTATTCGAGTTTCTATATTCGAAGTAAGAAATGGTAGTGTAATAGTCAATTGAAAGATAGTAAGGTTGAAGTTTAAATAGACTGCTATCCAGCGTGTAGCTTAAATTAATTTAGTCTGATGTTCGTCTCTTACCTCATATGAATTCATATGTGCCTCGCAATCAATACACAATACACTGTAATTGATATGCTAGAAACAGCAGTTAATATTATTCCCATATATTAGGTAATAATCTTTAATATACTGTTGGTCGCTATATTAATGTAGATTCTTGTTTTTATTCCATAAACTTCAGCTATCAGTACGTTTTGTATCAAGTGTTCATACTAAATGAATGTTCAGTATATAAGGTTACTATTGATCGTAAATTGGTTATTGAGTTTACTTTTATTCATTAGTATTATAAGAAAGTCGATTTGTAAGGTTAGATTCAAATTATTAGGAGATAAATAATTTGTAAGAAGAATTATTTTTGTTGTCGTTAAGTTTTAAAGACTTATATGAACTCTTTCGTTAAAGTTATTCATTTGTTAATGTATTCAATTATTTAATCTTTTTAAGTTTATTTCATGTTTTTCGAAGTCTTGTTGTAATATATAGGTCTTTATATGTTTTCTGTTGAGAAATTGTAGCAATATAGACCGCTTAAGCTTTTGGTTTAAGGTAATGTTGCGATTTTCCGTTGTTAGTTTTTTGGATTGTTGCGAAGTTAATGATTTAACGGGTTTAGGGGATACTATATATTTGTAGATTTGTTAAACGGCATACATTCATTTCGTTGAATGATCGTATATAAGTATAGGAAGGAAACTGTTAATAATAGAACCCCAAAACCATAATGCGAAAATTGCAATCAATAACGTCATTTTTGTAATAATTAAGGTAAACCTCCGCTATAATTCACATACACTTTGAATACTATTTTGTAACCTTCATTACTTTACATAAGCGGAACCGGCACCATATCGTCAAAGGCGTCTGTTTGATTTAAAGAATAAGGAACGCTTTAAAACTTTTGTTGCGGACTTTTTTATCACCTGAAAGAAAACAGTAGACTGTGAGTTAAGATTGAAGTTTCTATATAAGGGTATTACTATAGCCTTAGGTATCTTTTTTGATAAATTAACCAGCAAAAAAATCTCTACTTGTATCGAATAAAGCGTCTTTCGCTTCAAGAAGTTCAAATCAGCGATTTAAGGCGATTGAAATAATGTTCTTATTCATTTAGCTTACGAAGTAATATATTAAACCAGAAAACCTTAAAAGAAAAGCCGTCTTATGGTTAAGTTGTATAATAATGTTAGCAAAAAAGATATTATAACCTAATCGCTTATTTTTTTTAATAGGCGAGTAATCGTTGGATTTTGGCGTTTACCTCATTCTTATACTCTTTACGACCTTCGATTGAAATTCAGAAATAGTATATAACCTATACATAGTTAGAATAATACCTTAAACAATTTATTTTCGCCAATATACCTATAAAGTTTCGAAAGTACTATTTACCCTGGATAATTTTACGTATTTAAGAGTTACCTTACGGTCTCTATAAGGCTGGAGTATACTAGTATCATACCATTAAATTAATTTTTAGGAGCGTCTTATAATCGCTAATTCTATCTTCGATCTTTACTTACAAGTTTCTATATTACGTTCAAATAATTTATATTTATTGGAATATAAACGGAAGATACCTTTATATTATGTATTATGTCATTTTCCATTTGGAAAAATAAAGTACTTAAAAGGCTGGCTTAAAAAAGAAACCCAAAGTTTACTTGTTGGAGAACCGCCTGATGAATTTTCACAATGTAATAATCGCGTTTCAAAACTGTATTTTGAAGCTTATACAAAAATTGTAGTTGGAGAAGGTGTCTTTTATTAACTTAATTAGCGTACAAATTTTTAACTAGTAGATATGTTAACGTATAAGCAGAGTTTGAGTTACGTCATTTATACAATTAGAGGTAGCGTTTCACTTTTTTTATAGTTACGTAATATTAAACGAACCTGTCAAATAATGTATGTAAAGCGTTTTACAAGCGTTTTGCATAGCAAATTACGTAATTCGAAACGCGGCATATGTTTTATACCGTTAGATATATATATAGCAAAGCTATTTATTTCTATGAACGTATTATTCGTGAATGATATAAATTATTACTTATAAATTAGGTTTGTAATTATTATCGGTAATAAAATACCAAACCGGATTATATTTACTTTCAATATTAGCTATTATAATAGGAGTCAAATGCGATATTGTTAATTCGACTTTACTTACAGTAAAATTGACTGTACGTACTGCAAATTGACTGTAGTTTATAGTAATAAACTGGAAGTGCAGTGCAGTAAGTTTTTACTTAAAAGTGGGGCATAGGTTAACGCGTTTGGCTATACAAATTAGCGTGCAGACCAGCTAGCGGTCTGCCAGACTTGGAACCTACAACATTCATCAATTAACCAATATTAATGCAGCACCAGTTACTTCAACCATAGTAATTCTAATCAACTACGTTGTAGCAATAAAGGTCTACCAACACTGATCAGTGCGTATTAGGTTAATCACAGATTGACCTAGTAAAATAAAAAGCTTTTTTCTGGTTACGCTTTACGTTAAACGACGGCCAAGTGTAGAGGAAATGTTTTTGCGAAAGGCCTTTATAATTTGTGACAGTTGTTCGTAAAAATAAGTAGGAAAGGCTTATATGCCATATTAGTTGTTCGCGACAGTCCCAAAGTATACAAAGGTATCGCTACTAATGACATCAAGAAAATTTCATTGATCTTTTTGAAGACTTTAAAATTAACCGCCTAAAAGTCTTCAAAATTACCAAGTCGGAAAGTAGGCAAACAGCTTAGTACTTTTGTAGCTACTACTATTACGGGTACTATTATTGCAAATCGTAAAAACGACGAAGTCATATGACCTTTAACCTACACTAGCTTTAACGGTAAATTTACGACCTATTACTCTACACCACTCTTTTTCTTCCTATACTTTTAAATATTCGTTATAATAGCTTTAAAACGAGCTGAAATTAATTCCGTTACTAATCCTGCCAGAAAAAAAAGAAATTATTACCCTTGATATCACTTTCAAAAAACATAACTATAATGACCTATAGTTTGCTAACTCTAATGAAAGCTTAACGGTCGAGTACCTTACAAATATTATCGGCTCCTACATGTTTAATTTGAGCTCTACTGAAACTGTTCGAGGCCTATAAGCGTATAACAACTTTTAAAAATACTTTAGGGGATAGAATCTCAATATGTAGAAGATTGCAAACAAGCACATTGAATTTAGGCTAAAAACTCAGCTCGTTAACCGAAGGCTCTACCTACTCGTCAAAGAAGGGGAAGAAGGCAATTAGGCTAACATATTTTACGAATATACTACCGATAAATATTTTTAATGGATTTTTAAAGCTAAGAGTAAAGGTATTATTAGCGATGACATCTATTAACACCCTCACACGCGTTCGTAAAAACCTACATATACCTAAATAATTTTTAAAACCCTTTAGTGTAAAATAAACAGTCTAATACCATGGACCGTACTCCCTTAGGTCCACCAGTCAGTTAAATAAGAACCTCGACGTATTCCTTAATAATAAGAGAAATATTACCAAGTCCATGGAAACCCTTCAGTCTATATTACCTGAATTCCTCAACATGTCTAGTTTTAACAGCAAAATTAAGGAAAAATTGGCTTTACACATAAGCCTACTATAAACACAACTACTATCTTTTTCCCTCCAAATTTTTCTAAAGATAATTATTCTGCTCACCAGTACTAATAACCTTAACACCATTCCCAGTTGAGGGATCTAAAATTTGCCTACAACCAGTATATCATCTTTTCCCTTCGACATATTCCTATAATAGATACAGATTATACGGCAAATTTCATGTTCATTAAAATTTAAAAAAAGAAAATAAACGTATAACGGTAAGCTGTACAACCCCCTTAACTTTAAGTTATGCCCGTTCTTTAACATCTGCCACCAAATGAAAGTTTAATTACCAGGTTTTAACTAGTTATTTCCTAGTATCCTTACTGGTTAAACCTAGGATTACTACCTTTGTTACCTGACGAATGACATTTCCTTTCGCAAAATATACTATAACATAAGGGGTTACTTCGAATACAATATTAATTTTACTCAACACCACACCAACTGGAGTATTATTAAGTGGTTTTCTATGCTGGATTACAAAAGAAAATCAAAAATAAAATAAACCTTTTTAACCAGATACTAAACAAGCTAATATTTTGGCAATACATAATGAGCAATATAAAAACTGATGAAGGCACTTTACACCAACCAGTTCGGTAAGTCGTTACAGTTTATAAGGAGTTCGAATACGCCTTTCAATATCCTAATACCACTTACAAAGTGGTTTTAGCCAATCACGTTCCTCATTAGCGACCGTAATAGCTTAAGTCTCTAGTTCGACTAATATAGACCTTTAATCCCCTAAATTTAGTAACGATGAAATAGATCCCTTTCATACGTACTATAGGGACTGTAAGTATGGGAGGCCTGGCTAATACGGTTAACGGAAAACCCGGACCTAAAAACGTGACTAAGTTACCTACGGAAAAAGGTATTCCTTTTTCTTAAAGATTTTAAATCGACTAAGAAATTTCACTTTAAACTCCAAAAGATACTGTATTTACTATAAATAATGTTTTTAGTTAACACGTTATACTGCTACCGAATGTAAATTAAATTAGGTAATATACTTTATACAATTACCTTTCACTTTTAACTGGAATTATGTCGAATAAGTTACGTAATTTAGGGGAAAGAAGGTTTAAGAAGAGAAAACAAGCTAAAATTTATCGATTGGCATAAAGATATTAACATTAACACTAACCCTAAAACAAAGTAATAACTCGCCTACTACACTTTTTTATACCGCCTTAAAAGTAAAGACCCCTACTACCTACATAACAATAAAGACCTTAGCTTTATACACCTGTTTACTATTTAAGATCGCTACGTGAAACAGGTGTTTTAGGGAATCATACCGGATACGGGGGCGATACAGTCATTAATAAAAGTCGATTCGTAATACTTCACGTGAAGAAAAGATACTAATACTATTACAGAACTTGATTATACAGATACTGGGAAGGCTGGAGTTGACTTTAACTCTGAAAAAAAGACTATCTTTATTAGTATTGACAACGTTTGAAACTATGATTAGCCCTATTGTTTTCAACATTTTGAAATCTCTTACATCTATTCTATTTTACTTTAAAGATATAAAAAACCTTAACGTTAACCTGAACGTTTGAATTGACAAATTAATACAGATTGAAACTAGTGAAAGATTTTTACTTAACCTTAAATGAAGTTACCTTTGATTTTATCTTTATAGGCTAAAAATGATAGTATTAAACCTAATGTAAGCGAAACTTCATTAATTACATCTTAGGTTTAATTATCCGGCGATTAATAAGTATCATGATTTTTGAAAGACAACAGATCAAAAAGATATGGATTTGCTAAAGTCAAAGGCAATGAAACGACTTTATCAATATTATTAAATATACTCTCAATGTTGGTAGGCCTTAGACGTTGCAACGTTGTCGATTTGATTGGTCAAAGTAACAGTAGTATTGCGTGGTCAGATAATAGATGTATTGTTTTAGGTTTGGCAGACCACTAGCCGGTATGCACTGTAACTTGTATGTCCAAGTACTTGGCCCGTGCCCTAAAGTGAAGTGCAACGTACTGCACTCAACTTATACCTAATACGGTAAGTTCGCACAAAACAATACACTTGTAGTACGGTTAACTTTACTGTAGGTAAAGTTGATCTACTACACTGCATATAATACTATTCCAACCCTAACGGCTTTTTAGTTTATATGCGTACGCTAGTATAGCTAACCAATCTTTTCCGGTTAACGCTAAACAATGGCCTCGTACCCCCTGTTAATTCAAATTAACTTCCATACTATATTACACCCAATTTCATGAAAATTGACCCCATTTGGCCTCAATTGATCCGCTGCTCCGAGGTCCGAATTTATCAACTCCTACAAAAAGTTTTTCTGCTATAGCTCTTCACAACCTTAAATATGACACTCAAATAGATCACCATGATCAATCCCCTAGGAGTCTTCCAATCTTCCAGCATATCCCTGTCTGCCGTCACATAATTTAGGCTTTCTAGGCAGCTTATTCACGTAGCCTTCGATACGTATAGTTAATTTATTACTATCCACAAACCTTTCCAAGGCTTTTTTTTAGCGTAGCTTTCGTTATAACATCTATAGGATTATCTTTGCCATTGATCCGTTGGAACTTCTTAATCTCCCTCCCTTCATAGACTTTATTTAGTGCCATCACGTCAATCATCAGACGTTTTTCACTAGTGATTGCGAGCTTTAAAGGGCACTCTAAAAGTTTTTTAAAGTCGATATAAGACACTACCGTGATAGGGGGAATCTGTAACTGCCTGGTAATATGTTATAGGGTTTCCCACAGTGCTATACCTATATTAAAGCCCGCCATCATTCTATTAACCTCCGAAGCTAACACGTTTCGTATAATCCTCTTACATTTAACAAAGGTCCAATAAAATAGGTTACCGATAATACTAAACTGGTCTTCCCGCCTATCTTCGTTAACGAAGGTTATTAGAAAACCGACCTGTAAAAACAAGTCGGTGTTATTTATAAAAGACTCATCCGTAAAGATCATTAGCTTCACTTTTAAAAGATCGATTGATAATATATCAATCCCGCAGTCTAGGTTCCGAATTTACTACTACAGCCTCTAATTTAATTGATCAAAGTCTTTATCCGTTAATATTTGTACTTGTTCCGTAATGGATAAATCGTATAAGGCTTCTGGTGAATATAGGGTAGCAATATAGCTACCTCTTACACGTTATTCCAAGTACCGTTAAGCTCTAGCCTTATGAGTCTTGTCAATTATGGTAAAAATAACTCACAAGCCCTTTTAACGAAAGCTTAAGCAAGTATTCACAACAAGTATACGGATTGACGATCCATTAAATTTAAGTTGGTTATTTTCTGTGAACGTCATCATCGACTTCAAATTCAAAAATTTAAAGTCCTCGATCGTTTGTTATTTTAATGCTATAAAGCCAGCTATTCCGACAAAAAAGGTATCGTTAATTTATATGCCTATCATACCGAAGTCTTTCTTTTATGTCATTAACAAACATGGATCGTATATTAAAAACTTTATTACTAACCGGGAATTAAAATTCGACTAATAAGTTAGGAACCAGTAAACGCCTATTTTAGCTAATCCATATAGTAGTTTAACACACTGCATTACCATTTCTGATGGATAAATGTCATAGAGTTCCTATAACAACTCCAGTAATACAATCCGCTATAGGTCTATTATTCACTATATGTAAGATTACGTAATATTACGGCTATTAAGTGTAAACTTGTCTTGAGTCCTAGCTAGAAGACTTGTTATCAAGACAATTACTAAGCGTTGGCTAATTTTCTAAATCATTGGCGACTATGTAAGAATCTAGTCCTTACCTTTATCGCTATATCCTTAAACGATTAGCTGCAACTTTTCATATGGCCACCCCGTAATTTTTCGCTTAACCTCGTAAATAATCCTTGATTTAAAGATCGTAATATTCGGGTATTAAAAATTAAAGTTAACCTTCGACAAAAATTATACCACACTTCGAATTAGTAAACTGTTGATCTCGACTTTATCTTTTTTTAAAGGGTTTACCGGAAATCTTAATAATCCCTTATACCTTAAATTTTATTACCAAGTCTTCGTTATCCTTTTTTTCCTCTTTACTCAAATAATATTATAAATACAGCCCGGTATATATTTCTTCTTTTTAACGTTTAATTTTTCTTAGGAGGATTGTCCGCGCCGGCGGCGTTTTATCGATTTGTTAACAATAGGTAAAGAAAGGTCGTATTAACTTGGTCGCTTAGCTTCAGGGTTTTTATAGTTTATACCCTAATATAAAGCTTAACCTAAGTAATTCGTAAAAATATAGAACCGTTAACAATTTTAACAATTACTTTAAAGTTTGTAATACTTAATGTCTTATACGACCCCTCCTATTTTCCCAGCTCCCGTTAAACTAGGACTTCACTTTGTAGTGGCAAAGCAAGTACGTCAATTGTTATAGGCCCTTTTCTGGTGTTAAAAGCTTTATTAACTTGGTGGCGTACCGATTCCCTTCATAGTTCCCTCGAAGCTTTACTGTAGACCGCAATATGTTTCTAAGTACTTGCCGAAGGAAAAGATTCATTCGTCAGGCGTAGATACTCTCCGAATACTAGGAGCGTTAATACTCAGTCGTCAGGGCTCACGGTGTTATTAAAGCCTTTTACTACCATTTATAAACGTGCCTCCAGATCCGTAAAACTCCCAATTTCTAACGTAAGGATGCTATACGCTCGGTGAAGTAAGGCGTATACCCTTTTAACCTTTTCAATACTCCAATAGGCTTTTACAGGTACCTATTTACACTAAATACCCATTGTCTTAGTATCTTCCTAAAACTCTTCCACCGCAAAGTTAATACCGGTATCGTAAATGACGACGTCAGGTAGACTTAAGTACGTATCAATCCACAATATACTTAACGTTTCCTACGTATCCTTTACCGACAAGGAATTTAAAAACTTGGCTCCGTAAACAGAGGTTACGAAATCAACGATGTAAAGGACAGGCTTATTATCCAAGTAAAATACATTAATAAAAATCTTACAATTAAAGTCTTTATTATCTTTTAATGTAAATTTAAATCTCCGGGGAGTTAGGTATACGTTTAACAATGGTAGAAAAGCCTTTTAATAACTTTTAAGGCAAAGTATTCCATATCGTTATACCTTACAGACTTTAGCACTTTCTATAGTCTGTTAACATTTAGGTAATTTAAACGCCGGTATAGTTAACATATCTTCAGCTCCATCAAATTAAACACCACTACTTCTGGATCTTAAAGATAAAACTATAGGTACCTCCTCTTAAAAGCAAGTAAAAAACTTTAGCTGTTCTTAACCAGCTCGTCTACGTTGACGTCCACGTTAACGCCAAGGATCTTCATATCCTCTAAACAAAGTAGGAAAGAGGTAGGTAGCTTAAGAATATAAAACGTAACTACTTCAATAATAATTTAAACTACCGTTATCTCTAGTAACGATAATTATTTGCCCGGGATAAAGCTGACTTTAACCTTACTAATATCGTAACGACTAATCTTATTAGCTGTAATACTTTCTCTCCATAGTATCACGTATTACAAATAGCCTTCTATTAAGTAACTTACTGGCCTTGTATCTAATATGATACCTTAAAACGTATAGTTCGCATAATGTTTATGAGGTTAAAAGTATATAAGGGATTATGGGTATAGTTAGGGAAAAGGTAAGGGTCTTTATCACCTAAATGGTACAAAAAGATATGGTTGACTAATTATTAGACTACTGTACCAAAAGCAGTATTTTCGTATCACTTAATCTGCTTAAGGACATTACTACTAACAGGCTTATCCCCCTCAAATTTTATAACTTATTTTAGGTATTTTAATTTAAAAGTAGTGAGGTACTATATGTAATATATCACCTGTTTATTATTCCCCTCAGTAAAGGGGTATCGAGGTAACTAACAACCAGTTTTTCCATAAATTCAATATTTTTCATCACTATTACGACGATAGTACCAACGGTTAACAGGTCCGCCTATATTTTGTTAACGCCAACGTGGGTACTGCTTTTAGTTCGGGGTCAAGGTCGAGGTTGATGGGCTAAACCTTAGGCGTTATAGGAATCCGTACTTACGATCGACATAATTAACCACCGTAAGGTTTTCTTTATTTACGTCAAGGAAATTACCGACTTGGGGGTACATACTAAGCAAATTTGGTATACGTGCTATTATGGTGATAAACGATAAACGTAACTATCTAAAAAAGCTTTCGCAAATGGCATCTAAGCGTTATAAGGTGTATTAAAACTCATTAACACACGTAACTGCTACCCGTACCTGCTTGCAAAGTATAGTTTCGCTAACGTAGGCCTTCACCGTTACCTTTTAACATATTATCAATTTGTCAAATATCTGGTTAAAAACATTTATCGGTAATTTCTCCTTTTTCTTCTTTACCATTATTATAGTTTACTTCATAGTAACACAGTCTGTATAATATTACGCGAGGTGGACGTCATATTCAAAGTAAATCTTCATACCATCGTAAATCACGTAAAACGTAATAGCTTCAGTTAGGAAGGTTAGGTAGGAATCTTTAATATAACCTATAAGGATTCCGGGAAATAATAAGTGAAAACCATAAGGTAAGACCTCCATTTACTTGCAGATATTGAAGAAAGGCATTATCTTAGTGTTAAAAAGGTTGTAAAGCTTCCCGTTATACTTCTTTATATTATTTTAAATCTTGATGAAGTTCGTTATCAGCTTGTAATTAATATAAACTATTCTGACAGGTTTTAAATGAAGGTCGCTATAATCATTACAAACTTGGTTAGTGTTTCCTAGCGGTTTAATTCTTAGAGATTCCGAGGCACGGTGTTCAAGGTAATTACCAGTCATCTGGCCCAATAGGTAAAGTCCTATAGTTAGGCCTATAGTCGGCTCTTATACATAGGTAAGTCTAAAAAGAAAGGGTTCCTACGATACTTAACGATTATATTAAAGGCTGATAGGTACTTAGGGGTTTTGGAAAACCTAACGATATTACTTAATGAAATGGTGTAAAACGCCAACGTTAATACCTTGAACCGCGTGGGCAGCCGCTGCTTTACATGCCTTACTACCGCTAAAAGCGTATTCCGCGTTATCACGTAGTGAAACTAAACTGACGGGCAAGTTAACAGGTTTCTCATCGCCAACGCGTAAAGAGGCTTAATTTATCTAAGCGTAGGTTAGAGGTCCTCCAAATCGTGTATAAGAGCGTTAAGGTGCCTTAACACCTTTCTCTCTTCCTTAAATATTATAGCCTGACCTACTATAGTAAGCCAAGTAGTTGCCAAATGAGATTTACTATTGAGGTACAGAGGAAGACTAAAAGAGGCTACTGTGGCTCAACGTGTAGGGCCCTTAGGCAGGGCCAACGCCCAACCCATTATGTGCCCTTACACGTGTTGTACACTAACAGTACCCTATCCGTGTACGGACCGTGCCCTAGCCATACACGGACCGTATCCGGCTTATAACCAGGCCGTATCCTATTCACGCCCGGGCCGGGCCTAAGCCGAGCGTAACCTATCCTGTTACGTATACAGTCACGTAAAATATAAGCTTAATGGCCAACGGCTTAAATTTATAACATACCCCCTTTTCCCTGTATAATACAAGGGTTACAGCGCCCTTTAAAATAAATATTAGATGCGGGCCGTACCCGCCTAATGCGCGGGTCGAGCGCAAGCCGGTAATATTGCGTTGAACACGTCGTATAACGTTTCGGTCGGTTTACTTTATATCGCCGGCGCCGTATAACGTATCTGCTAACGCATCGTATAAGGTATCCTTTTTACTACAGGCACCGTATAACATATTAATTAACGCGTTATGTAAAGCCTTTTTTTTACCGCCGGCGCCGTATAATGCACCGATTAACACGTCTTATAAGGCCTTTTTCTTACCGTCAGCGCCGTATAACGTACCCGTTAACGCGATGTATAAGGTATCCTTTTTACCGCCGATGCCGTATAATACGTCCATTAATATATTGTATAAATTTGCGTTTTTGCCTTTAATATCGAGTAAGGCACCTTATATAACACGTAGCCCTTACCGAATCCGGTCCGCTAATCTTTATAAATATGGATACCCTTACGTAACCTTTAAAAATTTATTTTTTTCCCTTTTACATTATCGCCCCCCCCCCCCCCTTTTAATAGCTATTTAGTTATAACTTTTTCCATTTTTTTCCTATAAGTTAACCAGCTATTTAAGCCTAAATATTTTTACCTTTTTTTCAGGCTTATTATTATAACCGACGTATGCAATAGTTTTGGCTTAGGTTACATTATCGTCGGTGCCCCCAGAGGGGAAAAGAAACCTTTCCGTAAAGTATTTTATTTTATAATATATCAATATCCTACTACTAATTACCTGTTATAACCTTTTCGCGTTATAAGAGATTTTTCTATTTTCGGAAATGATAGAAATAAAAATAAACTTCCTTCGTTATAGGTTAAAGACGTTTTTATATCGTGTATTAACCTGTTTTTAAATTTTAATGTTTCTTTATTTTATGTTCGAATTTATTATATATAAAAGTGTTGCATATATCGAAAAGTTAATAATAAGGTAAGTTTATAAAAAAGCCTTACGAAAAGCCGACCGTTAATTAACTTTTTTTTCGTAATATATTTAAAAAATAAGTTTATTTACGACTTTACCTGGTTTACGTACCCTTTTACATTAGTTAGTCATTACGGTAAAAAATAAAGATTATATTCTATTCTTTACGTATAAACGTTAAAGGGATATCCCGGGTTATTGACCTATTTCAACCCCTATTTTCTCCAAGTTAATTAATTAGTTTACTCGACTTCATAATATCGTCCGAGCGTAGGGAGTTTTCATTATAACAGGCGTATAGGCTGTTATTCCTTTAATTATACGCCTATACCGCCTTTTCTTTTCGGGTCCGTATTTACCCTAGGCCCTTTCATTGCCTTTTACTATATCGCTTGTTTATCAAAATAAAACACCTTTAATTAACCGAGTTTTAAAGTGTAAAGTCTTAGCCCTGGCCCCTTTTAACCATCGTTGAATATCCTTTCCTAATTTTGGTTTGAAAAGTTGAAATAATATAACTACTTAAGTTATATCTTTATAACTAATATAACTTATAACTTATACAATATTACAAACGACGTTTAAGGTTTAATTATACGATTTCCGATTTCGTCCGTATCTCATTTATTAACCTTTCCCAAAAACGAGTTGATCGGGTCAACTGCTAATGACGTAAAATCATACCCAGGTCGATCGCATTACCCGAGCATATATTAACGTAATATAGTTTTTGGTAACTCGCTCAAAAGGTTACTTCCCCCGCTCCGATTTTCGCCCTATTTTTTGTTAGCCGTTATCGTCGGCTATATTTAACGCCCGTCCCTTTTAACGTTATTTTTATCGTCGGCCTTCTTTAACGTGCATCCTTTTTCGTATTATACCTATCGGCCTCTTTTGACGCCCGCCTTCCTTTACGTTTTCCGCCCTTTTTAACGTCTCTTTATGTACGATCCGCCTTTTACTAGCCCCCTTTTTCGACATCCACCAGTTTTCGTTATGTCTTTTACCGTTCCCCTCCCCTATTATCACCTAATTCTCGAAGCTATTTATAATAGGGTCTTCAACGTTAATAAAGCCGATATTCGTTAAACCTGAATAAATATAATAATAATAACTAGATAAACTTCAGTTAAAATATATTAGAAATCGCCTTACGGTCGGATATTATCCAAAAGAATCGGTTAGTATTTATTCGACCTTATTTAATATGTTATAACCTCGTTTAATAATGAATTTTTCATTTTATTTACTAATAAAATATTATTCTAAATATATAGACGGTTTACCTTATGTTTATCGCTTAATATAAATTTTACTCTGTTGTCGAAATACTAGGTTATAATAAACTCCAATATCTCCTTATTTCGTTTCGCATTTATCTAAGGCTATAATATGTTAATAGTTCTCCAGAAATTCCCATTTCAGCTTATTATAATCCTTTTATTTAATTAAAATATAACGAATCCCGCCTTCCCTCGTTTTTATCGCGAGGATATTTTATATTTCAAATTCCTTGTATTTACTGTCTCTTATATCGTCTGCTATTAAAACTGGTCTTAGGCGAATATTGAATAAAACCTATAAAGGTGAAGAGTTCAAAACCGTACGTTTAACCAATTTTATATAAAATACTGAATATTTACTAAAAATATCTAATACGATATTTAATAGGTTCGAAATACCAATTACCTAATACTAATTTATAAAGTTAATCGAACTTTTTACTCGGACGGTAAATTTTAATATTACAAAGGTTTAGCCAAACCTAATCCCCTACTTTATATCCCTTTGTCGAATGTTATTTACAATTTACCGCCGTTTTTATTTATTATTAAATATAAGTTATTACCGCTTAAGTTAATTTTGTTATTTTATATTAATAAGCTAAAAACGTAGTAATTCGCCGCATTAAGTTCATTAACGACTTCATATCCCTATTTACCCTTAGGATAAGTGACATTTCGTACCTATTAACTAAACGGTTCGTGTTAAACCCAGTAATCGTCGATTTCCGATAATTTAACGTAAATTAATAAACGGTTAAACACGAGGTTTAATTATATTACGCAAAACCGACAACGATACGTTAATATTTTTAAACTTTTTAATTTACCTGTTTAATATCATTTTCTATTTATAGGTAATACATTGTCAAAATAATTATTAAAATATTATTAAGAATAGAATCCTAACTAAAATACGCTTATCTAATTTAAACCGCGATCATTAATAATGGGAATTAAAAACCTATAAAATCTTTACTATATATCCTGGAAACTCTTCATATATATAGTTGTAATCATAAACTATATAACTTTGAACTAGACAAACTTAAAAAGGAAATCCGTAATAATTAACATATATTGAAAGCCGTCATTAATTACCAGCAAATTAAATATAAAGTCGACCGAAATTTACGTTTATTACCGGTCGGAAATGGGAAAAAATTAAAATAAGCCTTATTAATAATTTCAAGCTCAGTAACTATAAACGATTACAATGAAGTAATACCTTTTACGGTTTCATAACGTAATTTACAATTCATATTAATTATTTTACCTTAGGTAAAAAACGTCCAACGCCTTCGGCAACCATTAAAAAGCGAACTTTATATAATAGTTCGTTTACTACTCCTTAGTTTTACAATTCCGTTAACGTATTCAGGCTTAAAATAAGGGAATTACTCGGCGTTAACGATACTGGCGGGTCTAATGCAGGCCGAATCCGCGGCGATATCATCGGCGCCGTCGTATTAAAATCCCCTAACGTTATCCTCGATAACGACTCGAACGCGGGCCGGGTCCGGGGTGGTATCGCTTTCGGCGGCCCTTCGAAAGCCCCTAATCCCCCTTTAGGATATATATTATCGTAATCTAGTAATTAGGCCTCCATTTCATTAAACTCTTTGACTTGACCCGCCGTAATCTATATTCCTTGAATATAAGAGTTTATTAATTCCATGGTTAATATAGTAATAGAAATGGGTTAAAATACTCGCGCGCAACGTTTTTTACCCTCGGGTAAATCTTATAACTTACGAGTTAACGTATTCGGGCGGACGCCCTAAATTTCGATCTTATACCGTAAATGATATTAAAAAAAGAGAACCTTAGCTTATTTGACCTAACATTTCGAAATTAATCGTGGTAAAATAAAATACTCTTATCCTTTGTAATCCGTCAAAATCGTGAATGGTATACGAATACTATATAACTTAAAAAACTACGTTTTTAAATAAGATATCATCGTATAGAGTTTCTTATTGTAAATAGTATAATTACGTTTCGTATCCGTTAATCGTATGGAATAATATATTATTAGATTGAAAATACCATTCTCGTTCCGCTACCACAAATAACCTTTTAACTCCGTTTCCCAATAATTAGATTTTCATACTATGAACCGATTTTAATTTTAATATACAAAAATCATGACCGTAATAAAGGTACTTTTGAAGGTTTAAAATACCGATTATTTCCGTTCCGTCTAAGCTTGAAGAATAATTCACTTTATTCAACAGATGAAATCATTCGTTAGCTTTAAAAAATTTACTAATAAAATTGCGAGAAAAGTTAGTAAAACCTAAAAACCTTCTAATCTTTCGGACTATACGTAATAACTTTTACTTGCAAATTATCTGGACTTTTTCGGGGTCAACCTTAATACCTATTTTCACCATTACAATAAAGTCCAAGTATTTTACCTTTTTAACCACGAAGTAATACTTTTTAAAATCCAAATTTAGTCCCGTATTTCGAAGACGTTTTAAAACCATTCGAACTTTCGTTATATAATCATGTTTCATACCTAAAGAAAAAACTAAAAGGCTTTTAAAGTATATAGTAACAAAATTATTAAAGATATCCGCTACTACATAATTAATATATCGCTAAAACGTCGCTGGCGCTTCCGCCAACCTAAACGGAGTAACCAATTATTTAAATAACCCAAATCGCATACGAAACGCCATTAATTTCTTTTACCTAAATATTACTCGAATACGGTAAAATACCGCCCGAATATCTAATTTCGTAAGTTATATAGATTTCGATGATGTATATAAGACATCCTTGATTAAAAGGAAAGGAAAACGATTTTACTTTATAATTTTATTTAATATTCGATAATCGATATAAAACTGTTATCCCCCCCTCCGGTTTACGAATTAGTAATACCAACGCCGATATCGATAAAAGGTGTAATGATCATACTAGATATCCGTGAGTAAATAGAAGGTGTCAGAGGGTTTATGTTAGCAGTAAGGTAGCAGAGGTAACAAAGATATAATATCAAGAAGATATTAATTCATGCTGTAGAATGATCACTAGCTGTTAGGCTATTCAGCTACGTAGACTGAATACTTAGATTGACAACTGAAGAGATATGAAGGAAATAATATCTATGTGGTGATGGCCGTGTCCTTATATTCTATAGCCTTCATACCATCTTCGGTACTGAACCGCTGAAGTCGCTGGTCGTTTCCTGCAGTCCCATGTAGTATTGACTGGACCGCTCTTCGGTTCTTGCGGTTCCAACCATAACCCTGGGTTCTTACATAAGAGATATCTCCGCTTGATGTATTGGAAATCAAGCTTCTGGCCGCTGGCCTATTTCATGGTCTGCAGTTGGTCTTTGGGTTATAACAAAAGGCTTATTTAACCCTTACCTTTATTTATTAACTTTGTAATTTATCGTCGAAGTTTTAAAAGTTAATTCCGGAATATCGAGTATGATGGTTTTTAAATTCGTTTCAATAAAAATTTATTTGCGTTTGTTTGAATATAAATATAATAATCGAGTTTCTCTTTATATAAAGGTAAGGTTATCGCCTTATCCTTATCGAATCATTTGCGAGATACTGTTAGATCCGGTAAAAAACGCGACTAATCCTTTTCCCTTTTAATTGTAATAGTCGCCGTTACTTATAAAATCTGTGTTATTTCGTTAAGGCTTATAATATAAGTTATCCGGAACGGGTCTCCTATACGTTATACCTCTCGGTACTAACGTTACGTTAACCTGAGGAAAACTAAACCCACTACGCCTTATATATTTCCCTTTTCAAGGCGTATCGATATTACATCGATAACCAAACCTTTTTAACCTTAAATTACCAAACAATTACCGCCCGCATTGAAGGTTACCTATTAATATCGTATCTAAGGTATTCCAAAAATCATATCCCGCGTTATTTCGGGAATAATATATATTAATATTGAGTTCGACTATTTATTAATATTTATACGAAACTTAGTTATTTAGGTAATATGTTTGTTTCGCCGTGATCTTAATATCGTCGTAGAATTTCATAAATATAATATCCGAATTTACTCTAACCTTAACTGTTATATTAAAGCTTTATTTATAATATAATAATTATGATGACCAAAATCGACTTGAATATTTTTAAAAAGTTCATATTATTAAAAAGTATAAAAATAAGGAAGAGTTTTTCGTTTATATGTATTTTAATTAAATTTAACTTTTCTTTTTTCGATTTTACAATTACGTCGTTAAATCTATGTAATTTTTAAACGAAATTATATTTAAAAGTTAGGCTTGGCCTGTTGCCATTAATAGGAAACCATTTTTAAAATTTTTAACTTTGGCCGTATATACTTTCGTAAAAAGTAATACTGAGCGAAGGTTATAATCATGCTAAAAATAGTCTAATGAGCTACAACGCATATAACGCCCCGAAATAAGCTTAATTTAACGTTTTTTAATTATTGTTTACGTTACCTTTTATCCCTGATTTTAAGTATTTATCGAGCGGGTTTATTAAAATAATTAACCGCAGTATCGAAAAGATTAGCCGCAATTACTACGGCCCTATAACGAAAACGTTTAAAAGGCGTAAACTTTTGTTATAACCGTATTACTATTCGGCCATTAGCTTTAAACGGTTTTTGCTAACTAATGACTAAAACATCGTTTTAAGTCTAAGGACTTTAATTCATCGGCAAATTGGCGGTACTTTTCCAGGGTTACGATATAATCCACCCGGTTAATATCTGCCGTAATAAACTTGTCGCATATACTTAGCGATACGTGGAAGCGTAAGTAATTACATTTTATAGCCGAAGGCTAATTTAGGCCGTTTATTTAAATTAAAAGTATCTCGAACCTAATAACGAATAGTACCTATAGGTCATTATCATTTATAATTCAGCCTTCGAATTCGACTAATACTTTATTCTCGCGGTAAGGGTTGTTGAAAATCGCTTCGATATAATCGAGAAACTTCCTTATATTATACCTGACCTCTTATCCTCCTGCTTCGTAATAAACTGTAACCGCCTGTTTTACCGTCGCCGTATAGTATTCCTATACGTAAAAGAACGCGTGCCGACCCTTTCCGATTTACATTTTATTCTCTTTTAATATAAATTCGATCGTTTGGTACGTCGCCGCCCACGTAAAAGTAGATTCGTTAAATTACGGTCCGTTATGTTGTTTTTGTTCGCCCTAAACCTGTGAAAACCTAACGTGAGTTGCGGTTAATTCGGTTTCGAATTATTGGATTTTCGCAACGACTTGAACGAAGTTGAACGTAAAGTCGACGGTTAAAATCGATTATTCTGGTTATTGAAATTATTTAATAACCAATGCGATATAGCTTACGGTATTTTACAAACGATAAATGTTGGTCTAAATCGGCTCCGAAAAGGCTGGAAATGTATTTATAAAAGTGGAGGACTGGGTATTTGCCAACAGCTTATCTTCCTCGATAATTTTTAAGTTTAACGCTGAATTATTAACGTCTACTATCGATTTATTCATTATATGTTATATTTTTCTGGAAAAATAAAAAAAATCTTTATAATATATTATAATTCGACTTATGATAGTAAACCAAATAAATACCAAATAGGATTTACTATTAAGGTACGGAGGAAAACTAAAAAAAAAGCTACCATAGCCTAACGTATAGAGTCTTTAGGCAAGGCCAATGCCCAGTCCGTCACGTGCCTTTACACGTGCCGTGTAGTAACTGTGCCCTATCCATATACGAACCGTACCCTATCCGTACACGGACCGTATCCAACCTGTACCCGGGCCGTACCCTGTCCGTGCTCGAGTCGGGCCGTAGCCGGGCGTTGCCCATCCCGTTACGTGCACAGTCATGTAACCTATAGGCTCAATGATCAACGGCTTGAGTTCATGACACTAAAGATCTTAATGATTAGGATCCTAAAGGCAATCCTTCTATTAGGCCAATTCAAAAAAGGTTTTTGCCACTTTCACCGGTATTTTGTTAGGAATATTAATACCACGACGTATAACCTCCTTTTTCAACTTTTTCATAACCGTGCACTAGATTATCTTCCACATATAGAAGGTCCAATAACTAAAAAACTCGCAAAAGTCTTGAAAAACGCGGGCGCCGCGACCAAACTCTTTTTTGGCATCAATTTCGAGAATATACTAACCAACGTAATTCGTCAGATAAGCTTTATCAATGGTCTCGTTAACGTCCGTAGTCTATAGTTATTCGTCGTAAAACTTAATGAAAACAATTCCGAACGCTTCGATTAATTCTTTCCTAATAAGGTTAGTAATAGCCTCAAATTGAACGTTGGGGGCAGATATCTTGACAGGCGTATAAGGCGAGAAACTTGGTGATCTTAGGTGTAAGGGCTTGGTATTTTAGTATAAAGTCGCGTGAGAACTTAGCAACTTAGCGACTTGGTAACTTGAAGTGAAATCTGATTGTACGTCGTGGCTTTTTTAACGTAACTTAGCAATTCTCGGTGTTTTCGTTTAGAGCAACAAACTTAACGATTAAAGTAACGTAGGTAGTAAATACAGTAAAGTATAGGCAAAAGTTTAGTGTAAAGGGTAAGGTTGAAGGTCGCTTATTGTTAGTAAAGGTCGAAGGTTGTTATTTTAGTATAAAGACTTAGTCGTTTTTGCAGTAGTAACACCCGCAATAGTATTAACTTAGCCGTTTGCCAACTTGCCGAACGTTAAGACTTCTAATAGTCAATATAAACATCTTTAAGAAAATTCACTAAAGATTTATAAATGTTTTCGAATAGCGATACCATCGCTAACTTTCAGATTGTCGTTGAAAGACTAACGTAACCCAAAAGTTTTCTTTGTTTTCCTGCCATTGAAAGACTACCGCAGTACTAATAAAAGCCCTTCGCAAAAACCTTTCCTCTACCTTAGCAGTCGTTTTAACTTAAAACGTAACTGGAAAGTAACTTCTTCTACTTAACTGATCTATGCTTAACCTAATAGGCAAGTACTAATCAGTGTTGGTAGGCCTTAAACGTTACAACGTTATCGATTCGATTGGTCGAAGTAACAGTAGTATTACGTATTCAGATGGTGGATGTATTATTCTAGGTTTGGCAGACTGCTAACCGGTCTGCACTGTAATTTTTATAGCCAAGTGCTTGGTCCGTGCCCTAGAGGGAAGTTCAGCATACTGCACTCAACTTACACCCAATGAGGTAAGTCTGTACAAAGCAATACACTTGTAGTACGGTTAACTTTACTGTAGGTAAAGTTGACCTACTGTACTGTATGTAATACTATTTCAATACTCAAGCCTTTTTAAGGTATAAGTTCATATTAAATTAAAATTGAAACTTTAATTCGGAAAATTTTATAAACGTATTTTACCCAAACAATAGGTTAGTATTATACGTTATAAACTTTGCCTCGGCTTTTCTCAGTGTTAAGTTTCTCGAAACCATTACGAAGAAGGAAACTTAGGAGGTATCACGTGTTTTTTCAATCAACACGTACCTTGGGCTACCAATTATACTAGTTTATGACGCTAGTATTAATTTTACCGTAATAAAATTTTAAACTATCGTTAAGTAAATAGGTATTTAACATAAATAAGTTCTTATTAAGGTTTAATAAGATATTGAAAAAGTCCGAAAGGTAAATACCCTTTTATAAAGCACTTACAATATCCTTATATTAGAAATCAAAAGCTTTATAAGTTAAAAAGTAAAACTTTGAATAGCGGTAAAAGATTCTCACAATGTTATTAGCCCCAATGGACTTATACTAAATTTACCAGTATTAAGGGCCTACCTACTTATAACAACTAAGTTGATACATTCTTTAAATACCCAAAAACGAGTTATAATATATAACAAACCATTAAAGAAACTAGAAATGAAAATATCCCGCTGCTAGATTAATAATACCCTCAGTGCTAAAACCAAATTATTAATAAAATATGTGTTATCTATTCCCATTTAAATTAAAGTCCTTATGTAGCGTAAGACAGGAAAAAAGGATGGATTGTATAAGATTTTAAGTATTTTTAACTTAAAAGTAGTGATTGAAACTATTAACAGTCTTGCAACTTATCTTGCTATATAAATTGAACTATATAAATAACCCTTCAAGTTTGATAAAAAATTTAACGTCGATAACCTCCGAGTTAAACGGATTAGCTAATATAACCCTTTTGGGCCGATTGTTAATAAGCCAATAAAATGTCGACAATGTAAAAAATCACCTAAGGGGAGGATTCATATTAAACAGGTGAACGGTAATAGAGATTACAGGCTAAACAGGAGAACGGTAATAGAGATTATAGGCTAAACAGGGTATATATAATGGCGTATGTATTTTAAAAGGATAAGTTTAACGGAAAAGTTACCCTTAAGCTATGTGACAAAGGTATTATTAATACACTCAGCAAGCTATTTAATAAAAGCGACCAAGTACAGATTGACGGCCATTTTTTACGAAGGGTTATACAATTTGTACTGTTAACGTAATTTAAAAGCTAAAATATTTTACGAGGCTAAAGGTAAAACCACGACACGGCTGTACGAAAAGTTAAGATTAATCGATTAATGATATGGTAATAAAGATAATTATTTAATCCTTACTCAATCTTTTATAATCCAAAAAAATCAGTTATCGTTTAATCGTCGTAATCGTTACCAATTTGGCTACTAGCGTAAAAGGTTAGTTTATATTTAATATTCGAGATATTAAGTAAATATATATGCAGTTTATCACCGATCTGTAGCGGATTGTACTATTGGAATTATCGAAAGAATTAAGGAACAAGTTTCTGGCCGGTGCGGTAATACTTTATATTAAGCCTTTATATGAATTATCCAAAACAGGAAAATATTAGTTCTTAATGTTTCCGGCGTTCTTGAAAAATAGGCTGAATATATAAACTTTAATATTTAACCTGTATTTATTAATTACAAGTGTAAATGCTTTACAATAGTAGGTATATAGACCAACGATACCCTTTTCGCCCAGATTATAGCGGCAAAAAAATGGATTATGGAAAAGTTGGGACTTAAAAACTATAAGCCGATCAAAACGCTTGCTAAGGGCATATTATTTGACTTTAATAAATCTTTAATCCGTATCTATAATATTAAGGCTCAAAACGGCACTTACATTATCCTACGTTAAAAGGAGTAACCTACAAACCTAATATTTATAAATGAGGCCAACGGGGCAAGATTATAAAAATACCCAAAATAAAGTACTTGTACGACCAATATTGCTACGCTATATTAACCGAAGGTATCGTACGACCTTTCCATTACGGTATAGATACATGATCTACAAGATGAGAAATTTGACAGGTTAAATAAAAAGATTTAATGGCAATTATATCAAGTGGAAAAATAATTGATTTGATTTTTTTAGATTTAATAAAAGTTAAGTTGATAATTTTTACGAATGGTTCATTTGCCAATGATACCAACCTTACATTGTAAATCTTCTTCCTCATAATATTAATTCATAAGGAAAGGATCAAAGAGTAATTTACGATTATTGGAAACCTTATATACTGGATATTCGTTAAGTACAAGCTTATAACCTGGAGCTTATTAGCTTCAAAAGTTTTTAGTATAATTACAAGATTTGATATCGGTGTAGTAATTAACGGCATACTAAGAATTATTAACAAACAGTTGAGACTGCCTCCGATACCTATAATAACATGTACCGACTACTGAAGCCTTTATAAATACTTATTAAAGTTGGGTATGACTCATAAAAAACATGAAAATAATAGATATAGTCTCTTCAAGTGAAATATAAAAAACCAGGGAAATCGATAAATTCTGGTGAATTAACGTTCAAGATAACCCTATTAACGCTATAACTAAAGCTATGCTTAATAACGCCCTAAAAGGGTTTATAAATGACAGTATGTTAACATACGAATCAAAAGCTATATGGACTGCCCAGCACGTAACACGGGGGAATAAAGTTTTCCTAACAAACTTAAAAACCTCTAGAGTAATGATATTAAACTCAATGGTAACAAAAACGACAATGGTAGTAATCTAAACTCCTAGCAAAAGGTATATACTTGATAGCGTACCTAATTTGCATAGGTTTGTGGCGAAAAAAATGTATACGGGAATTAAAGAATAAAGGCCTCGGATGGGTAGAGAAAAAGAGCCACAAGGGGCCGTAATTAAGGTCGATTTCAGTATACATTGATCGTAATTGATAGGGGTCTAACTTATTATTAAGTTGTAGATTAAGGAGGGATTTCAGAGGTTACCACTAACTAATGGCAAGCTATGCTGGCGTGAAGGCACAAAACAAAAAGCCGCCAGTATTTAAATAGCAGTCAAATATAGTACAGTCAAGTCGACTTTAATTATAGTAAAGTTAACTGTACGTACTGCAAATTAACTGTAGTTTGTGAGACTGCACTATAAGTGCAATGCAATAAGTGTCTACTTCAAAGTGTGGCATAAGCCAAAACATTTGGCCATACAAATTAACGTGTACACCGGCTAGTGGTCTGCCAAACTTAGAACCTACAACATCCATCAATCAACCAACATCAATACAGAACCAGTTACTTCGACCACAGTAATTCAAATCGACTACGTTGCAACGATAAAAGCCTACCAACACTGATCAGTATTTATTAAGTTAAGCATAAATAAGCTTGGTAAAAAAAAGTTACTTTCAGGTTATGTTTTGCAATTATGCGAGGTAGAGTGAAGATTCTTATGAAGGGCCTTGAAGCGACGTCTGCTATTTATAGGTAGCTAAAAGAAATAATTTTCAAGTATATATAATATTTATTGGTATTCAAAAGTAGCAAAGATATCGCTAGTACTATCGAAAACACTAGGAAACCTTTACTAAATTAGTTTTGAAGAATGAGAGTTAAAATTAACCGCCTAAAAGTCTTAAAAATCGACAATTTATCAAGTTAGCAAATGGCTAAGCTAATACTATTGCAGCTACTTATATTACGGATAATATTACTATTAATCGAAAGACGACTAAGTCTCAAAACCTTTAACCACAAACAACTTTAATAGTAAACCTACAACATACCATTTTATACCATTCTTTTCCCTCTTACACTCTTTAATCTTCCACATAATAGCTTCAGAGAACGCCGGAATTAATATTATCGCCGACCTTACTACGAAGGAGTCAATTAAGGCTTCCGAAACCACCTTCGTTTCGCACTTTGATAACAACTTTTGAATTAAAGAAGTGAACAAAAACTTTACCTCCGATCTTCTTATTAACTATTTCGAACATTTTATCATTAAATTTGACTACAACGATCAAAAATTAAGCTTGAAAGCTCTATTCGACTATTCCTAGTTTTTCAAGACTGGTCCTTGATTATGTGAAAGAAAACCGAAAAGTTATTGAAGCTAAAGCTAAGAGCCGACCTACGTAAACGAGGGATTTCACTTTTTTAAAAGGTTGAAAAAACAGTAAACTGGCGGAAATACATTACGAATAAGTTACCGATAAAAACCCACATTGGCTATAAAAAGGGAAGGGAAAAGGGATCGCTAGCAATAGCATCCCTTAACGTTCTTAAAAGCATTCCTAAGGTTACGCCTAAAACTAAATAAGTTATTCAAATTCTTACAAACAAGGTTCTTAACTTTTTAGTATTACTAATCGTAAGGAATTGATTAACCTACACGCTGAAATCCCTTAAATACACCAGTTAATTTAGTTGGAACATTAATGTACCCCTTTATAACAAAAAAGGTATTACAAATTCCCTCGCAATTGAAGCCCATAAGCCCTTTCCCACTAATTTACTAAGTACATCTAGTCTTAGCAGTCAAGTTAAGGAAGGAACGACTTTACGCGCGAGTCTATTATAAACCTGACTACTAGATTTTTTCATTAAAATTCGGCCAAAAGTAACTATCCTGCCTACTAACATCAATGCCTCCCCTAGAATTAGTCAAAAGATCTATAAGGTCCTTACGACTAGTACATTACTATTCCATCTCGATACATCCTTATAGTGGATACGGATTGCGCGGCAATCACTACGTTATTCATAATCTGATAAGGAAATAAAAAGTATAATGATAATCCGTATAACCTCTTTAACGTTTAGTTGCGCTTGTTCTTTAAAATCTGCCTTTAAGCAAGGGTTAAACTACTAAGTTTTCATTTGTTGTTTATAAATATCTTTACTAGCAAAGCCAAAGACTATTACATTTGGTACTTATTGAATTGCTTATTTTTCAGAAAGATTTACAACAGTTTTAAAGGTTACTTCGAACAAAATATTAACCTCGCCTAGTAATATACAAACTGAAACATGATCAAATTTTTATACATATTGGATCATAAAAAAAATTCAGAAAATAAGATATACCTTCTTAATCAAATGCTTAACAGGCTAATGTTTTTCCAATAAATAATAAGAAACGTGAAAGTTGGCAAAGTTATACTACACTAGTAAGTCCGGCAAGCCGTTACAGGTTATAAATTTTTTTAATACGCCCTATAGTACTCCGAAGCTACCTATAAAGGGTTTTTTTTGGCTAGTTGCGGTTTTCGATTAAGACTATAATGGCTCGAGTTTCAAATTCGACTAGTATATACCCCCAAATTTTGTAGTTTAACAAAGACCAAAAAAACCCACGCGTAATACATCGACCGCAAGTATGGAAAACCCAACTAATACAGTTAATGAAAGGCCCGAACTTGTGGTTATAACAAATACGTCATATAATGAGAATAATTTTTAGGTTACCTGAACAAATCTACTTTAAATGCTAAAAATGTTATATTTGAGGTAAACAAAACTATTAGTTAATGCGTAACGCAGCCGTCAAACACGAAAATAAGCGGGTAAGGTATTATATACAATTCTCTTTCACCTTACCTTACGATTACATTAAATACCTCGTAAAAAGTTAAGATATATAGGTTAAACATGAGGGGAAAAAGCCTAAGGCTATCGATTGGCACGAAGATATCAGCACCAGTTTAAAAAATAATGTAATATCTCGTCGACTACGCCTTCTTGTACCGCTTAACAAGTGAAAACCCTTGTCGTATATATCGATAAAGATCTTAGACCTACAAACTTGTTCAACATTTAAAACCGTTATAAGAAGAAGGTCTATTAAGGTACTATGACGGATACTAAGGCAACACAGTACTTAACAAAAGGCTATTCTTAATATATAAGGTTACGAAAAAATACCAATACTATCAAGGAACTTAACCACACGGATTCCGGTATAATTAAGGTTAGCTTTAGCCTTAGAAAAAATGCTAGCTTTACTAAGATCGACGATGGTTACTACCATCTTTAATCTTATTATTTTCCATATTAAAGAATCCCATACTTTCTTTCTTTTTTTACGTTAAAGACATGAAAAATCTCAATATTAATGTTAACGTTTAAACTAATAAATTCATTTGGGTCGACAGAGGTAAGAGATTTTTACTTATCCTTTAATCGAGGTACCTCTGATTCCATCTCTAAAGGTTAAAAATAATTGTATTAAACTTGGCGAAGTTAGAACTTCATTAATTGTATCGTCAATTTAACCTTCCAGTAACTAAAAGGATGTATAAAGTCTGAAAAACGGCTAATTATAAAGATAGAAATTTGCCAATGATGAAGAAAATTAAATAGCTCTACCATAATTGACAAATACACTTTCAAACTATCCTAAGTTTTAAATTTACGTGAAAGGAAGATTAAAACCAAGACTTCAAGGTTTTTATAAACTTGTTTTACCTGAATAGTAAGCTAGTACTTTACGTTATTAACTTCATTAGGGCTTTTTACGGCGCCAAATTCCCTAAGACTATTACAGCGAAAAACACATAAAGGTTATTACTTACTTGGTAGATTAACACGTACCTAGAGCTACTAAATGTATTAGTTTACGATGGCAATATCAATTTAACTACGAAATAGTTCTAAGTTAATCCTTAGTTGATAGGAATTTAGTTTGAATAGGTTTCCGTTAAAGTTTATTGAGTATTAGTAAGGTCGAAAAATCTTACAATTTTTTACGAAAGGCTTACCATATCTTTACCCCAGAAATTAGAAGCTTTACAAGTCAAGAAACAAGCCTTTAAATTATGGTAAAGGTCTTTAATGATAATATTATCCCTAACAATCTTATGCCAACTTTGTTAGTATTTAAGGCCTACTTAGGTATAACGAGTAAGTCGCTACCATTACCAAACATCCAAAACATACTGTAACATATAGAAAAGCCCTAAAGAAATTAGGAAAAGAATCAGCACGCCACCAGATTAATGATATCTACAATATAAGGAACCTATTATCGACAATAAACGTATTATGCTTACCTTTTTAAAATAAAGTGTTTATATGACGAAAACTAGGCAAATAGTATAAGCCGTATAAGATTTTAAATATCACAAACTCAATCGTAGTAGTTAAAACTTCTAACAGCTCTATTATTTTTCGAACTATATAAGTTAAGCTGTATAAAAGACGATTTAGGTTTAATGAAAATTCTTAAAATAAAAAACCTTGAATCAAACGAATTAGTTAATAATTTTTTTCTGAGCTGATAATTAACAAGTGAATGAAACATCCACAGCGTAAAAAACTACTTAAAATAAAGATAAATATTGAAGATAAGGACTGTAACAACAACTTTAAGCTTAGGAAGGCATATACAATAGCATGAGTATTTTAAAGAAATAAGTTAAATGTATAACTTGCTTTTAAATTAAATATTAAAGGAATTATTGATATACTAGGATAATCCTTTCAGGAAAACAATCGGGTGGACATTAACGGCCTTTTTATACGAAGGATTATTTAACTTATGCCATTAACATAATTTAAGAGCTAATACGCGACAATTTTTAAGTTGAGGATAATTTACGAAGTCAAGGGCAAGATTACAGACCGGCCATACAAATTGTTTCGGATCATTGCTAGAAGATTTGGTAATAAGTATTAAAACCAAATCTTACTTAGTCTTTTATAATAATAATAAAAGGAAATTAAAGTTTAATCGTTATAATTGCTGTTGGTTTAATTGTTATCGTAAATGGTAAATTGACATTTGATAGCCGTAATATAACGTAAATGTATAAGTAATATGATAATGATTTAAGCGAATTATATCGCTAAAACTGCCGAAAGAATTAATGGATAAGTTTCTAGCCGGCATGGTAATAATTTATATTAAGCCTCTATACGGACTAAACGAAGCAGACATTTATTAGTTTTCGATCTATTAATTGCACCTGAAAAACAAGTTAGATAGAAAAACTTCAATGTTTGACCTACATACATTTATTAATTATGGAAAAGGCGCTCATATCGTAGGTATATAAACTAACGATATTCTTGTCCTTGGAAACATTGGGTTTATAGCGCAGAAATAGTGTGTTATTGAGAAATCAGGCCTTTAAAAGTGTTAACCGACTGAAACTTTGATTTAAGGTATTTAACCTACCTCTAATAAATCGTCAATCTGTATCTATAATGTTAAGGTCGAAAATACCAACGGTACTTATATTAGCTCACGTCAAAAAGAGCAAGTTATAAACTTAACAACTATCAAAAAGGCTCATAAGGCAAAATTATAACGATATTTAGAGTAAAGGGCCTGTACGGCCTATATTACCGTATTATTCTACCTGAAGATATCGTACGATCTATGTATTACGGTATATGTATAGGAGTTATAAGACGAAAACATTGACAGTTAAAATAAGGGGATTTAGTAACAAATAAACAACTTAAAAGAAGGAATTAATAAGGTTTCGGTAAACTTAATGAGACAAAATTGATAATTTTTGCGAATGGCTCCTTTACTAATATTACTAACCTTATATCGTAAATCAGGTTGCTTATAATTTTCATTGATGAGGAAAAGTTTAACAAGTAGTTTATAATTACCGGAAACCTCATATACTACATATCCGTCAAATATAATCGTATAATGCAAAACGTGCTAGCTTTAAAGGTTTTAGAAATAATAATAGGCTTTAATATCGATATAGTATCCGATAGCACGTTAAATATTATTACCAAATAGCTATAATTACCTCTGATACCTATAATGGTGCATACAAACTTCTGAAGCCTTTACTAGTACCTATTGAAGCTAGTTATAACCAATAAAACACGTTTAATAATGAATGTAATGACTGTAAAGAATGCCTATAAAGTCCGAAAATTGATAAATTCCAATACATTAACGGTAAAAATAAACCCGTTAATATTATAACCAAGGCTACGACTAATGGCGCCCTTAAACGGTTTGTAAATAGTAATACACTAACCGTACAAATCGAGGGCTATATAGAATTCCTGGTATATGGCGTTAATGAATAGAGATGCCCTAGTAAACTTAAAGACTGTCAGGATAATGGTAGCGATGGCAATATTCGTAATAGTAATAGTGGTGATAGTAGTAAGTGGAATTACTGATAAACGGTACGTAAATAGTGGAATATTTAAGACATATAGGTTTGTAGTAAAAGACTTGTCTAAGAGAGTTGAGAAACGGAGAGCTCGGAAATGTGGAATGAAGAGCCGTAATTAATTTTAGTTTTAGTGCGAATTGAATAGAATTGACAGGGATTTGGCTTAAAAATTAAGTAGAGATTGAAAAGGTTAGCACAAATTGGTGGAAGTCTAATTCAGCATATAAACACAAAACAAAAAGCTGCTAGTGTTGGAATAACAGCCAAATATAGTATAGTTAAGTCATTTATACTTAAAGTTAGTTGATTATACTTCCTGCAAATTAACTGCCGTTTGTGCAATTGACTGCAAGTCTAATATAGTAGGTATCCACTTTAAAGTAAGGCATAAGCCAAAGCCGTTGGCTATACAAATTAGCGTGCAAACTGGTAAGCGATCTGCTAAACTTAGAACTAACAATATACACAACCAATTTCAATGCAGCACTAGTTACTTCGACTATAGTGATTCTAATAAATTATGTTGCAACGATAAACACCTACCAACGGAATAGGTGTTTCATTAATAGTTGAAAAGTTTAAAGACAACTTTTGATAAACTCGATTTTAAACAACTAAACTTTGAGGAAATTATATCTATCAACTTTAAACATTAATGTTTGTAGTCTTTTATAGTTGCAATGTAGTCAATTCGAATCTCTGATCGAAGTAATTGATGTTGCATTGAAAGTGGTGATGTGTTACTTCTAAGTTTAGCAGACCGCTAGCCGGTTTGCACACTAATTTGTATGACCAATTACTTAGCTCATGCCTTCACATGAAGTGGGCACCTACTGCGATTAACTCGTAGCTAATCCTACAAACTATAGTTAATTTGCAGTCAATACAATCAACTAACTGTCAGTATAGTTAACTTATCTATACTACAATTAACTGTTATTTTAATACTAGTGCCTTTTTTTTGTATACGAATATAATAGTGTGGCCAATCACTTATTTTCGGTAAACCTTGAACACCCTCCTTAATTCTTATATCAAACCCCTATGAATTCCCATCAATTTACACCTAAAATTACTCTAATTGCAGTCTTCAACCCTATATTCCCGAATTCTACGTTGCTCAACTCCCGTACGTAAGTTTCTCGCCACATAATTGTATGTATATCAAGCTTATACGCTACCAATTATGTATCCTATACCAATAGGTCTGAGCATACTTTTCTTACACTCTATTCCTATCACCGTTACCTTCATATTATTTCAATCTGCTAGAGTATCCTTATTTCTTTACATCACATATCAGGCGGTTTATGCAACTTTTAATCCGTGCGGTTAGCTTATTACCATCCACAAATATTTCCAGGGCGCCATTTAGTATAGCCTTAATCATAGAGTAGACGAGGTTATTTTGACTGTTTATTTACCGAGACCTATCAATTTTCCGGGCTTCATATACCTTTTTTGAAGTTATTAAGTGTATTTTTAAACGGTTTCCATCAATAGTAACTAACTTTAATACGTACTTATAAACGCTTCGGAAGTCTGTACACACAATTATATGTATCAGAGATAATTGTAGTTATTTGGTGACAATTTTCAACGTGTCATAAATCAATATAATGATGGTAAAGTTTACCATTATAATGTAAACATCTGATACTAATGCTTCGTATCATACGCTTACACTTGATGAATATACAGTATATTTAGTTACTAATTACCTTAAATTAAATATTAGATTTATTCTCGCTAACTAATATCATTACAAATATTATTTGCAATGTGAAGTTAGTATTATTTTCAAAAAAAGTCATCTGCCAAAATTATTAACTTTGCTGTCGTCAAATTCAGATACAATATTAATCATGTGATCTAAATTGTCGATTTATTATTACATTCATTTATTCAATGTATCAAAATCATGATTTTGTAAGTATTAAACTTGTATTGCAATCGACAAATCGTATAATGTTTTTGGTTAATATAACGTAACCATATAAAATGTTCATACCCTCTATTTCAAATATAGTTGTAATCTTGCCTCGTCGGTCTTACTAATTTTCGTCAAACTTGTAATTTACCCTTTATATAGTAAACTAAATTACGTATCGTTGCTATCATCAATACCATGAATACGCATGAACAAACTGATAAATTAAGTTGTATACCTTGAACTAATGTCTTAATCGGCTTACATTTTCAAAAGCCTTACTTTACAAAAACAAGCGATTCTATCATTATCAACCTAATATTTCCGGGGGTAAATATATCGTTGATTTGTATATTAACGATACCGAATTTTTCTTTTTACTTACTTCATAAGTATGGGTCAAACATTAATATCTTCATACCAAGATTATGGCTTAAACGCTTTTAATACATTAAAGATAAATAAACATTCATTTCGGCTGATTCATATAAAGATTTAACGTATAGTATTACTTTATGAGTAAAAAATGTATCTCTTAACTCCTTCGGAAACTTTAATAACAGAATATGTTAAAGATTTATAGCTAAATACTTGTACGCTTCTGTAATATCATGATCATTAAGGTTAAACTAAGCGTTTACCTCAATAGTTCAACTAACAACAATTATGACGATTAAACGTTAGCTAATATTCTAAATCGTAAATAATTAAATAATGATCTGGTCTTTAGCTTTATTACTGTACCTTCAAACAATTAACCTTAACTTTTTTTAAGACCGGTCCATGGTTTTACCTTGAATTTTATGAAGTATTCTCAACTTGAAAATTGTAACGTTTGCCCTTTTAAACTGCGTCAATATTAGAAATTGAACAACTCCTTGTATAAAGAAGCTATTGATCTCAACTTAGAAGCTTTCCTTAAAAGTTTTACCCGGTATATTAAACATACTTTCAACTCGTAACTTAAAGGCAAGGTTTTTATCAGACTTTTCTTCTAAAATTCATATATCGTTGTATTTACATTCCAAGGCTGATGATCCTCATTATCGTCCTCTTTTTCAATTTATATACTCTTTTTAAATGATTTTACACGCCGTCTGTGTTTTATCGTTTTATGAATAATCGGATCGGAGGATTTATATTGACTAATCTGCTCAACTCGAACGTTTTCGGCTTAGAAATATTTATCGGACTTAAAAAGTCTTTTATATCGTTTAACTTTCATAGTACAGAAAGCAAAGAAATAGTTAATAGTTTTAACTACTACCTTTAGGTTGGTGATACTTAATATCTAATTAGGTTCATTATATTTACCTAGATCTCTCCAAATAAAAACTTTACTTTAAAGAGGTAAAGACAATACTTTTATTATCGATAGTCTGTTCCTGATATCAAGGGTATCGTTAATCTACCAGCGTCCTATTTTTTTTTCTTAGTTGGTTTAAAGTTTTGCTATATACCATCACTTGCTTTTGGATATTTGACAATAATAATTCAATCTTCATACATCGGTATACTCTAAATACCAAAAAAGTCGGTACTAAACCGTTGAGGCCTATAATATCGTTAAAGCTTTTCCCTGCCATCTGTAATTGTGCTTCTAAACTTGTATAACTACCAATCATCAAGGTGAAAATATTGTAAACATTTTGTAAAAGTATGTAAACCCTTTCGAATTTACCAATACCCTAATAAAACTCAACAAAAACCTGTTTATATTAAATTCTCATCAAATTCACATCAACTTACAACTTCATCATAATAAAGTAAATATTAATATCGTGAATTAGTACATTTGGGGATCTTTGGTACCTATCAATCCATAAAGTACGGAATATCTTCCATATTTCTTTCGCCGTAATGATTTCGAAAAATTTGGCAACATGAAACAATTTAACGGAATTAACAATGTAAAATATAATATTTCAGTGAAATTATGATACATTGACAAAAACTTCAAAAGTGAAATCTTCATTCTCTTTAAAAATCAACTTAAACTTTAAGGGAGTTTAGGAGTGTATTTGGCACTAATAGCAAATCTGTTTAATTGCCTCCAGCGCTAAAAAGTCTAAATCTTTATGGCCAGTTGCTTCAAAGACTGTGTATAACCTATCAATCGCCCAATAGTTAACCAATAAATATAGTTCACACAGTTTTGATTATGTCAGATTGGACATTACTTCCTCTAAACCCATAAAAATAAAATAATGAATATTCCCATTTCAAACTAAATGTAATCCTTTAACCATATCTAACCAGTTAGTTAGTTTAAATATCGATGTTAAGGGCAAGGTTTTTATGTTATGAAAAAAGGAAAAAAGTGGTAAAGGATTCCATAATATAAAAAGTAATCGAATTAACAACTATTATTGCAATCTTAGGTCCAAATAAAAAGAGTTCTTTTCCAAAACCTAAACCAACTCTAGCTCTACCAATATCTATATAATCAAATTTCATAGAAATATTAGTATCCCTTCGCAATGCAATGTACTGCGAATAGCCTCCTATTAAGTATCGTAGTGCACCGGTATTTTACATAATACCTTGGAAAACTTGCTCATAGTAACGATTACGAATATGAAATAAGTGTATGGATCCAAAATCTTTATCGTTATAACAACGATAAAGCTTTTCATCTGTCAAACGGTATAAGAAGTCGTGGTCAGCCTATGATTACGTGGCTTCCGAGACAATACCAATATTTTTATACTAACCAATAACCTTAGGCTTATATTCCCTGTCTCACACCTCTGAAACTTCAAAGCCTATAACTCATTTCATATATTCCCAATTAAAAGTGAAAATGAACCAAATATAGTATATTACATACTTTGATTTGCGTTTGGTACCATTCTAGAATATTACTTAGCAATCTTGATTACCTTAAGTTCAATACCTTTAAGTATTGAGAGGGAATTCACGTGGATAGGTTAAAGAATTTCAAAAAAAGGAATATCCTTTTCTTTACATACCTTGATAGTCAGGTTTTGAATTAGCCTTTTATCAACTGTATTATATAGTCCTACCATACTTGTAGTCGATATAATACCTATAGGCACAGTCTTCATCATCGTTACTAAAATCGTAGGCTTAAGGGTATATACCGGTCGAGCTTGGTACCTGTGCCATCACAATTGCAAACAAAGACCGCAACTATAAAAAAAAACATTTACAGGTAGAATGAGATCATAGTAAGGCTTATTTAAACTCCTTATAACCCGTGATAACTTAACGGATTTGCTAACGCAATATTTCTTAACCAAATGCCTACGTTCCCCATAGCTAACTGGTAAAACATCAATATGTCGAATATCTGATTAAGGAGATTCTTTTCACATTCCGACTCTTTTTTGTAACCTAATATATGACACCATTTGATAATATTATGCTATGTATAGTTTTGGAGGAAGTTCACATTATATTTAAAGTAATCTCTAAAACCATAGTAAATCCCCTGAAACAACGAATAATTCGTATTCTGTTGGAAAAATATTGACTGCTATTTTAAGTAGGTCAATTACAGTACAGTTAAGTCAACTATACTGACTGTTAGTTAACTGTACTGGTTGTGGGATTGACTACAAGTCTAGTACAGTAGGTATTTACTTCAAAGTGAAGCATGGACCGAAGCATTTAGCTATGCAAATTAGTGTGTAGACCGGCTAGCGATCTGCCAAACTTAGAACTTACAACTTACTCATCAACCAATTTCAATACAGCACTAGTTACTTCGACCACAATGATTCGAATTGACTACATTGCAACGATCAAAGCCTGCTAAGATGTTCACAATAGGAATATTTCGAGGAAATAAAGTAATATATTAATCGTAAAACCACTTTGAATTTTTCAACTAGTAGTGTTAAGATAAGTATTGGTGTTATTAGGGAAAATGGTTACCTTTAGTAAAGTTTGAAGGGGAAAAACCAGTAGAAGTGCCTATAGTAGGTTCGCGAGTAAAGTCGCTCTTTTTTCAAAGTTGGTATTAACGTTTTTATTAGAACTAAATGTATTGGAGGATTCAAAGAATTTTTTAGGGGATTTGACAATAATTATATTAGTAATAAGAGTTTTTTAAGCGGAGTTTTTACTTAATTATCTCCTGTATTTAAGGACTTGTTTCGCGTAGGTTAATTGATTCATTATCGTCGCCAATAACGTTGCTAATGACATTTACGCATTAAGTTCTTTGGTTAAAATGGTAGGAAAAACCTATCTGTTCTTAAGGAAGACTTTGCAAACGCGTGTAAGGACGTTAAAAAACGTTATTACAAACAATATCATCGCCGTTGACTTTAGTTTACTAGAGGTTTTCATTTATGGTGCATTCATAGAGTAGGTTTGCTAAATTACTTGTTTTCTCTTTTCTGTTATAAGGTTAACACCTCAGTTAAATATTTCATTTTTCATTTTTTTTAATCCACTTATGTATCTTCTTTCACATATACAAAATTTGATTTCCAAATCATTTTTAAAAGACCTTCATCGCTTTAGTTTTTCAATCGGTTCCGGTGGGGTTTTATTTCTATATGAAGCGGTTAGTTATATAGGTAAGGTATTTAAGTGTTGAGTTTTTATCAACATCTTTAAACCAAACGTTCTTACTATAGTGCTTGGTGAAAATAATGTCGAAGGCTCTAATTTCTTCCTCCTTAGAGGGGTCGGAAATTGTATCAATTCCGATGTTATTAAAAGCTATTGCACCGAAATTTGAAAAGTATAGAGGGAAAAGGATTGGTAACCGAGGGAACGTCGTAGGTTATTTACAGTTAAATTTATTGTTTATAATCAAAAATAGAACAACTTATTTATTTTTTTTCGATTTGAAATTTAAAGTTGTAATACCCGGCATAGTACTAATTCAACCATTTTTCAACTTAATAACTTGATGATTTTGAAAACTTTCAAGCAGTCAATCTTAATGCTCTTCTTCTAAGATTGGTTTAATAAAGTTTTTAAGTGTTTTTGATGGAAATACCTTCGCTGCTCCTGAATTACCGCGAAAATTAACACAATTCAAAAACTCTCCCTACTTTACTACCGCGAAAACTGACACAGTATTATAAGGGTACTTTGCAAGAATCTTTTTTTTTACTTTGCTCAAACAAAGTGTAACAACCAGAAAGTAGCTTCTTCTTCTACCTAGATTATTTGTGCTTAACCCAATAAGCACTAATTAGTGTTTTTAGGCCTTTATTGTTGCAACGTAGTCGATTCAAATGTCTGGTCGAAATAGCTAGTATTGCATTGAAAGTGGTGATGTATTACTTTTAAGTTTGGCAGACCGCTAGCCGGTCTGCATACTAATTTGTATGGTCAAGTGCTTGGTCCGTGCCCTAATTTGAAGTGGGTACCTACTGCAATTGACTTACAACCAATCCCACATACTACAGTCTATTTGCAGTCAGTACAATCAACTAACTGTCAGTATACTTGAATTGACTATACTGCAATGGACTGCTGTTCCAACAGTTAACTCAACATTTATACATACATAGGCGACTTCCAGACACTAAGACCCAAGAAATAAGCCGTAACAACCCTTGGGAAAAATATCGCTAAACACTTCAAATTTTAAAATGTGAGTTTAGTAACATATTTTTAAACATCTTTACCTGATGTCAACTTCCTTGGCATGGGTGCACGGATCATCTTGTTAAGAATGGTTTGGGGTCTACACTGTAGACCCTAATAGTGCCTACCTTCGAGAAAAATTCTCAAGTCCAGCCGCTCTCAAAACCATCACTTCACATACACCTTATTCCACTATAATACCACTAATCGGCTTTACCACCACTTGAATCATTTTCGGCGACCCCTTTTTGGCCATAAAAATCGTCGTCGGCCCGGCGCACCACCCGCGCAGCGGTACATCTAGAAAGCAGCCCTTATAAGTAACGATTCCATCCCTCGTCACTTGTGCCCACGTATCCTTTTAGACTTTTATTTGTACCACGGTACAAGTAAATTCTGGGTTTTTCGTTTAAAAGCCTTTGAGGCCTTTATTATAAACACTCGCATTTGACGGCTTTATTTATTTATTTTAAGCCGTTACCACTTACACCCGTGCCCCGCCCGCTTAACGGGGCTTTTGCCTCCGACTATGCTTTGGATACTTAACTGTCCAAAAAAGACTTTTCTCGGTATACCACCCGCTTATTGGTGTACTCTATTTCACGTTCCCTCACACTTCTTTGGTTTGCGGCCCGTGGTAAAAAGGTGGCTCGCGTTGTAAACTATATCTTTTCACCGAGTTATGTAGTATATATCACTTATTGCTTCGGGCTTTGAACTAAGGTATAAGTGTTTTACAGGTTCTTTACTTTTTTAGGACCGTTATCAAATCTTTAATACGAGTAGGCGTCGAACAGGAACTGAGACGGCCGTACAATACGACCCGGCTAAGGCTACAATTTTCACGCACTTGCAGGTCTTCAAACTGTAGGTTATTTTAAAGCCTTAATTTAAAGGTTGATTGAAGGTCCAGTTTCTCATCAAAGGTTTTATTCGACAATCTCTTATAGGCAAAGGCTATATTTTCTTATATTACAGATATAATAGTTTGAAAACAAATATTTCGATACACCTAGTTGTATGTCGTCTCTTTTTATGACCACATGGATCTTATAAATCTGAATACGATCCACATTCGTTATAGGTGAAACGGTTTTCTATGAAGCGGGGACGTATATGGTTGATATAAAGCCCCTTCAGTAGGCATTTAACAATTACATATAGCGCAGGGTTTTGAAATGGGCCATAGGTGTGGAGGATACGTTTTAAACTTATATATACCCATATTATGAAGAATAAGGTGGTTTGCTTAACCGGTTAAACGGTGTAACCTACAAACGGGGAATTAAATAGGGTAGTGGCAGTATAAGGTGAGGATATTAGGTTGCGAGCCTTCGCGTCGGCATATATAATTTAACATTAGCAAAGGTTACACTATACTAGCTATAAAGTAGAAACTACCCGGTGATATTAAAATGCATATATATATATATATATATACATATATATATATATATATATATATACATATATATATATATATGTGTGTGTGTGTGTATGTGTGTGTATAAAGTTACGCCTAATAAAAACCAAGCTCAAACTAACTGTATTGCCTCTTCAAAAGACCTACATACAAAAATTGGTGACTTTGAAACATATCATTTAATGGAGAGAAGAGCTTGTATTTTTATTGCTACCGGATTACTAATCTATGCCATACTATTGACGACCCAATTAATAGTTCAATAATTAAAGTATATGAATAAAATACAATTTGAGTTATTCCGTATACGAAACCAAACTTCATATCGCATTGCCAATATCAGTATTTTCGTGGTTTGGCCACAATCCCTCTCACGAAAACACTTCTTTCTTAAATTATATTTCCCATATTTTAGAATGTACAAACATTGCGATTTACTTATGAAAATTACGATTTACTCCTGAAACCCTACTAAATTACTACAAATTGTAATTAAAACGGACACAATGCAAAATCTTGTTATGAAACCAATAGCTGTTACGACTCCGAATAGAAGGAAGACAAAGCTATCAGAAAGTCTACCTATAGATACGTCGTTCAAATAGATAACAGAACAATTAACTGGGTATCTAGACAACGGAAGAGAAATATTACTGGAGGATTTACCATATCCCCTTTGAGGAACACTTCATGAAAGACGAAACTGAACGAGATATTGCTAAAATACCATAGGTTTCTACGAACAAACGACTAATAAACGGACTCATAAAGTTTTTGCCCCAGGTAAAACACCAGGACATGATAGGCAAACTACAGCAAATTGAACAAGAACAAACCAATGATTAAAGTGCATGTTTAGACTAACTATATTGTAATATTATTTGAATCATATTATGTGAATGTATTGGTACAGCCCCGTCACAAAAAATACTAACGAAAGCCCTTTTTATTTCATTTCACCCAAGCGATCGATTCATGTCGCGTCAACCGGCATTTTTTTCTCAATCATTTTCTTTCATATATCAAGATTTTTTTTGGTTAAACTGCCCAAATAGTAAGTACCTCTCGGAAGGTACATTGGAAACGATAGACATATCTACGCTATGAAAGAACTGAAATATTAATCTTCATCGGCGATCTGGCTTATCTTCATCAACTATTTATTTGATCTTCAAGCTAATTCTCATCGGCTATCTAACTAATCATCATCAGCTATCTTGAGCTTATCTTCATCAGCTATATTAAGCTAAAGATATGGCTATCAAACTAGTAAAAGAACTGCTCATATAACTACTAGCTGTTTGAGTTCATCATGACTATAAGCAAGAGGCTCAGTCGTCTTCTAGATATTCTTGAATCCGTATTCCTTTCACATCACACTTTGCACAAGGGGCAGGTTACGTGAGTAGGGACATGACCGGCTGGCCTGCGGTCGCACAACAACACATTCAAGACAACTGTCTATACCGTCAAATCTGGAATGTGAAAGTGCTATATTCGGTGGTCGTTTGACTCGCTAGTTTTAAGTACCTAAGAAAAGGACTTCTGTCATTCCCCCGACGCTTGGGCTGAACTGGCAGCCAAGGAAGTTGCCATAGCTTTTCTTGCTGCCTCTTGAGCCACTCTGTTTTCCACCTTCGATATCTTCCAGAACTGGACCTTCACCTCGATTGCGCTCAACCTTTGGATTTCTGTCCACAGCTCTTCCCAGCACTCGCTATTCCAAATAGGAAAGCCACCCTTCGTATACCTGAATTCCCTTGAAACCCAGCCTTCGAGACACGTGGTCGCCTGATTGAAGATATCCAGACAATCTGTTGCAATTACCAGCTGGCAGGGGCCAGCACATGTCCACTTTCTGAGAGCAGCCACAATGGCCATCAATAAGGAGGCATTTCTGGCGCCATGGTGAAGGGATACTCTTTGGGCAATTGAATCTTCAAGAGTGTTGCTGACATGTGAGTAGTCATTTCCAGAAAAGCACCTTAACGTCCCATGCACATCCAGGTACCACCCTCGAGAATTGGTGACCGAAGGCGGCAATCCAGGGCCGCCTTGAGCCACGAGCAGACCATCAGGATTGACATCTGAAGGTGGGCCATAAAAGTAAGCAAAACCGTAACCGCTTGCCCCTGAATACTCCATAAGGAAATAATGACCGGCCGTGTACATCAGAAACATGTCCTTGTTGGTGCGGTGGACAAAGAGCTCCTGGCCCGCCACACTTGGGAAAACTTCGCTTGGAGTGCCGAATAATTCTTTTTCAAAATAGTTCCCAGCAAATGCAGTAGGATACACTGACTCAGGCCCTGGCTTATCTGGAGGCATAGGATTCGATCGTGTGGTATGAGCTGACTGCGCACCCTTCACAGCGCCGTGTTGGACATCAATCTCCAGCTCAGGATGCCGAGACAATCCTTGGTAACTCTGTACAGGCGCTGGATCTTGGCCAGAACAGTTGGACAGGCCGTCGGAGAGAGCGTGTGAGTGAGCCATGTTGACCATGAGTACGTCGGGAAGTATGATAATGGAGCTGACCGGTTGAGTAATGAATGTGTGGTATGGCTACTTGGCTAGAGCTGGTTCTTTGAAAATGAGAGCCAAAAGGGTGCAAGGTGAATTGTACGAAGAAGATATCAGTGGCCACAGAACTCGGGCTTCAGTATTGACTGAAGTCATTGAAGGACGTCTGGCTGGGAAGGCACATGTCATGGTGCAAATATAAGGGCAAAGCTCGAGGAAGGTACTACCTCTACCAACTGCCAGCCTTCTTCTGGCTCTTAATCCCGAGGTAAATTGAGCTGTAGATCTTGTGTGTTTAATTGATGGATGATGTCAATCTTGCGCAGGAGGCGGTGTTGCTTCCATACAGGCTGGTCAAAAAGTAGCTGCCAAGTGTATATGTCACCTCCTGGCATAGTACTCAGTACGATACACCTGACCGTTCGGGTAACAGGATAAGTATTATTAAATTCTTCAGTAGTTTAAACTACTTGATCACAATAATGCCGGTGCTTATTGTATATGGTGCCGTGGTGGCCAAGAGTACGTACCTAACCACAAGACGCACACTACGAGAACGAGTTCGCTACCTGGCGTTGCAGGGCATGGTGAGATTCTGCATTCTCGCGCCCTTCGTACTCGGCTCATCTGATCAATTTCATCACTCATCAATGTTTCATGAGAAAATCCATCAAGACCAAAAGACACCATGTCCCTAAGATACCATGTAAATCCAGCAGGAACCAGAGGTGGACCGTGGTGCTAGCGGTCAACACACTTCAAGTCTCCCTTCTACATCCAGAATAATTCAGCATCATTGACTGGAAGTTGAGCCATCGGAGTCGGCTGAAGAATGGGACGACAGGAACTACTTGTAAGTTGTAGTGGATCAAGACAGCTCTCTGTGACTCTGCTGGTCAACGAGAAAGTAGCTCCAGACAGTTAGTGCAAGGGCGAAACACGGCCTACTTGGGGCTATGCTAACATAGTCATAACGATCGAGAATTGTCGTCCTCTTTTAATCAGGAAATTAAAAAACCCGTTACCGTTTGAAATCCATTATTAGCATATTTTATTCCCCGTTTCCATTCCCAATTCGTTTCAATTTGCATATACTGATTGAACATTCAATTTCATAGATTTTACAGTTACAGAACCTTGTAAACGATACCCAAAAATAAATACATACGTATAATAAAACCAACTAAATCCCGGTGTTTGTTGAGTTTTATCCGTTCATAAGAAACTAAATAATATAGTTTCCGTTTATGTAGAAGTAATATTCAATGATATAAGAGGAGGGAAAGAACTTAGAAGAGTGAACGTCTCGTAATAAAGTATAATTACTTTATTCCAAAACGTATCACTATTTTAAGGTCTATAAGTATAGGATTAATATTTTGTATATATTTTTTATTCTTTGTGTTATTTATAATATTATTGATAATTGCATTGGTTAAATTTTATTTTAACTTTATTCTTTATCCGCATCATATCCATAAAGTAAATAGCAGTAATATTCATATCTATAGATGTTGGATATTTATGTTTCATATATCTCTTTTCATATATGTGCTACATGTTTCTCAATTTTATATTGTAGTATAATGCATTCTGAAGTCCTATATCAAAGGAATGCCCAAAATAAGTTGATTTTACACGGTTAGCCATTATAGTTACGTAAGCATCTCGTAACCTATCCAGGATATATTCCTTGTATCTTAAATATGACTTTTCTTTTTTTGAAAATAACAACAATTATTTGTTTCAAACCGTATTTTAGGGCGTTCTTATTATTAATATATCATCATTATTATGAGACGCATACCATCCAATTTTTATCTCTAAGCGTTACTATAGAAAATTACATTATACATATTAGGTTTTCGAAATTTTCTCTAGTTATTTGAAGTTCTACTTGTAGTTAAGGCTGATATGAGTAAATACATAACGGATATGTGGAAACGTATATGCTAAAGTGATGTTCTCAATACGCTCTGTTTATTTAGATATTTTCCAACGTAACTTGTTATGTTAAATAAACGAAAATAAAAATAAGGAGTTGGTATAGGTAACATGATTAAAGGAAATCATGTTTTGGAGCTCTAGTTATTATATAACTAGATAAAATTGAAAAGGAAGTAAAAATTGACACCCTTTTAGAGTGTGATAAATCCTTTTATAAATATTATTTCAATTTGAAGCGCACGTTAACAAAAAAATACCAAAGAGGATATTGAGGGTAAAGAGGTTGTTTAATTCTATATTGTTTGTGAAGTTCAATCTGTAGTTGTAACAGCGTAGGAAATTGTAACCAAAGTATGGCGGGCGGCCATAATAAGTGTAGTAGATGTAAAAAGGAGCGTAAATCCCTGCATCAATACAAAGTTAATGTTTTTTACCTATTATAAATCTTGAATTAAAATTAATAAGTAGTATATTAAACGGTATAAAGTATCATTTTTTTTTCAAAAAAAAGTGTAAGTTAACATTTAGCTTATAGGTTACAATATCAAAAACGTCAAAATTCCGTTGTTGATGTAATTTACGAACGCGTAAATATAATTGTATATCACAGGTTTATAATAGAGCCTATACTTATAGATGTGTAAAAATTGGGGTATTATCTCCATAAATTTTGCGAATGGCCTAATTCCAAAGATAAAAGGTTGCAAAAAACAGGTTGTAAACTTCAGCTATTCCGCAGCTCTCTATGGATACGTCCGAGTTTGATAGAAACAGGTCTAAAAGAAGTAAAGATAACAACCGTAATATATCTCGTGGTAGCAATAATATAGCAATATAACATATTTTACGATTTCAAAGATAATTATTTTTGTTGATAATTGTTTGTTGGTTACAAACCCCTTCATAACAATTTAATAGTCAATGTAATAGTGAAAGGATATATTAAAGACACGATACAAATTTATACCCTTCATATAGTATTATAATTATATTTCATTTTGTAGTTTCATTTTGGTTTTATGTAAATAGATTGATTCGAGTCAATTGTTTGATTTGAATTTGGTAATATCGCATCGAATTCAATGTATTATTAATGGTGGATAACTTTTTTTATTCAGTTATATAAATAAACATAATAGGAAAAACTTAAATTTTGCGGCGCGGAAAAACAAATTATATATATGTAGGAACTGCAGTTAATTTCAGTATAGTTCAAGTAACTTTACTGATAGTTAGTTAACTATATTGGCTGCAAGTTGACTGAATGTTTGGAAGATTGGCTGTATTGAATGCAAGTTAATTACAGTATTAGTATTATATTAATTAAACGGCTAGGAAAAACTTAATACATCGTAAGTACTAAACTTTCAATACGCATTATATGACAAGCGAGGGGAGCCTAATAAGGAAAACAGGAAATGGAGGGGGGGGGAGGAAGTATGTAGGTAAATCCGGTATATTAAGCTTGGTTCATATTTAGTTAGCGATTCGAATGTTAAGCTATAACCGTTTTTAATAGCTAAAACGATTTGGGTTTTTCGTCTGTAGCTGCTTTTAGGTTTCGTAAAAGGTATGTATATTACGTTTATAACTATTTTCAGGTTTCGTAAATGGTATGGGTATTATATTTAGATTGGATGCATTTTAATAAAGGGTTTCGAAACTTGATGGTTTTGGATTATATAGATTAATACGTAATAAGATGCTCTTTTAAAAGTTTCCAGGTATTTTTAAAGCGTTAAAACGAATTAGAGGTTAACTTAATGAGTCTTGTAGTAAATAAGGTATGAACTGGTTAATAATATCATACTAACGTAATTTTTTAAAGTTTCTTTGGATTTTATAGTTTTACTACGTTTCAGGTTTCAACGGCACTCTTGCATAATTCTACACTTCTGTATAGTTTTTATAAGACATAGTAGTAAAACGTAAACAGTTGAAACCATTACAGAATCCTGCTATAGGTATTTAACTTCGGTTTATTTTATTTTTCCTTAATTATCTATAGTTGATCTAGTCAGCTATTAATTAGTATCGGTAAGTTCTTTTCCTCTTTACGTAAACTTAAAAAGGTAGAAAAGTAATTGGAAAGATTAGTATTATAGTGAGTAAAAATATATAGGTTAATAAAAAGTATTTAGAAAGTATACGCTACGGATAAAAGATTATAAACCTTTTATCTAGGTAGTGTCACTTTTTCCATACACTCTGAAACGCCCCATTTAGACCGCGCCACGCATGGTGCACTCTACAAAAGTGCAATCTGCAGCGTATTACGTCATCGTACACTTTGCAACAGTACAACCTATAGCGTACCACGTTATCGTGCATACTACAGGAGTGCACTTTGCAGTATAGTATACTGCTGCTTAACCTACGTAAACTAACTATAGCGAAATATAATAATATCTACAGAAATGAAGCTTGAACTATAATCATTCTCAAAATATATACATTTGAATATTTCAAAGTTTTAACGTAGTAAAATATAAGTAGTTAACATTTTAAAAGAATGAAATCATTGATTAACATCTGTGGAAAAAGTAGAGTAGCAACTACATAACTTTACTACTTTACAAGAATATACATTGCTAGGAATCAACTAGTGCAGAATTACATTTTAATCAGTACCTAATTCCTTTCTTTTATTGTTGTCGTTACTATTATTAATATTATTACTACCACTATTCTCAATATCATTTTCACTATTATCATTATCATTATTGTCGTAATTTTACTTCTGTTGGAATAGTACTACATACAGTGCAGTAAGTTAACTTTATTTATAATAAAGTTGACTGTACTGCAAGTGTATTGCGTTGTATAGACTTACTGCATTAGGTATAAGTCGAGTGCAGCATACTGTACTTCACACTAGGGCACGAACCAAGAAATTGGCCAAACAAATTACAGTGCAGACCGGCTAACAGTCTGCCAAACCTAGAACAATACATCCACCACTTAACTAATGCAATACTATTGTTACTTCGACCACGATTCGAATCGATAACTTTGTAACGATCTAAAGATCTGCCAATACTAATAAGTGCTCATTGAGTTAATTACAGATTAGTTAAGTAGAAGAAGAAGTTATATTCCGGTTACATTTTACGTTAAATGACGGTTAGAGTAGAGGAAATATTTTTGAGAAGGGCTTTTACCTTTGCGTCGGTTTTTACGGTAGTAATTAGAAAATATTTTTAAGCTGCGTCGGTTTTCGTGGTAGCTTAGAGGTATCGATGGTATCGCTATTGAAAACATTAAAAAATCTTTACTAGATCTTTCTTGAAGATATTGAGATTGATTATTAGAAGTTTCAAAGTTCGGCAAGTTGGTAAACGGCCAAGTTAGTATTAATACAGGTATTACTACTGTAAAAACAATTAAGTCTTATAGCTAAATAACTATAATAAACAACCTTCCTTCTTTACCACCAACAAACGACTTTTGATCTTATTCATTACACTAAGACTTTGCTTTACTTTACTCGTTTCACTCTCAATACCACTTAAATCGACAAATTCGCTATTTTGAGCGAAAAATATCAATTCACGTTGAGAAATCCACGTCACGCAACCTAATGCTAAGTCTCCAAGTTCCCACGCAACTTTATGCTAAAAATACCAAGTTTCTACGCATAAGATTACCAAGTTCCTACACCTAAAGATTATCAAAGCTCTACTTTCTCTATACGTTTTATATAAACTAGAACGTTAAGATAGCTAACTTGAGCGCGTGTTTTAAAGCCATTACCGACCTCGTTAGTAAAGAAGTAATTAAAACTTTCGGTTGCTTTTTCGCCAAGCATTATAACTACAACCTTTAGAAACAAGACTTTAATGAAAACTTAATCGAATATTACTTGACTAACTTTATTAGCTGCTTTATCTTAGAACATATTGATGGTGAAAATTCCAACCACGTATTTTTTGAGTTTTATGTTTTTTTCAAAGATTGCATAATTAAAATATAAAAGGTAATCTAAAAGATCATTAAGTCTAAGTTAAAGGCTAAACTTAATCGCCGAGGGATTTACGTTTTAAAGGAAAATTTTATTAAGTTGGCGGAAATACTTTTTAAGTTAACTTAACTTGAACAATATCTTTAAGACCTATGGCTTAAGAGAAACAGTATTAAAGGGCTTTAACGTTCTCACACGCGTTTTAGGAGACCTTTCATCTAATTTTAACTAATTTAAGCCTTTTTACGCGTTAGTAATGAGGAACCTGTTAACCTATGAGGAAGTTTAGCACTACTATATAATAGTATATAGTATGCCCTTAGCAGAGGCAGAGTGCATGAAACAGAGATCGCTAAAGCGGTTAGAGGTATTGATGTTAGCACTTTATATTAGTTAATCGAGTAAGGTCGTTAAGCTTTCCAAAGTCGTTAGATACTACTTTCCTCTTAGTACTTTATTTAGAATCGTTAAGCCCTTTAAAAACTTTTCCCTTCTAGGTTTGCCTACACGTGAGAGCTTACCATAGGTCTTATTATAAGACTTTACCACTTGTGTTAAGCGATTGGTAATTATCTTTAATACCGTGTCTTAGAATTTTTAAAGTCTGAACTATTAGGAAATACCATTTAAGATTGGAATAATTATCGTGACCTTCTTCTAAAACCTGTTCAGATAATATATATTAATTACAAGCTGTTTACTGACTTCGCTAAGACTTAAAACGATGTATAGAAGTATAATGGGAAACTTTACAATCTTTTCAATACTAAGAAAATGCTCTTTTTGAATATTTGTAAATGAATAGAAGTTTTTCTTTTAGATTTTTACTCACTATTCTCCGGAATCATCATAGGGCACTTTGGAGACTATTATTTGACTTTTTTTACTAGAGTTTTTACATTTTGCGTGATTTACGATGGTATGAAAATCCATTTCGAGTACAATATTTACTTTGCTTAATACCATGCAGACTGTGTTATTACACGATGGATTATAATGATGGCGAAGAAAAAAAAGAGGAGGAAACACTAATAGATGTCTTTAACTAGATGTTCGATAAGTTGATGTTGTGCCAGAAATTAATGGAGAAATCCTACGTTAATGAAGTTACACTTCGCAAGCAGGTACAAGTAGTGGTTACAGGCGTTAAAGAGTTTGAATATGCTTTATAACACCCAAATACCACTTGTAAAGACTTCTTTAGCCAGTTGCGTTCCTTGTTTACCACTGTGATAACGCGTATACCAAACTCGTTTAGTGTATACCCTTAAGTCGGCAACTTCCCTGAAGTAGATAATAAAAACTTTATAGTAGTTAATTACGTCGACCGTAAATATGGCTACGGGTGTTTATAAAGTTTAAGGTCTGACCTATTAACCTCGAATTTAGATTGGAAGCAATAGTTACGCTGGCGCCAATACAGCTAAGATTTAGGTAGACCTGTTAACCGTAAATATTATCATCGTAATAGTGGTAAGAGATGTTGGATTTGTGGTAAGTCTAGCTATTAGTTAACTTGGTACCCCTTCGCCGAGTAAAATAATAAAAGGGTGATGTATTATATCTAATAATTTACTAATTTTAAAGAGGACTACTTGGATTAAATCGTACACTTTGATGGTAACGAGCAATTTGACGGCGGTAATAGCCCTAAGTAGATTAAGTGGTATGAAGATATTATTTTTGGTGCGGCCTAGTGATTAGCCGATTACGCCTTTCTATACCATTTGAGTGATGAAGATCTTTACCTATGCCTTAGCTAAGCCTTTAATCTCTTATATACATTTAACCTTTGCGATTGTTATGTGAATCACACGTTTTAAGGTATTATGCTAGATATAGGAGCAGTAAGGTACATAACAGGAGGTTATTTGTAGTACGTGGTATTGCGGAGGGAAAGTACTATAGTTACTGAAATTAATCGTTACGATACAAGTAAGGCTAAAGTTGGCTTTGACCTAAGCGAATAACTATAATTATTAGAGATAACAGTAATTTAAACTGTTGTGGAAGTGATTACATTTTATATTCTTAAGTACGTTACTTTTTTCTTATTTTACTTGGAGGACATAAAAACCTTCGACATTAATATCTATGTTAACATAAATAAATTGATTAAAAAGGGTTAAAGGTTTTCCTTCGCCTTCAAGTAGGGGTACTTATAGTTTTATTTATAAGGCCTGGAGCCAGTGTTATTAAACTTAACGCAGCCGAATATACGTTAATTATACTGTTGTTTTAACTATATAACCGTTAATAGGCTATATAAAGTCATAAAGTCTGTAGGGTATAAAAATGTGAAATAATTTGCCTTGGAAGTTATTAAAATACTTTCATACTATTGTTAAACGTATAACTAAGCCCCACCCGTAATTTAAGTTAATATTAGAAAACGATAAGGAATTTAACTATAAGATTGTTATCAATTTGTTTTACTTGAATAATAAGCTTGTTTTTTACGTCGTTAACTTCGTACCCTTTTTTTATGGAAGCAAGTTTTTAAAGTCCCTTTCAGTAAAAAATATGTGCAAAACGTTAAGAACGTAATGGATCAATACGTACCTAGTTTTACCTAATGTCGTTGTCTACGATATTGGTACTAACTTTACGATGGCTGGATTTTTAAAAAAATATCAAGATAATATATATTTAGTATAAACAGGTACTTATAAAATATTATTAAAGTATTGGAAAAGTTAAGAAGGTATACACCTTATTTCGCCGAACGTATATCCCTACATTAGAAATTGGAAGTTTTATGGATCCGGAGGCACATTTATAGATAGTAGTAAAAGGCACAAACGATACTATAGGCCTTAATAGCTTAGTGTTAACGTTATTGATCTTTAGAGCGTACTTACGCCTAACGAGTAAATTTCCGCCCTTAGTAAGTACTTAAAAACGTGTTACACTCTATAGTAAAGTTTTGAGGGAGTTGCGAAAAGGATTTATACGCCGTCAAATTAATAAGGCCTTTAATACTATAAACGGTTTTATAATGATTGAAGTGCTTGCTTTGCCGTTACAAAGTGAAGTCTTTGTATAACAAGAGCCGGGTAAATGAGAAGGGCTGTATAAGATATTAAGTATTACAAATTCCGAAGTAGTTGTTAAAACTGTTAACAGTCCTGTATCTTTTCGAACCACTTAAGTTAAGCCCTATATTAGAGCGATTAACGATAAAAACCCTTAAGCCAAACAAGCGAGTGAACACGAACCTCTTCCATCTATTATCGATAAGCCGATAAAATGTTGTCGGCGCAAATAACCCCTGAGGGAAAAGAATATTAAAATATATATATATATATACCGGTCCGTATTTATAATATTATCTGAGTAAGTAGGAAAAAGAAGGATAATGAAGACTTGATATTAAAGCTTCAAATATAAGGAAGTATTAAGACATTCGGTAAACTCTTTAAAGAAAGCGATAAGGTCGAGATTAATAGCCTATTAACCTGAGGGGTTGTATAAGTCGTGTCGAAGACCGAATTTAACCTTTAAAACTTTACGATTGTTAAATCGAGGATTATCTACGAGATTGAGGGTAAGACTACAGGGTAACCGTACGAAAAGTTACGTTTAATCGTTTAAGGATACGGCAATAAAGGTAAGGATTGGATTTTTATATAGACGTTACCGATTTAAAAGATTAGCTAACGCCTAGTAATTACTTTGATGGTAAATTTAGTAATTTTAACTAAAAGTAAGTTTACATTCAATAGCCGTAATATAATACAGGTCTATACGTAATTAATAACGGATTTACCATGGATCGTATTACTAAAACTGTCGTAGAAGTTTCATGTTATTTATCTTATAAGTACAGTAATACGATATATTAAGTTACTATACAGATTGGCTTAATCAAGCGTTCATTAATTTTAACTTACTGATTGTACTTTCAAATACGGTTAACGATAAAGTTTTTAACGTATAATCCGTTTTTGTTACGAACGTAGAATAAAAATTTCGGGTAATATGTATATAAATTAAAGATACGTTTCTTTTCGTAACGGTTAACTATATAGTATTAGAATATTAGACGATTAAAGACTTTAAGTTTTGGAATTTTAAGCTAGTAATATCATTGATGAAGGGTAGTTGATTTAACTTTAACAGATCATTAATCCGTATACTTGGTGTTAATACCGGTTTTAGCTTTCGCTAAAAGGGTTAGTGTACTATTTTGGTTATAATTAACAGGAGTAATATGACTAAAGCCTAACGATACCTTAAATATTGTACATATAGCAGCTATATCGCTACTTTTTGTTAACTGGAGGCATTATACGACTTATCTATCGCCGTACAAGTATAAAAGTTAACAGATAAAGACTTTAACCGGTTAAACAAAAGGCTTGAATAGTAAATGTAAAATTTGAACCGTAGGATTAATATAGTCTTAATCGATCTATTGAGGGTTAAGTAAATGATTTTTACGGATGAGTTATTTATAAATAACACCGACTTATCCTTACAGATCGGCTTCTTAATAACTCTGGTTAATTAAGATAAGCGGGAAAACCAGTTTAGTATTATCGGCAACCTAATTTATTAGACCTCTTTTAAGTGTACGAAAATTATAAAAAGTGTATTGATATCGAAGATCTACGGCATAATAGCGGGTTCTAGTATAGGTATGGTATTATCAGAGATATTAAATATTATTATTAAGCAGCTAAAGATTTCTCTTATCATGGTGGTAATCTATACCGACTTGAAAAGCCTCTTCAAATACCTTTCGAAGCTCGGAACCACTAGCGAAAAACGTCTGATAATCGATGTAATGATACTCCGTAAAGCCTACGAAGGGAGGGAGATTAAGGAGTTCCGATGAATCGATAGCAAAAACAACACTGTTAACGTTATAACGAAGGTATCACAAAATAAAGCCCTGGAACGGTTTATAAACAATAATAGACTGACTATACGCATCGAGAGCTACGTTAACAGGCCGCCTGAAAAGCCTAAATTACGTGACAGCGGCAAGTTAAAAGATTTCTATGGAAGTAGAAGAATTGATAATGGTAATCTATTTAAGTAGCATAGTTAAAGTAAAGGCTTACGAAGGCTTGTGGCGAAATAACTTTTTGTGGATATTAATAAACTCGGACCTTGGAGTAACGGAGAAATTAAGGTTAAAAGGGTTAATTTCCATGCAATTAAGTGTAATTCAGTATGAAAGTCAACTGGAATTAACAAGGGGTTGGCAAGTTAACGAGGTCGCTGTTTAACGTTAACCGGAAAAGTTTGGTTAACCACACTAACGTATACGTACAAACTAAAAAGCCGTCAGTGTTAAAATAGTATTATATGTAATATAGTAGGTTAACTTTACTTACAGTAAAGTTAACCGTACTACAAGTGTATTACGTTGTGTAGACTTACTACATTGAGTGTAAGTCGAGTGCAATACACTGCACTTTACACTAGGGTACGGGCCAAGCAGTTGGCCATACAAATTACAGTGCAGACCGGCTAGCGGTCTGCCAAACCTAGAATAATACATCCATCACTTGACCAATGCAATACTACTGTTACTTCGACCACGATTTGAATCGACAACGTTACAACAATCTAAAGACCTGCCAACAACTTCACATTTTCTTATATCAACTACCCAATAGCAAAGCGGTTTTATAATTATAATTAATCAATTTGACGGTCCATTTTTTCTTTCTTTATTATTTCACTATTATGTTATATGAAAGAAGTGACAGATATTCAACTTTTGAAAATAGAAAATATACTACAACCGAACGAAATATAACCCCCTGAAAGTTATACTAGCATAATAATAACTGCGGAAAATCATGATTATCATATAGTAAAAGTAATAACAAACCACTTACCCTTTTGAATCCATTATCATCGTATCCTCGTTCCTCGTCCCCGTTCGCACTCCATATCAACAGCTGTGAGTAGCAGAACCTTCCGAGGAGCATTATCTCACAACTGAGGTGTGTTTATCACGAACAGCGCATACGACGATACGCTGTTCCTACACAAGAAGTATGCACCTCTCACCAAGCTCGAGAATCGTGATCCTCAGAAGGAAATTCATCACTGCCACGGGTGTTCCAAGAGCCATACGATGTGGAGGACGGTGTATATGCATGATTTCTTTTGGGTTGACTGATGGCATCTGGCCAGTCTTCAACACGCCTTCCAGTTTTGGGGCTGGGCGGCAAACATATATCGTGGGGGAATCTCTGGCTCCTCGTCTCCTCGGAAAACCTGCATCGCAGTCCGCCTGCCCCCCCGCCTTCTCAACAAGAATAACTGCTGATTTCGTCCCAGGTACTTTTATTCCGTGTACAGCAACGGCGACCATGCACGCGTTCCTGCCCAGCTGCTCATATTCGCCCCTACCGACACACCCACCAGCACCCTCCAGCACGCCAGCTCGACAGGCAGTGGTCTCCCCAGTGCGCGTGATCGTGCGCGCCGGCGCAGTCCCGCCGCCTCATCAGCTCGAATATCATGAACTCCCGCTTGAATACGTTGTCTGGCTATGTGAACATGTTCGTGGTCTGTGGGCCTGGGGACATTGACTTACACGTTCAGTGCTGAAGGCGGGAGGGAGCGTTCAGACCCTGGCACCGTATCCGCACCTCAAAAAGTCGACTTCTCATGGCACACAAATATGACATTACAGGTTCGACGTGATGATATATCGAAGGGGATGATTTTTCCCAAACAGTGGGCACCAGGTGCAATAGGGTACGAGGTCGCCCACTGAGGTTGAGCACCCGAGCACCTCGACGTCTCAGACGTGAGCGACAAAAGCGACGTACCAGGGAAGAAGCAAATACTCGCGGCGGGAAGTGGCTTGAGCAAAGGGAACCTGCAACACAATCAGCATGGCGAAGGCTGTGGACTGTGTCCCTTACGTGTCCATGAACAGAGACTCAAACAAGCGACCGAGGTGAGGCCAAGCAAGTGTGATTGAGAGAGTGGACCACATCTCATCGCATGATCAAGAGTCTGTATGCTAGATGCCCGGCGGCATGGCTGTCATTGGATGAGAGTTGGGTCATGAAAGACCATATGTACAAATAGTATGTATGTACGAGATGGAAGATAGTCGCTCACTATCCTCCAAAGTTCTAATCAACATCCTTTCTCGTCGCCTCGTACCTGCCATGTGGTTAGTCGAGCGCACGCGCAATGAATGCCATCTTATGAATAAAAGCACATACCTCTTGCCACGGAAAGCCCACACACCCCAGTTGCCGCAGCTGATATCCTGGGGATCCATATCGTTCAGATCCCACCTGAGACTCCTGAAAATGTTTTCACCAGGCTTCAGCAAAACATCGAACTCACCAGCAGCCGTCTTGCTGACCCACTCAATGTCCCTTTCCATGTCATATTGCGTATACCCAGTCACGATGATGGGCGCCTTTGTCTCCAACAGCATGGGCACCGTCTCCGCCCACTCGTGCGAGCTGGCCGGGTGGCCAAGTCCAGGGTGGAACATGACGAAGCAGTCAAAGTACGGATCGTACGGGTAGAAGTATCCGGTGCGGTGAATGTTGTGGAAGTAGTCCACGATTGTGCTGATCTTCATGTTTTGCCAGGCGTGCTCGACCACTGCACCGAAGGGGTTATGGGGCACTCTCTCCGGGAGGGGAAATTCGTCGTCCCGGTTGGTCATAGCCTCGGGGCCGATAAGGATGAGGTGGATGCTGGATTGGGGGAAGAGATGGATGAGTTGAGTCCAGGCATCGCGTGGAAGGGATGACTCGGCGCGCGCACCAAGAACGAAAACGCGCACGGGAGGCGCCTTGGGGCGAAGGTCCTTGACTGTTATGCCACTGCCTGTCCTAGCAGGATGGAGCGTATGTCGCAGGGCTACATGGATACGATGAGCGGACCAATGCATGGCTAGTTAAAATGCACAGATGGAGACATACCACTCAGACTCTTGAGACCTTCGGGCGTCAGCCTGCCGTCGTTCCGCAGACTGTACGGGCTCAGTTCATGCAGAATGCTTCCCACTGTGACGGGGTAGGTCAATATCCTCGTGGCGTTCCTCATGCCCCTGTCCGCGTCGATGGCCTCGAAATTCCTGGTGTACAAGAAGGTATCCCAGTTGCTCATGTTGACCATGGCCTCTGGCATCTGGGTTTCGGCGTATTCGAACTCGGGAAAGACTCTGCCGGACCTCAGATCGTGGTCGTCCTCGTTGATCTGCCTCAGCGTGTCACAGACTTCCAAGTGTGCTTCGTAGTCTTGCATCCAGTGCATCTTGGTGCAGTACACCGGGATGCCGCAATCCGGGCACTCGAAGTCGACATGCGCCGGGGCCAGTGTCGCGGTGGCGGGAGACTGTCGCAAGGACGGGCCGCTGTCGGGCAGGCGGGTCGGTCTGTGATCTGGACAGGGGCAGTAGGCGTGCTGTTTGATGAAAGCAGCACGCCGGCGAATCTCGGGGATGGGCGACTTGGAGTATGGGTGGAAGAGGTTGTCTTCGGCTAGGACGCGCTTGCTGGCAGGCGCGTCGTCGCGCTTGTGGCCGAACAAATGTGCGGCGGGGGCAGAGGCTGAAAACGGCCGAGTAGTTCCTGGCGGCTCTGGCGCGGCCTGCCTGTCTCCTCCTCCTGGCCGCACGGGCTGCCTGCCTGAGTGTATCGTCCGCGTCAAAGAGAGCACTTGTCGAGGGGTATTCCGTCTTGCTGTGGTCTGGGCGCACCGCCGGCACATGGTGCTCAACGCGGCGCGCACGGCAGACCCAATCGAAGGTGCCATGGACGTGAGTGAGAAGAGCACGTGCACGGTGTATGGTGTATGGTGTATGGTGGCAGAAAAGTAGAGGCAGCGGGGTGGCGGGTACTGGGCAAGTTTGCGGTGGTGAGGTAACGGCACACGCCACAACAGGTTAGTGCGCCACAGCACACCTCGGACCTTGAGCTCCAGCCACTTGCACTTGGCCACTTGCTGGAAAACACTTTCCTCGCCCCATTTGTCGCCGGTTTCTCACCCTTTCGCCAATGCCACGAACCATCCTCCCAATCCCCATCAACTCATGACGGTGTTGCGCCGGCTATTCCTGCCCTAGCAGCTTGCAACCAGCAGAGAAGCAGCCAGCAGCCAGTAGCCAGCAGCCAGCAGCCAGCAGCCAAGATGGCGACCACATCCAACATGTTCATGTACTCGCTGACCATCCAGCCTCCGTCAACCGTGACGCAGGCCATCATCGGCCAGTTCTCAGGCACCAAGGAGCAGCAGATCATGACCGCCTGCGGCACCCGTCTGTCCCTCCTCAAGCCTGACCCCTCCCAGGGCAAGGTCCTCACCATCCTCTCCCACGATGTCTTCGGCATCATCCGCTCCATTGCCGCCTTCCGTCTTGCCGGAAGCAACAAAGGTAAGCTTCCCCCCTCCTCCAGCGCATCTATCCTTCCTTGTTGTGGCCAAGTAGTGATTCAAAGCCGAGCTGCCAGATCTCCAATCACTGCCAACATGATGGCCAATTGTCTGTCCGTCGTTGTACGGCGCATCCTCCTTGCCTGCCAGTCGATTGCTGACGCTCTTCCCAGACTATGTGATTCTCGCGACAGACTCGGGCAGGATCGCCATCATCGAGTACATACCTGCCCAGAACCGTTTCACACGCATCCATCTCGAGACCTTTGGCAAGTCGGGCATCCGCCGAGTCATCCCCGGCCAATTCCTCGCCGCAGACCCCAAGGGCAGGGCGTGTTTGATCGCGTCGGTGGAGAAGAACAAGCTCGTCTACGTTCTGAATCGGAATTCCCAGGCCGAGCTCACCATCTCGTCCCCTCTGGAGGCCCACAAGCCTGGAGTCCTCGTCTTCTCCCTTGTGGCGCTGGATGTCGGCTATGCGAACCCGGTCTTCGCCGCCCTCGAGACCGAGTACACCGAGGCCGACCAAGACTCTAGCGGCCAGGCTGCAAACGAGGCCGAGACACAGCTCGTCTACTACGAACTCGACCTGGGCTTGAATCACGTCGTGCGCAAGTGGTCTGAGCCTGTCGATCCAACGTCGAGCATGTTGTTCCAGGTCCCTGGAGGCAACGATGGACCGTCTGGCGTCCTTGTGTGCGGAGAGGAGAACATCACATACCGACACTCGAACCAGGAGGCGTTCCGGGTCCCCATCCCCCGCCGGAGAGGGGCCACAGAAGACCCTCAGCGCAAACGGTGCATTGTGGGAGGTGTCATGCATAAGCTCAAGAACAGTGCCGGTCTGTTCTTCTTCCTGCTCCAGAGCGAAGACGGTGACCTGTTCAAGGTCACAATCGACATGGTGGAAGACGCCGAGGGCAATTCTACTGGCGAGGTTGAGCGGCTCAAGATCAAGTACTTCGACACTGCGCCTGTTGCATCTAGTCTGTGTATACTGAAGAGTGGCTTCCTGTACTCGGCGAGCGAGTTTGGCAACCACCATTTCTACCAGTTCGAGAAGCTCGGCGATGACGATGAGGAGCTCGAGTTCAGCAGCGACAACTTCCCGACAGACCCGACAGCAGCCTACGAGCCAGCATACTTCCACCCTCGGCCGAATGAGAATTTGCTACTCGTCGAGAGCATCGACTCGATGAACCCCCTTATCGACTGCAAGATCGCCAACCTGACCGACGAGGATGCGCCACAGATTTACTCGGTGTGTGGCAATGGTGCGCGCAGCACCTTCCGCACGCTAAAGCATGGATTGGAGGTGAACGAGATCGTCGCATCCGAACTGCCGGGCAACCCATCTGCAGTTTGGACGACAAAGCTGAAGAAGGATGACGAGTTCGATGCCTACATTGTCCTCTCGTCTGCAAACAGCACTCTCGTCCTCAGCATTGGTGAGACGGTCGAGCAAGTAAGCGACACGGGTTTCCTGGACTCGGTGACAACCCTCGCGGTCCAGCAGCTTGGTGATGATGGTCTGATCCAGGTTCATCCGCGGGGCATCCGTCACATTCGCAACGGGCGAGTCAACGAGTGGGGTGCGCCGCAGCATAGGACAATTGTGGCAGCTGCTACAAATGCGAGGCAAGTTGCCATTGCTCTCAGCTCTGGTGAGCTCGTCTATTTTGAGATGGACGAGGATGGTTCGCTAGCCGAGTATGACGAGAAGAAGGAGATGTTTGGGACGGTGACCTGCCTCAGTCTTGGGGAAGTTCCGGACGGCCGCCAAAGGAGTTCGTACTTGGCTGTTGGATGTGACGACCGGACCGTCCGAGTACTCAGCCTGGACCCCGACTCGACACTCGAGAACAAATCTGTGCAGGCTCTGTCTGCGGCTCCGTCTTCGCTCAACATCATGGCAATGGAAGATTCTGCGTCAGGGGGCTCGACGTTGTACCTGCATATTGGGCTTCACTCTGGCGTCTATCTCCGGACAGTCCTAGACGAAATCACTGGTGAGCTCACCGATACTCGCCAGAAGTTCCTTGGACCGAAGCCTGTGAAGCTTTTCCAAGTGACCGTCCAAGGCTCCACTTGCGTGCTGGCATTGAGCTCGAGATCATGGCTTGGCTATGCAGATCCGCAAACCCGTGGTTTCATCATGACACCTCTGGACTACGCCGAACTGGAATGGGGATGGAACTTCAGCAGTGAGCAGTGCGTGGAAAGCATGGTTGGGATACATGCCAATTACTTGAGGTCAGTTAGAACTTATTTCTTCTCCGCCCCCTCATACACGTTACATTACACTCTTCATGATGATAAAAGGGATACCGAAACCCAGAGGTTATGAGGCCATATGTATCGGTCTTCCGATACCAATTGTTCCTTCTGATGAGATGACGATTTCACTCCATTCTTGCAACCCGTTGGCTTTTGATATAGGGCTGACCAAACTACAGAATCTTCTCCGTCGAGAAATTGAGTGACAACATGATCCAGAAGTCCATTCCTCTCACGTACACGCCAAGAAACCTGGTCAAGCACCCTGATCAGCCCTACTTCTACACCATCGAGTCGGAGAACAACACGCTGCCCCCAGAGCTGAGGCAGCAACTTCTTGCTGACCCTGGCGTGGTGAACGGCGACTCGACCGTCCTTCCTCCCGAAGACTTCGGGTACCCGCGAGGCAAAGGCCGTTGGTCGTCCTGTATCAACATTGTGGATCCCGTGTCAGAAGAGCCTGGTGTCCTGTCAAGGATAGATCTTGACAACAACGAGGCAGCCGTCAGTGCTGCCGTCGTTCCCTTTGCCAGCCAGGACGGCGAAAGTTTCCTGATTGTTGGCACAGGAAAAGACATGATCCTTAATCCTCGACAGTTTAGCGAAGGTTACATACATGTCTACCGCTTCCAGGAGAATGGCAAGGAGTTGGAGTTCATCCACAAGACGAAGATTGAAGAGCCCCCGTTGGCCCTGCTCCCGTACCAAGGCAAACTGCTTGCAGGCATCGGCAGGATGCTGCGGGTCTACGACCTTGGTCTGAGGCAAATGCTGAGAAAGGCACAAGCGGATGTCGCGCCCAACCTGATTGTGTCCTTGCAAGCACAGAACAACCGCATCGTGGTTGGAGATGTACAGCAGGGTGTGACGTATATCGTGTACAAGCCGGATACCAACAAGCTGATTCCGTTTGTCACCGACACCATCTCCCGCTGGGTGACTGCGACGACCATGGTCGATTACGAGTCCACAGCAGGCTGCGACAAGTTTGGCAGCATCTGGATCCTGCGCTGTCCTGAAAAGACCAGTCTGGAAGCAGACGAGGCTGGTTCGGAAGTGCATCTCATCCACGCTCGACCATACCTGCACGCCGAACCACAGCGCCTCGACCTCATGGCCCATTTCTACACACAGGACCTACCCACAAGCATCTGCAAGACCAGCTTGGTGGTGGGCGGGCAGGAGGTTTTGCTCTGGGGTGGCCTCCAAGGCACCATTGGCGTCTTGATTCCCTTTGTCAGCAGGGAAGACGTGGACTTCTTCCAAACACTGGAGCAGCACATGCGACAAGAGGACCCGCCCCTCGCCGGCCGTGATCACCTGATGTACCGGGGCTATTATGCCCCGGTCAAGGGTGTCATTGACGGTGACCTGTGCGAGAGATTCGCACTGCTTCCGACGGACAAGAAGCTACTAATTGCGGGGGAGCTGGACCGTTCGGTCCGTGAGATTGAGCGCAAGCTTTCGGTGAGTTACTTTGACCCTGCACCCAGATGAATGGAAACGCGGCCACGCATGCTGAAGACTGTGACAGGATATTCGCACGCGATCGGCATTCTGATGAGCGGGCTTGGTTCGGCCGAAATGGGGGCGTTGTCGGATATCAGCATGGAGGTACGCATCTGTTGCACGATTTGAGTCAGACACGAACGAGGCTGTACTCCGCACAGAGCTGGAAGGAAACATAGGCGCTGGCGTTGGGTGCTACAAAGTCAAAGCAACGCAACGCAGGGCAGGGCAAGCTTGCAGGCAGCGGTGGGGAGGACTGGCTGGGGGTGGCTCGACCACATGGACATGAGCAAAACTCGAGAGCAAATCCAATGTCAATATAACAAACAAGCCCCATCACCAGATCCCCCCTTCCCCCCTTCTGACACGACTTCCCCTCCCGCTCTACCTACAGACATGTGTCGTGGAAATCACACA
>JASMMZ010000003.1:33789993-33857320 GCA_038502455.1 Anisogramma anomala | reverse complement strand
CGCTACTTGCCCTCACCTCTTACCAAACCTTTATATATATATATATATATATATAAACCCAAGATGTCTTCTTCCCATTTCTAGAGACGTCGAGAGCAAAATATGGTGGTTGTGAGAAGAGGGGAACGAACGCAATGAGGTTGACGGCAAAGTCGGGTAATGCTGCTTTCACCTATGGTTTGTTTGTCCCGTCCCTTCTCCCCGAGTATTTATAGTAGAGTCTGGTGCGGGCTGCCTCATGAAGTAGAGCTCAATGGCAGAACACGAACGAGCAGTAGCAAAAACGGCGGATGAGACCTGAGGTTTTCTCCAAGGTCTCGCTCGGTCTAGGACATGAGTGAAGCGTAAGATTACTGATTTTATACTGCTCTCTCTACCAGGGACCTGGGGCATCATCGACTGTTTCTAAGCATTCTCTTCGTTAGTCTCCACTGGTGACCGTGTGGTGACTGGCCGACCATGGTGGCAGATAGGTATAGGTGGTGGTATCATGCCTGAACTTGCCCCAAACAAACCAATCTGTTCCATCTCAACGCCCCATGTTCGGGAATCACTCCAGATCCCTCAAGTCCGTGTTGATGACCAAGTCGTCCCTCCCCACCATATGCAACACGATGGTCAAGCCCTCCAATCCAATAGGCTCTGTGCGCCCGGGCTTGTCCGCATCTGCCTGCAAGGTCATATATTTGTCCTTCCGCTCGCACTCGTTACCAGCGTCCATTGGCTTGCCTCGACTCCAAGCGGCCTGCCGGCTGGTCACCCGGCCCTGGCTTCGTGTTCGATCTCGAAGTGTCGCCCTGCCCTGACTCCGTGCCTGATCCCGAGTTGTCTCCCCCACCGAACGCAGCGGTTGCTCTTGGGCACGCCCACGGGACTCGTCTCTGCGTTTGTGATGGTCCTGTGGCATCGGAGCAGGCCTGGCTGGGCGATCATCATCCCAACGCCTGCTGTGATCCCGCACAGCAGCAGGCGGGGCCCGCCAGCCTTTGTCCTTGACAAGGCTGGGCGCCTCTCTCTCCTTGCCTTTGCTCTCTTCAGACCCGGCTTCGTCTTTGGAAGGCGAGTCCAGCTCCTGCTGTCTGAACGTCCTCTCACGTTGAGCCGGCGGGCTGGACCGGGTCGGTGGGGGATCGGGCCCGGACTTGACTGGCGGCTTGAGTGGCATGGCAGAAGTTGTCTTCTTTAGCTTCGAACGAATCGCACGAAAGTCCTCCTTCCTCAGTAGAGACGCTATTTCGCGCAGCATGCGCGAGCTTTTAGAGTTACGCAGAGCCGGTCGTTTCTGCGACAGCACAGGATGCGACGGGGTCTCGTGCACATGTGTTGGTTGAACACGCTGGTGCTGACGGACAGGATCCGGCACCGGGTCCACCTGGGGCCGAGTACTGACAGGTTCAGACTCGTGCTCAACACGGTGCTGACGGACCGCTTCAGACGCAGGAGACTCAGGCTCGTCACGGCGTTGCCGATGGATGGATTCGGGGTCGAACTCGACATAGGGTCGACGAACAGGTTCTGGCGCCGGCTCAGCGTGCCGTTGGCGAGCAGGCCTAGTGCCCGGCACAGCATGGTCAAGAATGGGCTCTGGCGAGCTTTCAGGCGATGGCTCCGGCGATGGATCGCGTTCATGCTCAGGCGCAGGTGTGGTGGGGTGTACGAAGATGTCTACGTGCTCGGAATCGATTCTGGACTTGGACGCGGGCGAGTGGCGATGAGGGTGGTGGTTGTGGTAGCGCTCATGGGTTTCACTTCGCTGGCGCTGGCGACGAGGTTGCTCTCTGGCGTCCCGGCGAGGAGGTTCCGAACGGTCTGTTCGCTGAGGCTCTGCCATGTAGCGACGACCGTAATCAATTAATGTTTCGTGCGGTCGAGAAGGAGGGTACTGTGGCTCCTCGTGCGCTTCAGCATCAGACTTGGCGGCGGTCGTCTCGGTTCGCCGGTGGCAGGTAACACTGTGCCGGTACGGCCGGTGTCCCGAGTGAGTGGCTCGACAGGCTGGGTCGATGCAAGGCTCAGCTTGGCAATCATTGCCAGATCTGCGCGGGACACCCTCGGATGGCGCTGCCTCCTTCGATGGCTGGCTCACGCGCGCCTGCTGTGGTTTGGCCGCAGCGGTTCTAGTATGCCGGTCAGCGACGATGAACGGGTTGTCTTTCACAGAAACCGAGGATTTTCTGGGAGCTCGAGGATCCGTGGAGCTTGTCACTGTTGGGGCCGGATGTCTAACAAGCTCTTCTGGATCGTGAGCAGGCTTCTGATGCGAGCGGTTGTAGGGTCTGCCGCGTCCAGCGTCGGCGATGCTGTCAGGGGGGGGGGCTGCCTCGACGGGCGAAGGAGGGAAGCTCCTGTTGTAACTGGTGAGGGTCTCACCATCACGCAATGTAAGGTGCACGCCACCGGACTTCTGGAAAGCCGTATGTGCCTCTTCGACTCCTTCTGGAATGGGGCAAGTGCATGTCTTGCACAAAGGGTGTCCGCACGAGGTGCAAAAAGTTCGGCCGCACGGAATGATGGCTTGACAGACGTGGCAAGTTCTTCTGGGGGGCTCGTAAGTGCTGGCGCTCGGGAAGGACAGGCTTCGAGAGTTGGGACCAGCGGCATCATCCGAGAGCTCGCCCGGAGGAGTGTCAATCCCATATTCTGCTAACAGCTTCCGAGCCTCTTTGAGGGAGGTGGTGGAGGTAGGCATGGTGGCGTGGGCGTATGCGTGTGCGTGTGCGTGTGACGGGGAGGGGGCCCTGAATGGGGCTGCGGCACGGCAAATGGCAGATGTTGATGAGCCTTGGGTTTCAAGGCACGGCGCCGAGGGTGTCCGGTAGATGCTGAAGAGTGAGAGAGACTGGGATAACACCACTGCGGCACCGACACACGGGCGTCGGCCGAGTGAGGGTGATTAGAGATGATCTGAAATACCTAGGTAGGAGGCCGTAGAGCGTCCAAACAATGTCGAGAGACGGATGATGGATGAAGAGAAGAAACTCTGTCAACACTGGCCCTGCAAAGCTGCTGCTGTTTGTACCGTCCGGGCACGCCCATCGCTCCTACCGCCTGCACAAGCTAGGCAAGAGGTACCAATGCTCGGTTTGCTCTGCGTCTATTTGTCGCAGGAAGTCGCCTACTGTCGATGTGGTATTCTACAAGGGCCTGCGCAAACAAACGCACCCGTCTACTTCAGCACAGCCTGCAGGCTCTCCAGGACCTGTTTGGCGTGGTTAGCATGGCGATGAAGCCTGGACACTGGACACTGGACACCCTGTCACAACTTGCCTCCAACTCGATCTTGGCCTCGGCAATCTCCTGCTCGCTGCCACTGCCACCTGCCACCTTGGTCGCTTCAGCGATCTGGGCCCGGACATTCTCGGCGCTGAAGTCCTCCAGGGGGTAGGCCTCGACGGCGTTGATGCTCAGCGCCGAGTTCGGTTGCACGACGGCGAATCCACCCGACACTGTAGAAGAGCGCCATGCGTCAGCTTCCAACGGCCGGCTCCTCTCGAGGCCCAGGTAAGGAAACGTACGGAAGAACTGCTTGCTGCTGCCGCTCTCCTCCATGATCTCGACCAGACCGGGCTTGAGCTGCTCAATGGACGGCACGTGGTTGGCCAGGACACCCATCTCTCCTGATTCGGCTGGCAGGTTGACCTGGACGACATCCTGGGACTTGTAGAGGGACTGTAGTGGTGTGGGGCGCGGGGCAATTAGCTATCGCGCTTCTCCACCGGCACGTCGGTGCCTCGCTCTGTCGGCAAGCGCAGCCGTGTCTTGCCATCATGTGTCGCGGACAGGGCTCGACGTACCTCGTGGGGAAGGGCCAAGCTCAGCTTGATCTGCCGGGCATCGCAAAAGTCAGTGTTTTGGGTCGCGACAGGCGCACGCGCGGACGGGGCGGCCGGCGACTTGCCTTGTCATGGACAGCCTCGGCATAGCCTCTTCGCTGCATCGGCGCCTTGAAGGCAGCTGGGCAAGCTCGGAGAGCCACACGGGCGATAGGTCGGAGGGAGTTCATCGTTGCTGTGGGCGGGTCAATGGGTGCTGGGTGCGTACAGTTTCGAGAGTGCTTCCGCGGTGGGCGTCAAAAGCTGTGCAAGTTTCGCTGGGCCGCTGCTGAGTCAGCTCTAGGCGTACGTGCATTTCTCCGTGTCTGGGTGAAGCCCCAGCAGCCATACATGCACACTTACGCAGTTGAACTTGGCAGGAAGATACTGACTGTACTTGATTCCCATCTCGCCACCCAAATAAGCAGCGCATCTGTCTACGGCCCCAACCAACGGCCCCGCCGAACAGGATCTGCTTTACCATCACAGCATCCTGGACTGAAAGTGCCGGCTACTACCCACCCACACCACACGGTCCATGCTGGGAGTACAATAGGGGGCCTTCTCTGTCTGGGTGGTGGAGTTGGGGGCGCACATCGAGACTGCACTGCATACGATATGTTTTGAGGATTATGGACCAATTTTGCCGTGTGGCTAGAGAGCTGGAAGGACTCTTGTTGGTGATGTGGATCCGGAACAAGAATACATGGAACATTGAAAATCAGAGGGTTCTGCTGGGCTGGTGTTTCGGCCCTGTCGCCCTGGTTTTAGGTCATGCGTCGATGTGACCGGCGCAGTGCCGCACTCCCCGCCGCCGCCCAGTGATCCAAGCGTGGTGGCGCTCGTCCAGCCGACGGCCGTCCCCCGCCCGTGACCGATGCAAGGTGTGTGCTTGGCCGATTGGTAGGAGGTAAGTCGGCCCCCGTGGTGCAAGAGATTGTCATGAGCCGGTATGGCATATAGGTAGGTATATACAAGACTTGCTAACTCCACTTGCTCAAGGTCCGAGTGGAGCCATTGCCCTGACATTCAAACTCGTATGTAGGACGAGGATTGTATTGTTGAAGATCAATGCAAAGAGGCACGGCGAAAGTAGGGCGTAGTGGAAGCATCAAATTCATTTGTTTCAACGAATGTTGCGTGTAATATGGTAAGGAACTTCGCTTCCAAATGCGCGGGAATCCGGTGCATCGTGCTGAAATCATGAATTTGTTGGCCACCTCGCCACAAAAGTCACTATTAAGTTGAAATACAATCATTACATTCCAATGAAACCCTGGTCTTTTGGAATAATTTATGTCCAGTGAGAATTGCCGATACAGTGGTTGCATGTGTAAATGTTATGGGCATAAAACGTATACTAGAACTGGTGGAGTTTTGGTATGATTTTTATCCTACAACATTTACACACGGAAAAACCTTGTTTGCAAGTGGGACTCAAGATATGTGTGATCAATAGGAGACGACAGCTTCATTTAATTTTATGTATGTATGTATGTATGTATTTCAATTGAGTTGTTTTTATGGTGGTGGGGTGGCGAACGAATTCAAGATTTCAGAGTATTGTGTATTAGAATCATTGCGTATTTGAAAGCGAAATTCCTTACCATGTTCCACACGCAACAACCATCGAAAACAACAGAATACCACTTCTAAGTTTATCGACAAAATAAGAGAAAAAGTTCAAGTGAGATATATCCATATATCTTCGCATTTCAATAATTGCGTGCAAGTACACAAGGTCCAGTTCGTTTGGGGATCCCGCATTTGATGAGTTTCAAAGGTAGTGTGTACATAATACTAGAGTAGATAAGGTAGGGACTGTTAACGATCCAGGTATACAGGGATACTTGGGATGTATGCACCATGCAGTGTGTGCACGTGGCGCACAGCCGCGTAAGGATACACAGTGGTGGCGGTCGCAAAGAACTCCGTGTCCGCCTCCCCCCCCCCCCCGGCTGCTGCTGCTGCTGTTGTTGTTGCTGGCGTTGGCAGCAGCAACAGCGACAGCAGCAGTATGAGCACTATCAGCAACGGCGACAACGACCACGGCGACGACAACGACGACAGTGCAAAAGTGACCCCTTCCCGCGGCCGTGCCGCCGCGCATGGGCATGCCGCCGCACGCATGCGCGCGCGCACCCGCGCTCGTACCCGCGTCCGCACCCGCGTCCGCCGCGCCCTCCCCCATGGGGAGGACGAAAACGATGACGCGGAGGACGACGAGGTGGCCGGGGAAGAGAAGCTTGGGGGGCCGGTGGCGGAGGCGGAGAAGGCCATCACCTCGTTCTTGGCCGCGCTGCCCTCGAGCGCTGCCCACCTTCGCACGCAACGGCGCCGGCGCTGTGAAATCGAGGACGAGAACGAGGACGAAGAGGCACAAGCGGCGGACCGGCGCCGCCAAGAGTTGACGGCATTGCGTTTGCGGGCGTAGGCGCTCGTGGACCAGTTTTTAGCCCTTTTGGGATTGAAAAGCCCCGATTTGAAATAACGTTAGACTTACCCACTCAAGCTTCCTGGCCAAGCCCCCGCCTTAGAATAGCGTTAACAAACTTAGCCAAAACAAAAGAAGCTTGACTTGTGTATTTCTTATATAATATGGTGGTGGGGGTAATAGAAACCATCCATGTCCTGTGCACATGAACCGTGCAGCCACCTTAACAGGGATGCATTCCATCCCTGTCAGTACCTGCCAGAGATAGTTTCTAACTAGTACGATACCGTAGTAAGTCGAACCTGGATATACTGTTGAATTATGGCAAGTTATATACAAGCAAGCGTTTTTATTTGCGGCAGACTGCGGTGGACTAATTGGCATTGTATATGTAGCGGCGGAAGCAAGTGTTTTACATGTAAAATACCCTATATCTAAGGAGTAAAGCCAAGTTATAAAGGCCATAACATGACTGACTTATAACGTGGCCTATAGGCAGCATAACTGTGCAACTTACAATGAATATGTAATACGGTGCTACACATATGCAATACGCAGTCGCAGGACTACGCCCTATGACTACGCACTATACAATAAAGCTATACAGTCTCACTAATATATTAATATTAATCTATTGCATTACGTACTATTAAGAAAATGTAAATGAAATTTCTACAAATAGGCTGAGGTTGAAAGGTATTATTAGAATACAGTGTTATATATGTATATGTTGGAATAATATTGCATGCAGTGCAGTAGGTCAACTTTACTTACAGTAAAGTTGATCGCACTGCAAATGCATTGTTTTGTGTGGAGACTTACCGCATTGGGTGTAAGTCGAGTGCAGTACGCGGTACTTCACTCTAGGGCACGGGCCAAGCAATTGGCCATACAAATTACTGTGCAGATCAGCTAGCAGTCTACCAAACCTAAAACAATACATCTACCACTTAACTACGTAATACTACTGTTACTTCGACCAATCGAATCGACAACATTGCAACGTTTAAGGCCTACTAACACTAATTAGTGCTTATTAGATTAAGCACAGATAAGCTAAGTAGAAGAAGAAGCTATTTTCTGGTAATGCTCTACGTTAACAATGGCAGCTAGAGTAAAGGAAATATTCTTACAAAAAGCCTCTATTAATACTACGCCAGTCCCCAACGGCAGGAAAACAGATAAGACTTTTTGGGTTACGTCAGTCCCCAATAGCAATCTAGAAGTAAGCGACGGTATCACTACTTAAAAATACCAAAAAATCTTTATTAATCTTTTTTAAAAATTTTAAGATTAACTATTAAAAGTCTTAAAGTTTGGTAAGTTAGCAAATGGCTAAGTTAATACTACTACAGGTACTATTACTACAAAAACGATGAAATACCTACACCAAACAACTTATAACCTTTATACTCTATTAATAACAATAAACAACCTCCGACATTATCTTCCATACCAAACCTTTACCTTATTTTACTCTTTTTTCATTTCTTACGCCATTTTAATCGTCAAGTTCGCTGCTTTAAGCGAAAACACCAAGTCGCGCCAAAAAAAACCATGTTGTGCGATCTAACGCCAAGTCAACAAGTTTCCATGCAACTTAACACCAAAACAACAAGTCTTTACACCCAAAATCACCAAGTCCCTCACTCTATACTCCCTACACGTTCTACACAAGCCAAAACGTTAAGATAAAGACCGCCGGCGCTTATTTTAAAGTTATTACCGACCCCGAAAGGAAAGAGTCAATTAAAACGTTCGAAACTGTTTTTACCAAGTTTTTCGACAACAACTTTTAGGCGTTAAATATCAACGAAAGAATAACTCAAAATACCTTACTAACTTCGTCGGATACTTTATCGTTAAGTATAATAACTCTTACAACTCCAATCGTAATTTTAATAAATATCGCGACTTTTTTAAAAACTAAATAATGGATATGTAAAAAACGATTTAAAAAGCGGTTAAGTTAAAACTTAGGTCCAAGTTAAAAAAAAAAAAACGAGGGATTTTCGTTTAAATATAAGGCGTTACGAAGTTAACTTAAGCTCTCTTCGACTTAGCCTAACTTAAAAAATACCTGTATAACCTATAGTCTAAAAGAAAAGCTGTTAAAAAACATTACCGACTTTATATGCGATCTAAAGAACCTCCCCTTTACTTTTAGTTAAGTTAAGCCTTTTTACGTGCGGGTAATAAGTATATTAACATATTTCGATAACTTGTCACCACTATGTAATAACGCGAAGTACGCCCTTAGCGGTGGCAGAATGCGTAAAGAAAAGACTGTTAATGCAACTAGAGATATTAACGTTCACACTTTACACTAGTCAATTAAGTAAAATCGTTAATTTTTCCAAAACCTTTAAGTACCTATCGCCATTTAGCAATTTAGTCGCCAAACCCTTTAAGACTCTTCCCCATTTACGTTCGCCTATACACGAAAGCCTATTATATATTCTATTATAGAACTTTACCCTTCGGGTTAGGTGATTGGTAATGACTTTTGATACCGTATCTTGAAAGTTTTAAAACTTAAATTAACAGAAAATACCACTGAAATCTGGGATAAATATCGAGACCTTTCCCCAAAACTTATCAGAATATTTCATATTAACTACAATCTATTTACGGACTTCGTTAAAATCTAAAATGACGTAAAAAAATATGACGAAAATCCCTACAACCTTTTCGACTTTAAAATAATACTCTTTTTAAACATTTACAAATGGATAAAAGTTACACCTTTAGGTTTTCACTTACTATTCCCCGGAATCCTTACAAGGCACGTTAAAGACTAACACCTGACTTTCCTCACTAAATCTACGATGTTTCGCAAAATTTACGATAATATGAAAATCCATTTCGAATACAACGTTCACCTCGCATAATACCATATAAGTTAGGTAATTACGCGGTAAACTATAATAATAACAAAAAAGAAAAAAGAGGAAATACTAATGGATGTTTGAAATTAGATGCTTGACAAGCCAATATTATATTAGAAAGTAATAGAAAAAGCTTACACTAGCGAAGCTATACTTTGTAAATCGGTATGGGTAGCAATTTTAGGCGTTAACGAGTTCGAATACGCATTACAATACATAAATACCACCTATAAAGGCTTCTTTAACTAATTAAGTTTTTCGTTTGCCACCGTAATAACACATATACCGAACTAGATTAATATATACTCCTAAACCAGCAACTTCCTTAACGTGAATAAAAAAAACCTTACAGTAATTAATTACGTCAACTGTAAGTATAAGCGCCTATAACTTCTAATGTCTGGCCTACCAGTCTTAAACTAAAGGTAATAACCACGTTAACGTTAACAAATCCAAACTTTAGGCAAACCTATTACCGCTAACACTATCGTCGTAATAATGGTAAAGAATATTAGATTTATGGTAAATCTGGCTGCTGGTTAACTCAGCACCCCCTTATTGAACGTAATAATAAAAAGGCAGTATATCACGCCTAATATCCCATTACTTGTAAACAGGATTACTGAAATCAAATAGTAAACTTTAAAGGTAACGAACCCATTAACTCCATCAACTTCTTTAAATAAATTAAGTAATACGAAAATACTACTTCTAATACGGTTTAATAACTGGTCGACTATGCTTTCCTATATCGTTTAGGTGATAAAAACCCTTAATCATTAACATACCTTTAACCTTCGTAATTGTTACGCGGACCATACGTTTTAAGGTATTATAACAGATACAAAAGTAGTAAGGTACTTAATAAAGGGTTATTTGTAATACGTGGCATTACGAAGAGAAAGTATTACAACCACTAAAATCGACTATAATAATATTGGAAAAATTAAAGTTATATTGATACTATGCAAATAAATATCGTTACTGTGGATAACGGTAATTTAAACTGTTATAGGAACGATTACGTTTCACATTTTCAAGTCTTCTACCCTTTTTTCACTTTGTTTGAAGGATATAGAGACCCTTGGCTTTAACTTCAACGTTAACGCAAATAAACTGGTTAAAAACGGCTAAAGGTTTCCATTCGCCCTTAAATAGTGGAACCTATAGTTTTATCTTTAAGACCTAAAAGCAGTAATATTAAACCTGACGAAACCGTAAATACGTTAAATATACCAGCGTTTTAACTATCCAGCCGTTAATAGGTTATATAATGTCCTAAAGTCTGTAAAGCATAACAAGGTAGAATATTTTACTTTAAAAACTATTTAAACGCTTTGCTACTACTGCCAAACGTATACCCGAGCCCCTCGTAAATTTAAGTTTAAATTAAAAAACGACAAGGATTTTAACTACGAAATATTCGTCGATATTTTTTATTTAGAAAAAAGTTTATCCTTTATGTCGTTAATTCCGCAACTGCTTTTTATGGGGCTAAGTTTTTAAAGTCTCATTCAGTAAAAGATACGTAGAAAATATGAAGAATACTATAAATTAACACGTACATAGGTTTACCTAACGTTGTCATACACGATTCCGGTAAAAACTTTACCGCGATAAAAATTAAAGAAAATACTAAAATAATGGGCATCCAATATAAAAAAGCACCTATAGAAGCCTGCTAAAGTATTAAAAAGATTAAAAGGGCATACTCTCTAGTGCGCCGAACGTATAATATCTTTACGCTAGAAATTAAAAGCTTTACGAATCCGAAAACACGCCTAAAAATAACAGTAAAATGTCTAAACGATACTATAAGTCCTAACGGTTTGGTACTAACACTACTGATCTTTAGAGTGTACCTACGCCTGACGAGTAAATTTCCACCCTCTTTAAGTACTTAGACACGAACAATAGCCTACAGTAAGGCTTTAAAGAAGTTACAAAGAAAATCGGTATACTTCCAGGTGAATAAGGCTTCTAATACCAGAAACGGTCCTTTAATAATTGACGTACTTACTTTATCGTTATAAACCAAAATGCTTATATAGCGGAAGCTAAGCAAATGGAAAATACAACATAATATATTAAGTATTATAAACTTTGAAATTGTTATCGAAACTGTTAACGGTCCTATATCTTTTCGAACTACTTAAGTCAAACCTTACATTAGGGCTACTAAAGATAAAAACACTTAAGTTCTTTAAGTTGAACGACCGAACCAACATGAACCTTATTTATCCGTTAACAATAAACCGATAAAATTCCGCTGGCGCGAACGAATTGTAAAGGAAAAAAACGTTAAAGAGAATTAATATATATCGGGTCGCATATATAATATTATTTGGGTAAACAAAAAAGAAAAGGATAACGAAAACATAAAGTTGAAGCTCCAGACAAAAAAAATCATTAAAACCTTCGGCAAATATTTTAAGAAAAGCTACAAGGTCGAAATTAATAGCTTAATAACTTAAAGGATTATACAATTCGTGCTGAAACCAGATTCTAATCTTTAAAACCCAAATATCACGATTTTCAAGTTAAGTATTATTTACAAAGTCAAGGGCAAAACTACAAGGCGACCGTACGAAAAATCACGTCTAATCACTTAATAATACGGTAATAAAAGCAAAAACTAGATCCTTATACAATCGCTAACGATTTAGAAAATCAGCTAATATTTAGTAGTCGCTTTAACAGTAAGTTTACTAATCAAAACTAAACGCAAGTTTACGCTTAATAGCCGAGATATAACGTAAGCTTATATGCAATTAGTAACGGATTTACAATTATTGTACTACTAAAACTATTATAAAAACTCCGTATCATTTACCCTTTGGGTACAGTAATACTTTATATTAATTTACTATACGAATTGGCTAAAGTAAGCGTTTACTGGTTTCTAACCTACTAATCGTACTTTCAATCACAGCTAACGATAAATTCTTTAACATACGATTCGTACTTATTAGTAACGCAAAAAAGGGACTTCGACGTAATGGATATACAAATTAACGATACCCTTTTCGTTGAAATAGCTAACTTTATAATATTGAAATAACAAGCGATTAAAAACTCCAAGTTTTATAATTATAAACTGGTAACAGCATTAATGGAAGGCAGCTAACTTAACTTCAATAAATCGTCAATCCGCATATTTAATATCAATACCGGCCTTAGTTTTCGCCAAAAGGGCCAGGGCTCTGTTTTAACTACAATTGATAAAACTAATAAAGTTAAAAATCAACAGTACTTGGAATAATGTACTTCAAATAGTTATAATACTACCATATACCAACCTAAAACCTTTTATAACCTCTTAATCATAATAAAAGTATAAAATCCAACGGATAAAAACTTTAAACGGCTAAAGGAAAGGTTCGAATAATAAATGCGAAAATTGAACCACGAAATCTATATAATTTTAATCGACTTATCGAAGGCCAAGTTAATAATCTTTGCGAACGGGCTTTTTACAAATAACACCGACTTATCTTTACAAATCGGCTTCCTAATAACTCTCGTCAACTAAAAAAAGCAAAAAAATTAGTTTAATATTATCGGAAATCTAATTTAATAAACCTCCGTCAAATATGAAAGGATTACACGAAACGTACTAATATAGGAGGTTTGCGGCATTATAACGGATTTTAATACAGGTATAACACTATAAGAAACCTTTACCCTTATTGTCAGAAAGCTAAATATTCTTTTTATTCCGGTGGTAATTTGTACCGACTTAAAAAACCTCTTTAAATACCTTTCAAAACTCGGAACTACCAGCGAAAAACGCCTGATAATCGACGTAATAGCATTTCGTATAGTATACGAATGGAGATAAGTTGAAGAGTTCCGATAAATAGATAGCACAAATAATCCCGCGAATGCCATAACGAAGGTAACGTCAAATAAAGCCCTGAAAAGATTTGTAAACAGTAATAAGCTGACTATACGTATCGAAGACTATGTTAATAGGCCGCCCGGAAAGCCTAGATCACTTAACGGCGGACAAGGATATATTGACAGATTGGAAAACTACTAGGGAATTAATGATGCGGATATATTTAATTAATACGGTTAAAGTGGAAAAGCGGAGGCCTGTAAAGATCTGTGGCGGAAGAACTTTTTATAAAAGTTAATAAACTCAAACCTTGGGGCAACGAAGCAATTAAGGTAAAATAGGGTTAATTTGAATACAATTGGGTGCAATTCAGTATAAAAATTAACTGGAAATAATAAGGGTTTGGCCAGTTAATAAGGAGGCAATTCAGTGGCAACCGGAAAAAAATGGTTAGCCACACTAGCGTGTACGTACAAACTAAAAAACCACCAGTGTTAGAATAATATTACATGCAATACAATAGGTCAACTTTACTTACAATAAAGTTGATCGTACTGAAAGTGTATTGCTTTATGTGGAGACTTACCGCATTAGGTATAAGTTTAGTGCAGTACGCTACACTTCACTCTAGGGCACGAGCCAAGCAATTGGCTATAGAAATTACTGTGCAGACCGGCTAGCGGTCTGCTAAACCTAGAACAATACATCCAATACTTCACCACGTAATACTACTATTACTTCGAGCAGACAAATTGAAAACTTTGCAACATCTAAGACGTACTAATAATATATATATATATATATATATATATAAGTAAATAGGATATTTGTTTCGAAATTACACCTAAATTAAATTTTTCCTGGTCTAATTACGTTGAAATTCTATTGATTCAGTATATGTAGCCTGAAAAACGCCAAAAATACATTTAAAACTCTTTATTCAACACCTTAAATCGTCTGCTATATTAGTTTCTAACGTTAAATAAGCCAAACTATAATTCAATCTTCCTTTTATTCCATTTATTCCCTTAAACTCATTCATCTGCTTGTTATAATAACAACTAGTTTCCAACGTTGTTTTTGATATTACACGCTTTCAATTTGCTTTTTAACCGCTAGATTTGTTAGAATAGCAGTCAATTTCAGTATAGTTAAGTTGATTATATTGATTGTAAGTTAACTGTATCAACTACAGGTCAATTGCAGTGCAATACTCAATTTAATATGGGGTATGAGCTAAGCAGTTGCCTATAGAAACTAGCGTGCAAACCGGCTAGCAGTTTACTAAATTGGGAAAGAAACACATCACCACTTTCCATACAATATATCAGTTATTTAAATTAGATATTTAAATCGATTACGTTGAAATAATAAATATTTACCGATACTAATTAGTGTTTATTAGGTTAAGTATAAATAAGCTAAGTAAAAAAAGAAAATTCGACTTTCTAGTTACGTTTTACGTTAATATTAAGGTAGAGGAAAGATTCTTGCGAAGTTCATTGACTGATACGTTTGCTGTTTTACAGGTAGAAAAAGGGAGAGCTTTTAAATACGTTTGCTGTTTACGAGCACTTGAAAGTGGTAACAGTATCTGTGGATATGACTATATACTCCTACAGCTAGTATATATAGGTCAAGTGGAAGTGCACTATATTGCAAGGTGCACTCCTGCTGAGTGGACGATAACGTGTCACGCTGCAGGCTGCACTCTTGAAAAGTGCATCATGTATGGCGCGGTCTAGAAGAGGTGTTCCAGAGTATATGGTAAAAGTGACACTGCCCAGATAAAAGGTTTATAACCTCCTATCCGTGGTGTGCACTCTTTAAGTGCTTTTTTTGGATTATTTATCTTTATTATAATATTAATCCTATGATTACTCTTTATTTAAATTTACCTAAATAATCAAACCTTACCGATACCAATTGGTAATCAACTAAATCTACTACAAATAGCTAAGGGGAAAAAAGATAAACCGAAGTTAAATATTTATAGTAGGATGCTATAGCAGTCCCAATGATTAATTTTTTAGTACTACTCCTTATAAAAACTATACGGAAGTGAGGAATTACGGGAGAACGCCTTCAAAACCCGAATCGATGCAAAACTATAAAATTTAAAATAATATTAAGAAGGACTACTTTAATACTATATTATTAATCAGTTAGTATTTTATTTATTAAAAGCCCTGTTACATTAACTATTGACTTTCTTTGTTGCTTAAAACGTATCCAGGTACTTTTTACAGAGCGTCCTATTACATATTCGATCACATAAGCCAAAAAAACCATTAAGTTTCGGAACCTTTTGTTAGGATCCACCCGATCTAAATATAGCATTCAAACCGTTTACGAAACCTAAAAACGGTTACAAACAAAATATTCACACCGCTTGCGAAACCCAAAAGCGGTTACGTCCATAATATTCAAACCGTTTACAACTACTAGGAACGGCTATAATACGACAATCCGAACCGCTTATTAAACATAAACTAGGCCTTATATACCAGAGCGTACTACACACCTCTTTATATCCACATTTTGCTTTCCTCTTTTATATTTACCCTATCCACTACCCTACGCTCGCCCTATACCGTGTATTCTAATTTTAATACTTATAACGTTTGAGTTTTCCTAGTAGTTTCCCTAATATAACGTTAGTAAACGTTAATAAAATTAATTTGGAACATTTTATTAGACTATATTTACGCTTTATTTACGTATTATTTAAAATCAATTTGTATTAGTAAATACTAAAAACTTTATTTCTTTCGTATTTACGCGTTTTTACGCTTTTTCTTGAAACCCTAAACGTACCCTAATCCCAACTACGGCGCGAAACCAACAATTTACGCCGCTTCAATATTACAACAACTATATCTCCACTAGTAACGGATCTAACATAAGTTAACAAATACATAAAGTACCTTTTTACATACCTGTCGTTTTTTAATGAAATTCTGAAGTATTTGGACCTTAACCTATAGGATAATAAAATCAAGGTACTAATAAAGTATTTAAACCCTTATATGGTAAATACATATATTATTAACATAATTTTCAATTATCCTCACGGAAAAATTAAAGGACGCGACTTGTTCGAAGATTTTGGAAAGGATTTTTCAAATTGGACGCCGAACATATAGCGTATAGTCGATGTTAAGATTTCCAAAATATTACTAAAACAACTACAGACTAAAAGTATTAATACGACCAGTGAAAATAATAGCCGTATTTTAAAGGCTTTATTAATGACGACGTAATTTAAGGAAACACTGATATAGATAGACGATGAAGTAATAAAAGTGAAGTTTATAAAAGAATATTAGCTTAAAAACATTAGGAACGCTTATTTAAGATAACAAACCGGGAACGAGAAAAGCTTTCGCAAATAAAAAAGAGATGTTTAACAAAGATAAACTCCCGCCGCAAAGTAGAAACGAAGCTGGAGGAATCGACGGAAAAGGAGGAAGTACCGTAAAGATTATCTACAACAGGGGTTGAATACGAACCCTCCCTAAAATACGATTTTAAATAGAAACCATGATAAAACTTCTTCTCGAATGCTGTTCATAATTAGCTTAACTACAATAAAAGCGGTCTGAATAAATAAAACGCCCCGTTTTAAGGAATAATAAAAGATATAAAACGCTAATACGTACTTTATGAACCAATAACCACTAACAACAACCCCTACCGTAACCTTTTACCGTACCTCTTTCCTATTAATAAGAACGATCTTATAAAGCTTACCAACTTCGCCAGACTTTGAGATAGAAACGAATATTCTAACGGTAAACCGTACGATATGTTTTATAATAAAATACGTAAAATACTTTAAATATGTAAAAAAATAATATTAAACCGTTTTGACTTTATATTATTTTCTCCGGTATATTGTTTAGGTAAACTAAAAAGATATGTTTCTTCGGGTAAATAGATATATTTACGTGATATGATAATCGCCTCGAATCACATTACAATATAAAAGTTAATTACCAACTTTATGATACTGGTTAGATTAGTATAACCTAAGAATCCGTAAAGAATTAACGAGAAAATACTAATAAAAACCTAAAAAATGTATTGACTTTCCTATTAACGAAGTTATGAAAGTGTTGGGAAGCCTTTGGATCGGAATATAAGGGTAACTAACTGTTTATATAAATAATAATAAAAGTATTCAGAAGAAACCCCGATTTCGACCTTATGTTATTAAAACCCGAAAAAGACTTAAAAGCCTTTTGTATAAGTTTTAAAACATTGTTTAAAACCTTTATATACCGAAAAGCAACCCTTGTAATAGAATTCATAGCCGATAAGACTGAAAGCTAGGGATAAATTACCGAAGTAAAGCTCACCTAAACTATTTATCCCGTTTCAAATCGAAGGTTTAAAGTATATTTAAGACAAAGTAAACACCCTAAACATAGCTACCAAAAAGAAAGGCATTAGGAAAAAAGCCTTAAAAACAAAACACAAAGTAATGATTATCGAGGACTATCTTACGACCAGGGAAGAAACGTATCATAACTATAACAATATTTACGAAAAAGTATACAAAGCTTTATAAGTTTGTAAAAATGCTATATTATATAGGGTAAAATAGGCTACTAACTTACGAACTACTCAGCTTACAAGTAAATTCGGATTGAACAACCTTTTTTTGTCAAAATGAGCTTAAGGAAGAAACTTAGCAATCGTAATATTCTTATCTCTAGTAAGATTGAGATGACAGAATATCTTGAGGGTATTATTAATAAATACACCACTATATATAAAAACCTAGGGGATTTAACAGTAAAGAGTATATATATCATTTTTAATCGCGTGTTATGACCCAAGAACATCGGAGGGTCAGAAAACAGGCCAGTATGGGGCTAAGCCACTAAGAATCTGATGTCCAACACATCAGGTGGAGATATATCTTATGTCAGCAACCTTAGGGTTAGGGTTACGCAATAAGGATCATTGAGATCATGTTTCGATCCAACATGATCCAGCACTGAAGGCGTATGAAGGATTAAGGATATAAGGACACGGTTAGCACCACATAGATAGTATTTCCTTCATAGCTCTTCAGTTGTCAATCTAAGTATTCAGTCTCAGTATATTCTGAATAGCCTCACGGCTTTTGATCATTACTTGCACGGTTGCGATATTGTTCACTCAGCACCTCTGCTACCTTCTTGATAACATAAACCCTCTGATACCTTCTATATACTCACGGGTATTTAGTGTGATAATTACATCGCGTTTCTTAACATCTCTACATGTGTTTATAAGGTCTTACTAGAGATTCAACTGAAATAATTTTATAACTTATCATCTCAATATCCAAGTACATCATTGCATTTAGCAATAAATAAGAAATCTTTGTTGATGTAGATACGACGAATTTTTAAGTTTATTAATCGTTGGATTGGATACCTTAGAGCCTTATTAAAAAATAATAATACTGATAAAAACTTCACTAATTGTATTACGTGAATACTGAATAGGTTTCTCTATACTTGTAATTTCAATACGTTAACCAATGACATTGGACCCGATAATAAGAAAGAAGCAAATTTACACGAGAATTAACGTTTGGTATAATTATGACCTTTTTCTCCATAAGTTTCATCAAAAATAATTATCCTACCTAATAAAACCGACGATCCAAAGACTAAGGTAAATGGTATAATCAATATAACACTTTTTTCTCCCAGAACATAATTATATCAAATACATGTTATGTACTTATTACAACATGCATAAAGCTTTGAGACAGCAAACGAAAATATAAAAAGAAGCTTTACAATTTTCTGGATATCAAGTTACAACCTTTTTTCTAATATTTATGGTTACATGAAAGTTAAATTATCAGTTTTTCACTCGTTATTTCCTAATATTTTCATCGGATAAACCAAAAATTATAATCTTTTATATTTGATAAATTTCGTATTGTTTTTTAGGGTTTACATTGGCTTCAAGGGCAAATTCAAATACTATATCGATTTTTTTCGATATGATATACACTAAAGTATTACCAAATGGTTATACAGGTTGAAATATAATAAACAATTGGAAATTGAAATAAACCTTTTGAATAAAATGGTAGATAGGCTGATGTTATACTAGTAGGTTAAAAAGAATGTTAGAATAAGGAAAGATAAACTGCGTGAACAGGTTCGCTAATATATTATGGGATACAAATAGTTCGAATATATCTCTTAATGCTTGAACGCTATCTATAAGGTTTTTCTTTGGATCATTACGTTTTCTACTTAACAATATAATTATACAGATGCAAAGTTTAACCAATATATTCTTTGAAAATAATAACATTGTTAATTAAGATAACGATGAAAACCTAGCACTTATATATTACATGTTGGTAAGTCTTTATTGTTACAACGTAGTCGATTAGAATCTCTGGTCGAAGTACCTGATATAGTATTGAAATTGTTGATGTATTACTTCTACGTTTAACAGAGCTAGCTGGTCTGCACCCTAATTTATATAATCTACTGTTTGGCTCGTACTCTAGTCTGAAGTAAGAACCTATTTTCCTAAACTTACAGCCAATCTACAAACAATACAGTTAACTTGCAGTTAGTACAATCAACTAACTGTCAGTATAGTTAACTTGATTGTACTTCAATTAACTTTTGTTCCAACATTATATGTATTATAAGTAAGGTGAACCCAAGCAATTCAAGTAATAAAAAGTCTTTGATTGAAAACTTGAATGGTAACGCGCATAAAAACGATACTTTGAATTAAGTTCAAGTTAACTTTATGAGTTTCCTTATCAAACTAACGTTTAAATGCATTGGATTTGAAGTAAATAAAGCTTCTACTCAATACATCATACTATGATGATGCATTAATATAAGCAATTAATATATTATACTCAATACCATTTTTCTTCCAATTAGGAATTTATCAAATTTGTTGGAACAGTAGTAATTTCAGTGTAGTTAGTTAACTATACTGTCAAGTAAGTTGACTATACTGAGTATAAGTTGAGTGTATTGTTTTCTGGGCTGGATGTATTGACTGTAAAGTTTAGTACAGTATATACCCACTTTGGACTAAGGCACGGGCTAAGCTATTGGCTATACAAATTAGTTTGCAGATAAGCTAGTGGTCTACAAAACCTAGAACAATAAATCCACTACTTGACCACATAATATCACTGTTACTTCAATCGATTGGAATCAATAACTTTATAATGTCTAAAAGTCTATCAAGCAAGTTATATTAACACTGATCAGTGTTTATTAGGTTAATCACAGATTGGCTAGATAGAAGATGTTATTTTCTAGTTACGCTTTGAGTAAGACCAGAGTAAAAGAAAGATTTTTACGAAAGGCCTCTACTATTATGTCAGTCTATAAAGTCAGTAAGTAGAGAAAATCTTTGAATTGTATTAGTACAAAACGGAAATCCGGAGTTGGCGATGTTATCATTATTGAAAATACTCAAAAGTTTTATGAAAATAATTTCAAAAGAATTTATATTAACCAACTGAAAGTCTCAAAAATCGTCAAGTTAGAAAACTGATAAGTTAGTAATACTGCGGATACTACTACTGCAAATTTCAAATAGCAAAAACAACTAAGTTCTACAACCTTCCATCGTAAACAATAACGACAAGAAACCTTTAACTTTACTTTTTACACTAACTTTTTACATTCATACCACTATTTATTCTCCCTACATCAAAAAATCGTTAATTGAACACGTCAATAAACACTTTAAAATCGCTACTTAGAGTAAAAATACCAAAAATCGCCAAGTTCTTCTATCGAAGTCCCGGTACCATTTGAATTAACATCAACTTGCCAACCAAAACATAAAGATGGACTATCAAAAGCGAATAAGAGAAATTGAAAATTTCAGACCCATTTTCCTTAAATACTACGATAAAGATCTTTGAATGAAAAATGTTAACAAAAGCTTACCTAACGAGCAACTGATCAACTTCATTGGTTAATATATACTTAACCAAAACAGCAGTAAAGACTTTAATCATGAGACTCATATTCTTAAATTATTCGTAAATTTTTTAACGTTTGGTTAATTGATATGTAGAAAACGATTTAAAAAGAAGTTGGATCAAAGCTAAAGATTGAGGTCTGCACCCGAGGGATTTATATCCCAAACAAAACCTTGGTTCATCTGGCAAAGGTTCTTCATAAACTAGCTTAATTTCACAAATTCCCTTAAGATCCTCGACCTCAATATCGCCAATCTCAAAATCTACAAAGAAACTAAAAGGGCGTTAACGACTATCGACGCCCTTACACACGTTGAAAAAGGCTACCACCTTCTAATTCCAAATTATCAAACTTTCAAACTTGTTAATACCAATTTTTCATACGCCGAAAATAAGGAATTCATTAATTTTCTCTGTAATCTGTTTCCAGCGAATTATAGGGCAAAATATATGCTTGGCGGAGGCAGAACACATAAATTAACAGCTGCCAACGCAGTAAGAGAAATCGATTTCAACGTGATTCACCGGTTAATTAAAAAAAATCGTTAAACCCTTTGAAATTTTCTATACAGTTATTAAATCTCACAAACCTCTTAAAGTTTCTCCCAAAACCGTCAAATTCTTTAAAACGAAGAACCTCATAGTAAGTATGCTTATATATGTAAATCCACCACAGGTTATACTACGGGACTTTGTACTTCGAATCAGGTAATTGGTAATTACCCTTAATATAATAACTTTGAAGATCTAAGGTTTGAGTTAACAATTGGAAATACCATGGATGAACAGAAATATTATCTCAATATTCCGCTCAATCCAGTAAAAATAGATAATATAAATTACAAGTTTCTTATAAATTTCGTTAAAATTTCGAAAGATGTGAATAAATATAACGACGAATATTACAATTTACTTGATACGAAAATAATGCCATTTTTAATCATTTAAAGATAAATTAGGGGTCTCTCTTTAGGTTTTTACACACTAATTTAAAAACTCTTTACAGATTACCTTAAGGATCATTACCTAACCTTTCTAACTAAGGCGAAAACTTTCTGGGAAATCTACAATATAATGAACGGCTAATTCGAATACGACGTCCTCCTTATGTAATATCATACGGATTCGCATATGTGGAGGTGAACGACAATGATAGTAAAAAAAGGAATATATCACAATTGATATCTTTAACCAGATACTTGATAAGTTGATATTATATTAATAAGCAATTTCTAAAGCTTACGCTGAAGACGCTGTACTCCGCGAGTAGGTATAGGCAGCTGTTACGGGCGTTAACGAGTTTAAATACGTCTTATAACGCTTAGATACAAATTTTGAAGGCTTTTTTAATTAATTTAATTCCTCGCTTACGACTGTGATGGCGCATACGTAAAACTTAGTTGATATATACCCTTAAATTGACAACTTCTGCAATTGAGATAATGAAGAACTTACGATGAATTATTACATTAATCGCAAATACAAAAAATATTAACGCTTAAGATTAAGATCAAATTCATTAGATTGAAATTCATAATGACACTTTTGTAAACAATGGGGGTAAAATTGAAATGGACCTGTTATCCGTAAGAACTATCATCTTAATAGTATCAAAAATTATTAGATTCGATACAAGTCCTGTTTTTAGTTTACTCATTACCCGCCAGTAAAAACTTACAAATAACAGGTAATATATTACATCCGATATTCTACTACTTCTAAGCAAAATTATTTGGATTACATTGTAAACTGCGAAAGTCAAAAAAAATGTTAATAATAACTAAATTTTAAAGTAGATTATGTAAAATAAAGATATTACTTTTGAACAGACTATTAATAAGCCAACTATGATTTTCTATACCGTTTTACTAGTAAAGATCCTTATACTTACTTTCAAGATTAAGTATCTAACCAATTATATATCTTTAATCTCCAAGATCGTTACGCGAACCATAATATCTAAGATATTATGCAATATATAGGGTTAACGAAGTATTTCATAGGTAGTTATCCTTAATATGAAGTACTGCAATTGGAAATTAATATTGCTACAAAAATTGATCGTCAAAATACAAGCAATGATAGTGTTAGTTTTGGACTAGAGAAATTAATATCACTATTTAAATCCATAAATATGTACATAATTGAAAGATTGATTACGTTTTGTATCCTCAAATCTCGAACTATATTTATTCTTCATCTGGAAAATTTAAATATTTTCGATGTTAATATCGATATTAATGCCAAGAAACTGGTCAAAGACAGCCAAGAGTTCCCTTTCGATTTTAAGTAAATATATCTTTGATTTTATCACAAGAGTCAAAGTTAAAAGTATTAAACCAAATGGAGTTGAAAATATATTAATTATACTGACGCTTTCATTAGCCAACCTTCGACAAACTAAACAAAATACGGAGATCCGTAGGGATTAAATATGTGAAATACTTAGTTTTGGAAGCTATTGAAAATCTTGATCACTATTGTGAAATATATGCTTAAACGCCTGAAGGTTTAAGTTTACATTAAAAACGATAATGAACTTCATTGTAAGTTTTTAGTTAACGTGTTTTACTTAGATAATAAGCCTATTTTTCACGTTGTGAATACGGTAACCTTATTTCACACCGTTCAGTTTTTTTAAGTTGTTGTCGGCAAAAAATACTTAGAAAAGTTTAGGATGTTGTGGATTGATACGTACCTAGATCTACCAAACATCGTCATTTACGATATTAATACTAACTTTGCGGCAGCGAAATTTCAAACGAATATGAAGATAATAGGGGTTTAATACAAATAGATACTTTTTAAAACCCACTAAAGAATTGGAAATATCGAAAGCACATACATACTATTTCGTAAGTCATATAATATACTTACCCTGGATATTAAAAGTTTGATGTATTAGAAGACACGCATTCAAATGGCTATAAAAGGTATTATTGACAATATGTACCCTGACGGCTAAGTTCCAATATTGTTGGTCCTTGAAATATATCATCGTTTGACGAGTAAATATTATCTATCAGAATGTACTTAAAAGATGGTTTTAATATACGGCAAGACTTTTTTAAAAAAAAAACTATGGAGAAAATCAGTATGGCGTTAAGTCAATAATTCCCATAATTCCAGAAATATTTTTATGAAGATCAATATGCTGTCTTTTCTGTTAAATAGTGGATTCCATTTGTAACGAAAGCTAATTAAATGAAATAGCTATTGAAAATTTCAAATATCGCCAATCCTAAAATAATTATTGAAATTGCCAAAGTTCCTACAAAATCTCATATAACTTAAGTTGAACCATACATCAAAGCTATCAATAGAAAAGACAACGATAATAATAAAAATAATTAAGCCTAACAAATCAACCAAAAAAATAATCATCATTCCTGAATTGATAAGCTGATAAAATGTCAACGATATAAACAATTATTTAAAAGGAAAAACCCAAAGGATATAGAATATACATGGGGACGGATTAATAATATTGCTTAGGTTAATAGGGAAAAAAAGGCAATTAAAACTTAACTGTTAAGCTCCACAGAAAAAACATCATAAAAACCTTGGTTGAAGCCGTTAAAAAGAATTAAGATTAAAATCAATAGACTTCTCGATCGACGAGTCGTATAATTTTCACTCAAATAAAACTTGGACCTCTAAAATTAAAATATCTCAAATTTTATATTAATTATTATTTACGAAATTATGGGTAGGATAACGGGGAGACCTTACGAAAAAAAAAACATTTAATCGCTTAGATATATAGCAATAAAGGTAAAATCTGAATCCTTATACAATCGCGAACGATTAATAAAATTAATTAAAATTTGTTAATCGTATTATGGACACTTTTACTAATTAAGTGTAATGGGAAGTTCAACCTTAATATCAATGATTTTGACTAGGTATACACGTATTGAACAACTTATTTATGAAGGGTAGTTTTATCAAAACTATTAAAAAAATTCAGGAACAAGTACCAATTTTGAACGGTTATCAACATGTTAAACCATTATACGGACTGGTGAAATCAGGTTTCCATGAATTTCTAACCTATTAGTCGTAGTTTAAGTTAAGGCTGGACATAAATCCTTTAACCTACAACCCATACCTATGAATCACGTAAGAAGAAAATTTCGGCTAAATGGGTATACAAACCGACTATGTTCTTTTCGTTAGAATTGCTAGCTTTGAAGTATTGTAATAGCGTAAAATTTGAAGCTGAAAATTACGGAACTGCAAATCGGTTGAGACCTTAGTAAAAAACAAAAATTTAAATTTCAACGGATTGTTCATCTGCAAGCATAGTATTGAGGATATCAATATTTAACTTAGCTTCCTCCAAAAGGATTCAAATATTAACTTAGCTACGATGAACAAAATTTAAGTGGATAAGGTTCAAAGGAATTTGAAGCAACGCGTTCATAAGATCTACATCGCAATCCTGTACCAGTCGAAAATATCCTACGATCTTTCGATTACCATACAAATTGAAAAACTAATAAACAAAGATTATAATTAGCTGAATAATAGATTCTATTGAAAGATCAAAAACTTGGATTATGGGATTAATATAGTTTTGATTGATCATTCTAAGACCAAGTTAATAATTTTCACAAACCTCTTTTTAACAAATATTAACAATTCATCGTTAAAAATCAAAATTGCATAACAATCGGTAATAAGAATATATCATAGTAAAATCAATTTATAATCATAAGATATCTAATCTATTAAACCTTTATCAAACATAAAATTATCATTTACAACTTACTGATTTCAAACGTCTAGGCCATGATAGTGGGATTCAACATGGGTATGAAAATATAAAAAAAAACAATGATATTGTTTTCAACTAACTAAATTTTTTTTATCCTATTTATAATTTATACCGACTCGAGAAGGTTATTCGAATATCATTCTAATTTAGGAATAATTAGCGGAAGACAACTTGTTATCTACCTGATAATACTTTATAAAGTTTACAAAAGCAAGAAAATTGAGAATTATAAGTAAATCGACGGTAAAGATAACACAGCGTATACTATAAGGAAGTAGGTACCAAACAAAGCCTTAAAAAGGTTGGTAAACAGCAACAAGTTCACCATAAATATCTAAAACCACGTTAAAAAGACTCTTCATAATGCTAGGTCACGTATTAATAAACTATGAGGGAATTAAAGGTATTTAGGCAAACTGAAAAGCTATTAGAGAATTAAAATCTTCGATTAAATTAAATAATATAATTAAATTCAAGGTACTTATAAATCTATGGCAAAATATTTTATCCGGAAGTTCATGAAGTTTAAACTACAAATCATAAGGCGAAAAAGTCAAAAAAAAGACAAAAAAAGGCAATTTGGGTACAGAACACACTGAAATTGACAGGAGTCTATCCGTTTAACAAAGAGGCACTTTGAAGGATACTACAAATAAGTGGTCGACTATACTAGCATGCCCGCAAAAACAAAACCGCTAGTGTTGAAACAATAGTTATTATAGTACAGTAAGTTAACTATACTGTCAAGTTAAATGTATTGACTACACATTGAGTATATGGTTTTTTGGATTGATTATATTGACTGGAAAGTCAAGTACAGTATGTGCTCACTTCAGACTAGGGAACGTGCCAAGCAATTAACCATACAAATTAGTATACAGATCCGCTAGTAGTCTATCAAACCTAATACAATACATCCATCACTTAACTACACAATACTACTATTACTTCGACCGATTCGAACCGACAACGTTCTAACGTCTAAAGGCCTATCAGGAAAGGACTATCAATAAAATAAGTGATAGACTTTAAAGGCATAGAGGTAGAAAATAAAGAGTAAACATTTAACATTATCAGCTAACATCAAGATACAGGTACTAAGTTATCGAACTAACTAGTCGATTACGTATTCCTATATTTTCTAACAGATCAAAACCCTTATTGTAATTTTGAAAATAATAACTCCAGATGTACGTATTTATTCATTATTTATGATCGTTACACAGGGAAGATCTTTTATAGTATTATACCGGATACTAGAGTAACGTAATATACAATGAGAGGTTATTTTTAATACTTTGTGTTACAAAGTAATATTAATACCATTACAGATATTAAGTATATAAATGTTGGTAGGGTTAGAGTTGGATATGATTCTAGGATATAACTTTTTTTATTTGATTCGAGAATTGTTATTATAGTTGTTAGATTTATTAATTTCTATATCTTGTAATCCCTTACTTCTGTTTTTGTGATGTTATTATACCCTCATATATAGTATACATAGGGAAAGCAGCAGTACACTATATTGCAAGGTATACTCTTGCAGGGTACACGATAATGTGTCATACTGCAGGCTGCACTCTTGCAAAACGCAAAGTGCTCCATGTATAGATCGTTCTGAAATGACTATTCCAGACCGAAAGGCAATGCATGGATCGGTCTGGATTAACTATATAAAACCGGACATCAATACGTGGATCGGTCTAAAAGGAGTATTTCAAAGTGATACGCTCTCGGTGGAGGGCTTATAAGCCCTTACCTGTAGCGTACACCTTTAAATACTTTTTCTTCAGATTATCTTTAATATACTTCAATTATCAATTATTTTTATTACTCTTTAAAGACATTATGTTTACGTAAATATTATAGGTTTAAAACTTTACCGATACTAATCAATAACCAGCTAAGTCGATTATAAATAGCTTAGGGAAAAAGAGTTAAACATACGTTAAATACCTATAATGGGATGTTGTAACGGTCTTAATGATTAATACTATAATACTTCATTTTTATAAAAATTATATTCCGACGTATATAAAAACCATAAAAACGAAATAACATAAAAAAGAAAAACTTCAATACGACACCATTAACTCTTATATGGCTTTTAATGTACTAAAAGCCCTATTACACTATTATTAACCTTTATTTAGCGCTTTAATGTATCTGAGTATTTTTTGGGGAGCGTCTTATTATGTATCAGGCCACGTAAGTTAAAACCACTAAGTTTCGGAACCCTTCGCTAAAACCCATCCGATTTTCGATAATTTATATCGATCGCCTTATCAAAATCGGTTACACACGAATATCTAAACCGACCGCTTTAACAATATTAGTTATACACCAAGTCATCAAATCGATTACCTTACTAAGTTTAATTACAAAATGCTAATCTGAACCGACCACCAAATACTGGATTATATAACGTAACTTTCTATAAATACACCCCTTATTTACCATGTTCGCCTTATACTTCCTTTGCCTTATTTATCATCCCACGTTCGCTTTACGTGTTTTAAATTTGGTTTTTATAACGTTTAAGTTTTCCTAACCGCTTGGTTAGCATAACATTACCAAACGCTAACAAAACTAATTTAAGATACCTAACTAGTTTATAGTCATGCCCTATTTATCGTTTAGAATTTATTTATATTAGTAAGTATTAGTAAGTACTATGCCAATCAATTTAATGAATTTAATTACTTTACATTTGCTATTGGTTCGACGTATCACCTTAAACATTAAACCATAAACGTATCCGAAACATTATTAAGACTCGGGATTACCAACTTAAACCGCATGAATATACAAAATATATATAAAACCCACTTTAAAATACCTATAGTCATGGCCTCAAAACCAATATGACTGGAGGAATCTAACGTCAACTTCGACCTCCTGGTCGAAAATATGGGAATCAGGAAGGCTATAATATACGAAATCAACTTAAGTCTTTGGAATGATACCATCTATTCGCCAATTGAAAATCTCAACCTATACACGGAAAATATATACATTTCGGTCATTATATTCCGTTTCCGAAAGGAGAAAGTCTAAGGACCTAAGTTGTTAAATGATTTTTATAAAAACATTTTCAACTAGACGTTAGATATATGGAAAATAGTAAATTCTATTATTGTTAAAGCCTTATGGATCCAATTACGAATTAAAGGTATTAAAACTTTAGGAGGTAGGAATAACCGCCTCGTAAAATCCTTATTCGAAATAATATAACTTATCGACGTATCAAACTAAAAGAATAAAATTTTATACCTAACGGAATGTGTAAAAGGATGTTACTTTACGGATTAAAAGAGATTGTTGTTAAAAAGACGGGGATAAGGCGTAAAACTATCTAATATTATACCTATACCTTAAGTTAAAAATAAAAAACCCGAAAAGGAAGAACAACTATAATCCTTATCTACTATATAAGTATAATACATCCCTATATAGGCATACATTTTGAAATAAAACCGAACACTAAAACACTTTCTGAATACTGAAAATAACTCGATTAGCTATAGTGGGAGCGGCCAAAACACTGGAAATAACCCGATTGACTACGAAAGGATCGACCAAGACACAAAAAACAACCCGACCTTAAAATTGACGAACGATGTCAAACGCTAATACGTACCTTACGAACCGATGTTTACGAACTACGACCTTTACTGCAACCTTTTACTACACCATTTTCATACAGATAAAAGCGACTTTATAAAGTTACCCAATTTTTCCAGGTTATAAAATAGGGATAATAACTATAACGATAAGTCATACGACGTACTTAATAATGAAATAAGCATTATACTTAATACATACAAAAAAAAATATTAAGTTATTTTAATTTTATATTATTTTACGCGGTATACCTTTCATATGAGTCAAAAATATTATATATACTTCCTTATGTAAGTAAATATATTTAGAAAGTATTATAACCGATTAAAATCCTACTTTAATACGGATATTAATTATAAACTTTATGATGGAAATTAAACCGATATAACATAGGAATTCGTGAAAAACTAATAGGAAAACGCCGATAAAAACCTATAGGAAATCCTAGCCTAATTATTAACAAAGTTTCGAAAATGTGAAGCAATCTTTGGACCGGAATATAAAGACGATGAATTATTTATTTTAGTAATAATGAAGACTTGCCGTAAAAACCTGGATTTCGAACTTATACTTTTTCAACCGGAAAAGAATCTAAAAGCTTTTGATACAAGCTTTAAAATATTGTTCAAACCATTGATACGTTGATGAAAGAGTTTCGGATTAGTATTTATAGTTAATAAAATTATAGGCGATATTCGAATTACCAAAATGAACCTTATTGAAATGATTTATCACATTTTGAAACGAAATTCAAGGTTTATTCAGGGTAAAACGAGCGCTTAAAATATGAATACAAAAAAGAAAATATTGGTAATAAAAGATATAGACGATCGTTCGGAAATAGAAAAAATGAACCGAATCCATACTTGCGGAAAGATATACAAAGCTTTATAGGTTTACAAAAGCGGTATATCGTATACGGTAAAGTCGGCTGTTAGTTTACGAACCACCTCGTTTACGAGTAAATTCGGATTAAACAACAATTTTAAGCCGATCATAATTTTGAAAATCGAATAAAAGCCAATTTTACAATATACGTAACCGAATACAAAGATATAGATAACGGATTCGACGTATATTTTTACGAAAATACATTCGGAGAAAATGACCTCAAATAAGATAATGCCTACTTGTTAACTTACGATGATAAAAATGCTTAACATATTTTTACCAGCTTATAAAATACATTCTTTTTGTATATTATAGGCCTCAATTACGTAAACAAAGTGTTTAACGCTAATATAGCATCGTAAATTACCGTTTTCAATTAATATAAAACCAGGTTTTAAGTTATTAGACCTGATATTAATGTAGCTATAATTTCGACGGCCGGGAAACGATAATTCGACGTATTTACGGCGAAATTTTCGAAATTTCGGCTAAACTGGATACAAAACACCGAAAATTCCTAAAGGTAAAGCAAATTTGTTCGGAATGATCGTTATAAATAAGCGTTTCGAACCGATCGATTTTTACGTAATGTATTTTAAAACGCCATTTTGCTTTCATTAATTAATATAACTTAAACTCGAAATTAAAATCTGAAATACGATTCATCAGCTTATCCGCGTTTTAAATAACATATCTGTACCACTTAAGTTTAAGTTCGGCTACTTATAATTTTCCCCGGAAATACGTATAATTAAAGTTACTTATTTAACTTAACTAAAATTCCGAATTTTATACCAACGATTCGGACACCTAACTACAAAACGCCTTTTACGTTCATTCCACGTCGTAGGCCATACAAATATAGGGGGAAACGCATTTGAGGCTATCTAAAAGTTCTGTTATAAGTATTAGCTTTACTTATAGGCCCTACAACTGTTTAAATTCCGTCTTTGAAACGATATAAACTTTAACTAAGAAGTAATTATTAATATTATATATCTAAATAACCAACCGGTACTTTACGTTGTCGATATAATTACACTGTTTTAAGCTGCTAAGTTTATACGAAGCGTTTTCACTATAGATTATTAGGATGTTTTAGTTAATTATTAGTTAAACGTTTACCCTGGACCTTTTAATTGAATTACATACGATGCTGATACAGCGTTTAATTTTACCGAATAACGTACGAAAGTTCGGATAACCGGTAACGAATATGAGTGAATCACAGTAAAATCTTTATAAGTTATTGGAAAGTATGAATGATATTATGAAACACTAAAGAAAACGTATACAGTATTGTTAAATGAATTAAGAGTTTTTAGTTTTAAAAGAATTATCCTTTAAATAACAGTTAACGCCGTTAATAACATTTTTAACTCCAGTAAACGTATCCTTAAGTTAGTTATTTTTGGTATTTACCTAAGAATTTACATACACCTTACCCTATTAATTTCCATGATATAAAGGACCAATATTATAAATAAAGATATAATGATAATACGTTTATTAGGAATGCAAAAAAATATTCAAAGCGTTAGTTAGAAGGAATGACCTACGTAAGACTAGCGTGTTAAACCAATTATTATAATTTAAGATTTTAGTTTCAAAAATCGAAAAATAGATGGACTAGCCCTTAAATAATGAATGGATTTAATGGATTTAATGTGCTCGTTAACTTGCCAAACGAAATGAGTTCGTTTCGTACACAATGGTTTGAAAATACAGGAAAAAGGTGGAACGAAACAGCCTAAAACCGCATAACAAGTAAAACCACCCACTTAACATTACCCAAAACGACGAATTCAAACCGAACTCAGGTCCAATATTACCCCTAAAACGCGAATCTAACCCGACCACATCAAATAAGATAGACTCATTTATACCAACCCCGTTAAAACTTCGACGTCAAGAACGCCCATTCAGCTCGAAAACTAAGAAAAAAACCTTAAAAACTTTGTCACAGACTCCTTTATTACGTAAAGAGAGATGGAAAACCGCGAGCTTAACTTAAAACTCCGCCGCGAATGCATTATCAACACCTTAGGTATCCTATTTGTACAATTTATCCAAACGGAAATCTGAGCCCTTATCGACTAAATCGTATTTTGTTTTAAAAGCTTTAACTTAACTGTTTACGGCGTTTGAATATTTTCCTTAACCGTCCTCGTTTATAAAGTTAAAAATGAAGTTGGGAAGCTTTACGAAAAGACTCGCTTAATTATTGAAGGATATAACGACAAAGGTAAAAAAGATATGATAACCTAATTACATATATTATACCGAGTAAATTATCTCCTGATCTTTAAATTTGCGACTTTTTTTTAATAAACCTTATAACTTATATATCGAGTTTCGAAATATAACACAAGTATATATCTAATTTAAGGAGCGGTTAAAACAATGGATTTACGCCGATATACCTAAAGACTTTAGATAATATTACTTACCTAAAACGATTTTATTTATTTTAAAACCACTTTACAGTTTAGCTGAAGCTAGTGTTTGTTGGTACGATACTTATTAAAGGTATTATAAAAAACGGCTCGGAATAACCAACTCTACATTCGACCCGTGCCTTTTAGTATTAACAGCCTATTTTAAGGGCTTTGTACTAACGGATAGGTAAACGGATGGCACCTTAACGTTATATAACTTTTCGTTTTCCTAATTTAAAGGGAGGAAACTTTTAAAAGCCGGTTAAAAAGCTAGAATTAAAACGTACTTAATAAAAAACAATGTAATCGATCTGAATAGCATAATAATTACCTTTCGGAACGGCATTTTAAGCCTTAAGTAAAAGGGGCAGTTTAATAAAATTGCTCTTATGACTATGGATAGCGTAAAGCGAGCCGATTAATAAAGATATTAATGTATACGCGACGTTTAGGTTGCTTTCGTATTATAATTAAAGGCAATATTTAACCTTTTGGTCGTCGCGTGATACCAAACCGATCCGATGGACGATGTGTATAAAGCGTTTAATAAACATTTTTCGTAAAAGATACATAATTCGAAATAAGGTTTAAAATTTATACCGTTAGATATAAATATAGTAAAGCTGTTTATCTTTACCAATAGCTTTTTCGCCAATAATAACGATTATAATTTACAAATTGATTTCGTTCTAATCCTCGATAACAAAATACTGGCCCAAAACGGCTTTATTTTTCGAAGAAACATTATTTATTAAAGCTCTATAAAGTATTAAAGGGTTACGCGAAACGTCCTGGCTTTCGAGATTTATAATATGGTTAAAGGCTTCGATTCGTATTTTACTATAGTAATAACGGTCCGGATAATTATTTTTAACTTTAATTCACGCTTTATCCCTTTTGTCGTATAAATTCATTCATTTTAGGTTTATAAATACCTAATTAAATCAGGTATTATAAACGAAAAACATTTAATAATCGATATTATAACTTTACTCGAATGATATAAACACCGTAAACTCAAAGAAATAAAGTGAATTGATGGAAAATTGACCTAATAAATACGATGACTAAAATGACGTTAAATAAAGCTTTAAAAATACTTATATTATCAAATATACTATTTATTAAGGTTATGAAAAAGGTTTTATAACTTTAATAAATCACATAACTATTTTTTTGTTAATTTGAATCGGTTTGTTTTACACTTTTTACATCGATCTATGTTTTACCTTTATTTAAACAACTTATTCGTACCAACAGCGGATTTTACCTTTATTCAATACGATTTTTCGTATGATTACTGATTTCATTTTACTTTTTTTGAATTTTATAATATCGCGTGAATTCTGGTATATTACCTCCTTCATTTTACAGTTAATATTACATTTATTACTTTAAATGATTATTTTGTTAAAAAGATATGAAATTACTATATAACGCATTATATTATAGCCAGGTACGCCGGCTTAGCCCGAGGGTATCTACTTATCATTAAAGGGAAAAAGTGACATCGTCGTGTTTTGACCATCTTTTCCGTTGCCTTTCTCATTTATAATAACGTTACCGCTATTGCCATCAATAATATTATTAATGTTAACGAAGATATGGCTTTATATTTTATTATTTATACCTTTGAGTAAAAGTATAAGGAAAGGATTATCCATTTCCTAACGACGTACGATAATATCGTAGAACTCGTTTACGTAATACATATATAAGCCACATTTCCAAACGACAACAGCGGCTATTATCTTTCTAGTCCGCTAGTTAACGTCTATTAATAATTAATATCAGCTTTTTTTAGTTATTTACGACGATTTTTGTTTTATATCGCCTCGAAAGGTGTATTTATACTAAAGGATATTTTTGAAATTCGATTAAAACTTATTAAAAAGTCAGCGGACGCCTAATATAGTTTCGACTTACGACCTTAAAACTACCAGAACGAGGGCGTACAAGTTATTAATCCGCTTATAACGGTAATAATAAGCCTGACGACCCCCGTTTTCGTAATAATCGTTAATAAACTTATTCGCAGCCGCGGACGAGATATATAATACATAAGGCGTGTTTATTAACGTCTTGGAGCTACGGATTAAGGTACACCGTTTTAACGTTTAATACAATAAAAAATCTTTATAATGTATTTAACCGATACGGAATTCGAAGCAGTAAAATAAATCCGCCTCGTATTTTTTATTTATGAAAAGAGAACTCAAAGGTTTATAAACGAAAAGATTAAAATATATATACCTTAACGTAATTACGTTAGGTTGCGTTTACAGCGTAAAAGGGCTTTTACGAGTAATAGAGTCTTTACACGTAGGGAAGGGGTAAAGTTTATAACTTTAAAAGCCCTCCGCTTTTCCTTCGAACTGGGAAAGGGGAAATTTGGGAAAGAGGAGGAGGAGGTAGGGGCGGCAGCGGCGGGGAGGGGCGAGGTGGAGGCGGCGGCTAGGCTGGGCAGCATGGGGGCGGTGGGACTGGGCAGCGTGGTGGCGACAACAGTAAAACTTAGCGGTGTGGTGGCGGGCGGAGTGGTAGGGGTTAGCGGCGTAACGGCAATGGAGGAGATGTTGCCTGACGAAGACGGGTTGCTATTATTGGTAGTAGTAGTAAAGGTAGCAACAGTTATAGCGGCGGTAACGGCGGTGGCGGAGGTGGGCCGCCGCTTACACGCTAGACGGAGCCTTATAATTTGGTTTTTACGCGTTATCTGTATAAATAAAAGGTTAGTTACAGGTATTGGTTAAATAAACTACCTATAAAAACGGTTTCTTTTAGTTGAAAAGAATAAAAGAAAATGGGGATACTGTTAAATTTAGTTAAAGGGAATGAAGATCAAATTAAAATGGGTACTTATATCTATGTAAATTACGCGCCTTTAAAATAAAAAGAGAAAAGGTTTTCCCTAAACCGATAATAATGTATTGTTTATATTAACACAATGCGTAATTATATAATTACCTTTACATAATTACCCCTATATAATCAACTCTTATAACACTGGCGTAGTTACCCCTATTAATTACGAAAATATGTTATTACTAACTATATCGCCCCCATTTAACTATACAAACTAAGCCCGAATTACAAATACCACCTCGGCTAAACTTTGCTAATCCTAGCCAAACTTGTTAATTTAAACCTTTTACAATTAATACAGCAACCATACTCTTACTACAGAAACTTGTTAATTTAAATTTTTGTAATTAATACGGTAATACAAACTGTTACTATAAAACCTATTAATTTGGACCTTTGTAACTACAATTATACTATTACTATTAGGCTATAAGTACAGAGTACCTAAGTAAAAAAGAAAAGATTACCGATATAAATGTTATTATACCCTTATAAATAGTATATATAGGGTAAGTAACAGTGTATTATATTACAAGGTATACTCCTATAGGGTGTACGATAACGTGTCACATTACGGGCTACACTTTTATAAGGTGTAAAGTACTCTATATATAAATCGATCTGGAATACCTATTCTAAACCAAACGGAAATACATGAATCGGTCTGGATTAACTATACCAGACTGAATGGAAATACGTAAATCGGTTTAGAAAGAGTATTCAAAAGTGATACGCTCTAGGTGGAGGGCTTATAAGCCCTCACCTGTGGCGTACACCTCTAGATGCTTCTTCTTAGATCATCTTCAATATACTACAATTACCAATCATTCTGATTACTCTTCAAAGACCTTATGTTCACGTGAATATTATAGGCTTGAGACCTTACCGACAGTTTTCCTTCATTCGAAAGACGTACGAAAATTTAACGTTAATGTTTACGGCAAAATTGACGAATCAATCAAAATTAATATATTGATAGATCTATAAACGTTGCGATGTTCTCTATTAGAATAGTGGTCGAAGAAAAAGTAGTATTGTGTGGTCAGGTGATGGATTATTGTTTCTTCTAAGTTCAGAAGTCCATTTACTGGTCTGCAAACTAATTTGTATAGTCTATTCCTTGTTCTGTGCCCTATATTAAATTCTGTATTCTACTGAAATTGACTTGGAGCAGTTTATTCAATTTTGACGGAATTGTATTCAAAAGCTATTTAAATATTGACGACTGTTTGTTTTATGGTTTTAGTGTTTTGTATAGAAAATAATCCCGGTAGCGTAATTACTTCCTTGTACCCTTTCCACTACTATTTATACAGTAATTTCACCTCCTATTACTTGAAATTCCATAAATAAGTATTGTGCTACTTTTTTTAATTCAATGACTTAATATGCAACCGATCATATATCCAATTTAATCGTTCCAGTCAATTAAGTTCACCTTGATAACCGCCTCGGTATCCTGGCAGTTTTTCAATTTATAAGGGTACCCTTAATTTCCATTCTGTTACCTATTACGTAAAACCTTTCTAGATGGCTTTTTGATGTATCTTTCGATGGGTATGGTTAGTCTATTTCTATTAATAAACTTTTCCAAGGCTTTTTCGGTGTGTCTTTTGTTTTGATATTAGTCGGGTTATTTTTTTCGTCGATTTATCTGAATTTTTCTATTTTGCTGCTTTCGTAGGCTTTACATAAAGTTATTACATCGATTATCAATTTCTTTTCGTTGTTTATTCACAGTTTGAAAAGGTATTCGAATAAACTTTTTAGCTGGTATAGATAACGACCAGAATAGGTGGTATTTTAAACTGCTTTATAACGATATTAATTGTTTTTCATTTGGATATATCCATATAGAAGTCGGTTTATATTTCGTAAACTTCGGAAGTTAGTATGTTTCGTATAATCATTTTCATTCAATAGAAGTCTAGTGGATTAGGTTTCCCGTAATAGAGAATGAGTTATCCTTTAATTTATACCTGTTCACAATTATTTTAAGAAATCAAATTGTTAGCAATAGGTCAATTTTGTTGGTGAAAAAGCCGTTTCTAAAGATTCTTGACTTGGCTCTAGATAAGTTGATGTTAATTATATTGATTTCTAGATTTATTTTGTTCATCTATAACTCCAATTTCTTATTTCACTGATCATAATCCTCATTAATCGTGCTCTGAATTCATGTCGTAACTAATAAGTTGTAAGATGTTTTCGGTTGAAAAAAGGTCACAATATAGTTATTATAAAGGCTTTTTTAAAATGACTTTAAAGTTTTAAAACGTTAGTTCCATCAATTTTGACTAGGTTATTACCTTTACTCTTTTGACCAAGATTGAAGTATTCAATGTTAATATATTTAATATTATATATACGGATTAATGATTTTTGAAAGCTTAGATGTTTTCCTTTAATTAAAGTTTTAATTGGTTTATGAATGCATAATTTAGAGGTTTTAATCACACGTTTTTTCATTACCATAAATATAGTAGTTTATACAACGAGAGTATCCTCGATTTTTATGAATATAATGCTAAAATCTTTATACTTTTGCGTAATTAATAGTTGTGGGTTATACGTTAAGGAGTTTATATATGTTTTGAACTTAAAATACGACTGTTAGGTGAAAACCTATTAGATACTTATTTGGGCTAATTCTTATAGCATTTTAACCTATCATATAATTGTTTTGATGTGTCTTTATTACTAAGTTCGTAAGGTAAATTTAATAAGATGATGTTTTGTAAATGAGTAGTTGATTTATTATATGTTTAAGTAATATTATAGTTATTAGAGGTAAACTTTCTATAGATATTTAATACTAGGTATATTAGTAATACCACTACCAAAATTTGACTAATTTTAACAATCATTAGCAATTGCTTAGGGATTGAAATTTATTTTATTACCGTATCTTTAAGTACTTAAACTTCATTTTTCATATGATTCATCCATAGTTCTTTTTTAACCTCATAGATAATTCTTGACTTCAAAATCATGACGTTGGAGTTATTAAGATTGAAGTTGCATTTGGATACTAATTGTACAACTCCTTGTATAAAAAGTTCCTTAATCCTAAGTTTATCGATTTTTTGAAAGTTTTTCTTGAGCTTTTAATAATTCCTTATATATATAGTTTGATAACCAGATTCTGCTCATTTTGTTTCCTGTGATCTTGAGTAGTTTTGTAGGTGCTCTCCAGTATCTATTTTCAATGTTGGATTAGTAGTAATTGCAGTAAATTCAGTCAACTTTAGTTACAATAAATTCGATTGTACTGACTTCAAGTCAAGTGTATTATTCTGTGGGTCTACTGCAAACTCAAGTACAGTATACGCCCACTTTACACTAGGGAACGAACTAAGCAATTGGCTATAAAAATTAGTGTGCAGACCGGTTACCAGTCTGCAAAACCTAGAACAATACATTTACCACCCTCAATGCAATACACTACTTACTTCAACCACGATTCGAATCGACTACTTTGCAACGATAAAGTCTTATCAATACTAATTAGTATTTATTAGGTTAAACCAAAATTAGCAAAATAAAAGAAGAGGCTACTTTTCGGTTACGCTTTGTGCATTTGTAAGGTAAACGAAAGGTTTTTGCGAAGGACCTTCATTACTACTTCGTTAGTCTATAATGGTAATACGGAGTTAGCGACGGTAATTTTATTGAAAAACACTAAGAAATATTTACGGAATTTTTTCAAAAACGTGAAGATTCACCGTCAAAAGTCTCAAAGATCATCAAGTTAACGAATAGATTAGTTGATACTATGACGATTGTTACTAATATAAGAATGACTAAGTCCCACAGCTAATAACTTTCAATTACAATTAATAATAATAAACAACCTCCAACCTTACCACTTACATCAAACTTTTCTCTTAATACTAAGTTTTTACCTTTACATTATTCTTTTCTTCCCTGTATATCACAATCATTAATTGAACTCATCAAGATCGTTAACCTGAAAGAAAACACCAAAAATCATCAAGTCGCGTCAAGAAAGTTACATCGCGAGATACTCTTCCAAATCGTCAAGTTCTTACACTCCCAAATCGCTAAAACATCAAGTTTTACATCAACTAAAAAGTAAACACGGCTATCGCAAACGCTTACTTTAAAGTCATAATCGACTTTGTTAGGAAAAAAGAGGAATTAAGGCGCTCGGATTAATCTTTCTCAAACATTGCAATAAAGAAATTTAGAGAATAAATGTGAACTAAAGTTTAACCAAGGGGTACTTTATTAACTATATAAGCTATTACATCTTCGATTAAGACTACGACAAGAGACTTAACAGAAACTCTCGATTTTTTAAAAAGTATCTTAAGTTTTTCGCCGACTGGACTATGAACATTGGAAAAATCATTTTGAAAGGTATCAAATCCAAACTAAAGTCAGAACTTAAACGACAACGACTTTGAATACTATGTAAGAATTTAGTTAAGCTAATAAAAGCTATATTTAAGTTAGCTTAACTAAAAGAATAAACCTAAAGTTCTCATTCTTCGTATTTACAGGGAAGAAAAATGGTATTAACGATTTTAACGCCCTTAAACATATTTTGAGGCATTTTTTTCTAATTTACAATGAAATTAAGCTTTTAACCTCCTTTTAAACACTATTTTTCAATGCCGACAATGAAAAACCTCCTAGTTCATTCAATAATTTGACATCTTTATATAATAGCGCGAAGTACATCCTTAGTAGTAGTAAAACGTAAAAAGAAATAATCGCCAACGCAGCAAAAGTAATTAACGTTAACGCTATTCATTTATTGGTTAAAAAAAAATCAAATCCCTTGAAACCTTCCATACGACTTTTAAACCCTCTAGCTTCTTAAACCTTCCCTTAAATTCTATCATGGTTACTCCAAAATCGTTAAATACCTTAAAACGAAGTTTCATATAATAGGTACGCCTACACACAAAAGTACATCACAAGGACTACCGTAAGACTTTAACCTTCAGGTTAGGCAACTGGAAATTACTTCTACCATCATAACTCGAAGGTTTCAAAGCTTAAGTTAATAGCAGAAAACAATATCGACAATGAAAACGACTATTGTAACTTTCCTACTAAGTCTATCAAAATAGTCAATAGTAATTATAAACTCCTTATAAACTTCGCAAAAATCTAAAGCCATATAAAAATGTATAAAACAGTGTAAGTAAAATCTCTGTCTATTCACGTGAATGTAAAAATTTATAGGAATAATCGTAAGATTAGTAGTATTTATGATAGATAGTTAGATGAGAGAAGAGGCATCTGGAAAGTGCATGCTTTAGGTAAGAGCATATAAACTCTCACTCGGAGCATGGTACTTTACCATACACTTTGCCAACGTCCCTTCTAAGATGTGACACACTATTATATACTCTGTAATAGTGTATCTTATAGCGTGATATATTATCGTGTACTTTGTACGAATATATCTCATAGAATAGTATGTTACCGTACACTATATGAGAGTATAGCCTATAGTACTAATTATAAGGATACATCATTATATATATTTAGATAATATTGTTTTTCTTTAATATGCTCCGTATACGTAATGAAATGGTAATGGTGCAATTTAGTCGAGCCCTTAATTAATTGTTGAGTATTAACAGTACAATTCTATCCGAACCTCTAATTAATCGTTTAGTAGTAATAATGCAATTTTCTCAAGCCTTTAATTAGTAGTTTAATAGTAATAGTAATAGTAGTATAGTTTATTTAAATTTACTGTTAGTTTAGATAACAATAGTATATAGTTGGTGACGATAGTATTATATGCTTTAAAAGGTTAGTCTGAAAAGTTATTAATCTCTATCAAGGTATAATTTTATAGTTTTAATCATTGATATCATTTATTTCAAAGTTAGTATAAAAAGATGTATCGCTATCGATCTAGGCAAAACTTCCTTTCTTTTCCCTTTAACGACGTGCTTTTACTTACAAAGTAAGTCTTTAATCAACCACTTGGCACTTATACACCTAAACTAGTCGTTCCCAATTGGCTATTCGAACTTGTCATATAAATTAATTACTTAATCCATGTCATATCTTAGGTGTTCCTTAAACGAATTCTCTGCAAAAATAGGTTTTAATAACACCATTTAGCGAATTAACGTAAAGGCGACGAAGCTACCGCCGCTGTAACCCGCCGCCCACTTAACTTCAGCCCTCCTAACTTTAAAAGCATATCCTTAATCCTGGCCTTTATCTCTTAATCCCTCGTCGTCGCCACTAAAACCAATATCACCCTTTTTTTTCTGTCGCCTGCTGCCGACTAAGCTGTTACCCCTCCTTTTCCTCTTCTCTTCCCTCTTTTCTCCTTTTCACCAAATCCCCAAAGAGAAAGCCAAAGGGCTATTAAAGTTATTAAACTTACTTTCTTGGCGTAAGTAAAAACCCTATTACCTATAATAACCACCCGTTGATGAAAAAGCAATATCACTAAGTTATAATGCGGTTCTTAACAACTATTCCCCCTTTAATTTGTATCGTATTAATATCTTTGTAAACGAATTCGAGGCGTCGGAACGGGTCCGCCTTCTTGAGTTACGGCTCCTATAGGTACTTTATAAGGCCTTTTTAACGTATAAAACGCTAAAACGACGTACCTGGATTCACATCTCCAGACTGCTAATGGATACTCCCTACGTGCCGTACATTACATCCGCTGCTGCGGGAAAGTCCATTAGCGATTTCCGCTAAAGCAAGGGTCATTTAATCTGCTGCTACCGCTACAAGAAAACTGGTCGCAAATACGCCCACATTTCAATAATTCTAAGGCTGTAGTTCAAAGCCTTGTTACGCGCCCATCGTGTCCATGGTAAACTAAATACCTTCTTAATATATGATTCGCAATACGACCAATTATTATTTACTTTTCCAATACCCTACTCGTGGTTTTCAAAAAACAACCACTCTCTTAATACTCAAAATAGACCGAAGCTAATTAATGTTAAACGTTAACTGGAAATAGTAACTGCTATTACTGCCTAGCGGAAGAACTTACGTAAATACTACGTAGGCAAGTTCGACAACGTTATCGCGTGTTATTGTAAGGAGGGTAAAACTCACAGCTTTCTTTACCTAAAGATATATAGCCCAATATGTGGAGCCCTCCTCCTAGCGGCAACGCCGATACTATCGTTAACAGTGGTGATGAAGGTGGCGCTAGTAGCGACGGCAATAACAATAAAGGCGATGGCGATGACGGCGACGACAGCGAAGACGAGGACGAGGAATAAAAAGACGTAGCCTCCGCCTCCCCCTCACCTTTAAGCAGTTGACAGTTGCATTTTTTATATTTGCCAGCTTATTCAGTTTTAATACAAATAGCTGTATGGTGATGAAATTCCTTTTAATGACTATGTAACGTAAATAATAAATTATAAAGGTAAAAACTAATAATTTGCAGGACAAGTTATGAATACTTAATATACACGTGATGATACGTTAAAAGGGTTGTAAATAGTTATTGTAACAAGTAATAATATATTAAAAGCATTGTAAATGGTAAATAAAAAAATTGATGATATGTTAGAAGCATCACAAATAGTTAATTTATAGGGTAAGTGATATATTCGAGGTGTTCAATATTCAAATAGTGTATGGTTATAAAACCTTTTTAACAACGCTAACGAAAAGAGTGTTTGTAGATATAAGAGTTTTTAATACCCAATTCGGGACGTTTTTGGTTATAGTTACCAACAGGTTTGCTTTTCCGTCGATTTACCTCGTTTATTCAATTTACGGCGTTTATACGACTCGCGTAAATTTATAATATTGATTATAAGGTGTTTTTCGTTCGTTTTGCCGAATTTAACAAGGTATTTGTAGAGGGAAAAAGAGTTGTTATAAATTATGAAAGGAAGGGGTTTAAAATTAAGGCTCAAAATAATTATTTAAACCGTTATTATTATGGAAATACCGAAGTTGAATTTTTTAACTATACTATAGAATTTACGGAGCAAAAAGGTCTCGAGTAACTCGTTTACATTTCTTTACCTTTTATTGGATGACGTTATTAAAGAGGATAAATTTATTTTCAATCGGTATTTCATTATTAAAAACTAAGTATTAATATTCTTTTTATGTTTCAATCGTTATTATTCGCGAATACTTTATTTGTAAAAATAAAAAGTTTCGTTATACGTATATCGAGTGGTATAAAGCGAAGGCCGCGTTTTAGATTGCTGATTTGATATTTGAGGCGTTTGTTAAGCGCTTCGTATATATTATCCGACGGGATTATTTCATATTACGTAGCGATAGAAATGTTAAACACCGTTTTCAATTGTATAACCAATATAACCTAAGTTTCATATGTATGTTGACATTTTTATTCGTTAGTTTGTTTTATGCTGGGTACATTAATAATGATAACTTTATTCAATTACACTTTTTATACATTAGAATGTCTTTTAAAAGCGTGATTATTTAATTATCAAAGTTAATCAGGCGGTTCTTCGTCCGGTATACTTTGGGTTTCGTTTTTTGGCTGGATTTTTAAAGTTTCCTCTCTTTCGTAGTAAAAAACGACGTATTATATAACATACAAGTATCGTCCATTTACATTATAATAATTGTAAACTTTTGAAAACATAATGTTAAGACAAGTAGGAATAAGTCGAAAGTCGAATTAGCTAATACGAAACGATTTTTGAAATACCTTTAGTAGGTATTATATTAATATACTTTTACTTTATAGAAGCTATAAAGTAATTTTAAAATACGTAGGATCGTCCCGGCTGGATAGTGTTTCCGGAGCGTTATGGGTATGTAGGAGTAAATATGTTGTTTAAAATGGTTTTCTGATTATATATAAGTGTTGGTAGGGCTTTAGACTTTGTAACTTTATCTATTCGATTGGTATAAGTAACAGTAGTATTGCGTGTTCAAGAGGTAGATGTATTGTTTTAGGTTTGGAAGACCGCTATCCAGCTTGCACAGTAATTTGTATGGCTAATTACTTGGCGTAGGCCCTAGTGTAAAGTGGGCATACACTGTAATTGACTTACAGCTAATACAGTAGCCCTATATAAAATAATACACTTAACTTGCAGTTAGTATAGTTAAATTTACTGTAAGTAAAGTTGACTTATTGCACTGCAATTACTACTATTCCAACATTGGCGGTTTTTCAGTTTGTATGCGTACGTTAGTGTAGTTACCCAATCTTTTCCAGTAAGCTCTGAATTGCGACCTCGTCAACTAGTTAATCCCTTATCAATTCCAATTAATCTTTTTATCGGATTGCACTCATTTACACCTAAATTAACCCTGATTGCTGTTTAATACCCCACGGCTCTGAGGCCCAACTTTATTGACTTCAACAAACCGTTCTTCCACCACAGACCTGTTTAATCCTTTACTTTTAGCTATTCCAATTAAACAAGTCGCTATCGTCAGTTTCCTAGAACTTTTCCATTTCGCTAACACATCTTTAACTATCTTTATATGATTTGGTCTTTCCAAGCAACCTATTGACGTAACACTTGATATGTATAATTAACCTATTGCTATTTACAAACCTCTTAAGGGCCTTATTTAATGATACCTTCGTTATGACATTAGTAGGATTGTTTTTTTTTGTTAATCCACCGGAACTTCTTAATTTCCCCCCCTTCGTAGGCTTCATAAAGTGCTATTTCGTCGATTATCACGCGTTTTTAGTAGTAGTTCTAAGTTTCGAAAGGTATTTGAATAGGCTTTTTAAATCGGTATAAATCAATACCGAAATAAGAGAAATCTTTGGCTGTCTAGTAATAACGTTAAGGATTTTCTATATCGCTATACCTACATCGAAGCTTACCATTATACCGTAAACATTTAAAGCCAGTATACTTCGTATAATCCTCTTACATTTGACAAAGATTTAGTAAATCAGGCTACAAATAATATTAAACTGGTTCTCCCGCCTATTTTTATTAACGAGGGTACTTAAAAAACCAATCTATAAAGATAGGTTAGTATTATTGACGAAGAACCCATTTGTAAAAAGTTATTGATTAGGCTTTCGATAGGTCGATTAAAACCATATTAATCCCTTAGTCCAGGTTTCGTATCTACTATTTAAGTATTTTATTTAACCGGTCAAAGTTGTTTCTTATTAGGAATTATATTTATATCGCGATGAATAGGTTTAAAGAGGCCCACGATTAGCGTAGTGTATCAATATAACTGCCAAGGGCACGTTATTCTAGGCACTGTCAAGCTTTAATCACGTTACTCTTGTCAATTATAACCAAGTTAATGCTTTAGCCCTTTTGACGAAAGCTAAGACTAATATTAATATCAAGTATACAGATTAACGATTCGTTAAATTCAAGTTAATTACCTTTTGTTAACGTTGTAACCGGATTGAAATTTTAGAATTTAAAATCCTTAATCGCCTACTGTTCTACTATTATAAAGCCAGCTGTTTCAATAAAAAAGGTATCGTTAATTTATATACCTATTAAGCCAAAATCTTTCTTTTACGCTATGAATAAATATGGGTTATATATTCAAGACTTTATATATAGTCGTGATTTAAAGTGTAGTTAATAGTTTATAAACCAATAAACGCTTACTTTAGCCGATCTATATAAAGGCTTAATATATGGTATTATTGTTCCTAAAAGGTAAATAGACCGTGGTTCCTATATTAATTCCAATAATATAATCCGTTATGAATCTATTATTAATTAAGTATAGATTACGTAATATCTTGGTTATTAACCGTAAATTTAGCTTTAATTTTCACTATTAAATTTCTTACTAAAGCTATCATTAAACGCTAAATAATATTTTAAATCTTTAGATATTACGTAAGGGTTTCAATTTCACTTTTATTACTTTATATATAAGGGATTAGGTGAAACGTTTCGTATAGCTGCCAAGTCGTTTTGCCTTTAACCTCGTAAATAATTCTCGACTTCAAAATCGTAATATTTGGGTTTTAAAGGTTGAAATCAACCTTCGGTATGAATTATACGACTCCTCAAGTTGATAAACCGTTAATTTCTATCCTATTACTTTCCTTCAATGGTTTATCGAAAGTTTCAATAATGCATCTTACTCGAAGTTTTAATATCAAATCTTTGTTATCCTTTTTGTTTACTTACCCAAATAATATTATAAATACGGCCCTATATATATTCCTCCTCTTTAACATTCCTTTTCCTCGAGAGTTGTTTGCGCCAGCCGCGTTTCATCGGTTTATCAATTATAGATAAAAGAGGCTCGTGTTAACTAAGACGTTTAACTTAAAGGCTTTTAACACTTATAGCCTTGATATAAAGCTTAACTTTGGTGATACGAAACGTTATAAAGCCGTTAGCAATTTCAACAATTACTTTAAAGTTAACGATACCTAAGTTTTGATATTAGCCCTCCCACATACCCGATTTTCGCTATATGAAGACTTAACTTTATAATGGCAAAATAAGTACGTCGATAATCTTAGGGCCGTTCTTGGTATTAATAGGATCGTTAACTTAGCCTCGTACCGATTCCTTTTGTAGTTCATTTAGTGCTTTTACATTGGCCGTAACTCATTTCTAAGTACTTACTAATAGCAGAGATTCACTCGTTAGTCGTGGGTACACTTCAAAACCCAATAGCGTTAAAACTAGGCTGTTGAAGGCTATAGTATTACTTAGGCCTTTTACTGCTATTTAAAAGTATGCCTTCGAATCCGTAAAACTTTCAATTTTCTATATAAGTATGTTATACGCTCGGCGAAGTAATATGTATACCCTTTTAACCTTCCTAATACTCCAATGGGCCTTTACAGGTACTTTTTTACACTAAATTCGTATTATCTTAACATTTTCCTGAAATTCGGCGGCCGCAAAGTTGGTACCGGCATTGTAAACAACGATATTAGGTAGGTCTGGATACGTGTTAATTTATAGTATCTTTAACGTTTTGCACGTATGATTTGCTAAAAGGGACTTTAAGAACTTGGCTTAGTAAAAAGATGTTACCAAGTTAATGCCATAAGAAAACATGTTTATTATCTAAGTAAATGTTGGAATAGTAGTCAAATACAGTATAGTCAAGTTAACTTTACTTGTAGTAAAGTTGATTGTACATACTGAAAATTGACTGTAGTTTGTGAGAATGCACTTCAAGTGTAGTGCAGTAGGTGCCCACTTCAAAGTGGGGTACAGGCCAAAGCGTTTGTCCATAAAATTTGGTGTGCAGACCGGCTAGCGGTTTGTAAAACTTAGAACTTAGATATAACAACCAACAAGATCAACGCAACACCAGTTACTTCAACCACAATGATTTGAATGGACTACGTTATAACGATGAAAACCTACTAATACTGATCAATTCTTATTAGATTACGCACAGATTGGCTGAGTAGAAGAAGAAGCTGCTTTCTGGTCACGCTTTTTTTGTTTAGGTAAGAAAATGTTTTTGCGAAGAGCTCCTATACGCTATGCAGTTATTCACGGCCGTCTATAGGTCAGTGATGGTATTGTTACGCGAAAACACTAAGAAATCTTTATTAATATTTCTCGAAGACGTTGATATTAACCACTAAAAGTTTTGAAGGTCACCAACTCAGCAAGTTGGCAAACGGCTAAGTTAATAATATTACGGCTATTACTGTAGGTACTGCTACTGCAAATCTTAGAAACGGCTAAGTCAAACGACCTTTAACCTGCATCATATTTAACGGAAAACCCACGACCCACCACTCTACACTACTATTTTTCCTTTACACCTTTTAATTAAAGTCATGATAGCTTTAAAACACGTCGGAATCAATACCGTTAACGAACCCGAACGAAAAAAGTCAATTAAGGACCACGACGCTATCTTCGAAGAGTACTATGACAAAAAGCTCTGGTTTATCGAAATTATTAAAGACTTTACCCTTAAGCACCTAACCAAAGAAACCGGCTCCTTTATTCTCGACACAAATACTACGGGAATCAGCCGTAAACCTATGGCCTTCGACGACTTTAAAAAATGGTTTTAAAACTGATGTCTGAATATATGGAAACAGGAGGAAAGGCAAGTAAAAATAAGACTAAAGATAGAACTATTTACCCGAGAAGTTAAACTACCTACGAAAAAAGGGAAAAAAGGGCAACCTAACCAACCTACTTTACGAATACGTCATGGATAAAGACCCTTAATAGACCTTATTCAAGGGCAAAAGAATTATTAGAAACAGTAACCCTTAACGACCACACACATGTTCGTAAGGACCTACCTAAGCTCAAATAATTTCTTTAAATCCTTAACGTCCCAGTGTTACCAGGCGAAAGAAATCAGTTAACCTATACCAAACAAGCCCTTAAATCTACTAATAAATTAAATAAAAACCTCGACGGATCCCTCAATACCAAAAGAATTATCACTAAGTCCCTCGCAATGGAAACCCTCAAGCCCATTTCCCCTAAGCTTTTCAACACGTTTAATTTCAACAGCCAAATCAAGGAAAGACTAGCTTCACGTGCAAGCCTACTGTAGGCACGACCACTGGCTTTTTTCCTTCAAATTTAGCCAATGGTAACTATCCTGCCCATTAGTATCAACAACATTAGTTCTTCCCCTAGCCAAGGGATATAAAGGGTTCCTACGACTAGTACATTTCGCTTTCCCCTCAACGTATTCCTATAGTAGATACAGATTATGCGACAATTACCACGTTTATTAAGATTTACAGAGAAAAAGATAAGTATGAAGATAAGCCATATAACCTCCTTATCGTCAAGTTACGTCTATTCTTTAACATTTACCACCAAGTAAGGGTTAAATTTCCAGGTCTTCACTTATTGTTTCCCAATATCCTTACCGGTCAAGTCGGGGATTACAACCTCTGGTACCTAACAAACTATTTATCCTTTCGCGAAATCTATAATAGTTTAAAGGGCTATTTCGAATACGATATTAATCTTGCCTAGTATTACACCGACTAAAATATTATTAAGTAATTTTATATACCAAATTACAAAAAAAAAGTCGGAAAGAAAAATGGAACTTTTGAATCACATACTTAATGAGCTAATACTTTGCCAACAAGTAATGGGGAGCGTGGGAGCTGGCGAAGGCACCCTACGCCAGCAGGTTCGGTAAGCCGTTACAGGCTATAAAGAGTTTAAATACGCCCTTTAATACTACGATACCGCCTGTGAAGTGTTTTTTTAGCCAACTTCATTCCTCGTTAGCGACTGTAACTACTCGAATATCCGGCTCGACAGGTATATACCCTTAAGCTCCGGAATTTAGTAACGAGGAAAATACCCTCCCTATTCATGCTGCATCAATCGACGGTACGAAAGGCTCGGCCAATACGGTTAATAGATGGTCTGAATCTATGCTTACGAAAAAAGGTATTTCTTTTCCTTAAGTTTTTGAAGCCAGCTAAGCAAGTTTACGTTAAACGCTAAGAGATATTGGGTTTATGGCAAGCAAAGCTATTAATTAATACGTTACACTGAAGCCGAATGTAAAACAAAGCAGGTGAAATATTACACGTATTTCCCTTTTACTCTTAACTGGAACTACATCAAGCAAGTTATATAATTTAAAAGAAGTGAAAACAAAGAGGAGGAAAACAAGCCAAAGGCTATCAGTTGCCACGAAGATACTGGCGTTAACACTAGCTCGAAAACAACGCAATAACAAGCCAACCCGGCTTTTTAATACCACCTTACAAGTAAAGACCTTTACCACCGATATGAAAATAAAAACTTTAGCCCTATATACCTCTTTACCATTTAAAACCGTTGCGCAAAATAAGTCTTTTAGGGTATTATACCAGATACAGGGGCGGCACGGTACTTAATAGGAGGCTATTCGCAATATATTGCGTTATGAAGGAATAATGATACTATTACTAACCTTGACTATACGGATACTAGTAAGGCTAAGGTTGGCTTTAGCTTTGAAAAAAAGTTATCTGTATTGGAATCGACAACGGTTAAGACTATTATTATCCCTATTATTTTCCATATCTTGGTATCTCCTACCCTTTTCCTCCTTCATCTAAAAGACATAAAATACCTCAGCGTTAATGTTAATATTTAAACAAACAAAATAATATAAGTTAAAGCCAGTAAGAAATTTCAACTTAAGTTTAAGTAAAGGAATTCTAAGTTCCAATTTTAAGGCTAAAAGTAATGGTATTACATATGAAGTAGGCGAGACTTCGTTAAATACATCGTAAATTACACCACCCAGTAATTAATAAACTATATAAGGTCTTAAAGGCAGCTAGCCACGAAAATGTAGACTTTTTGGCGTTAAAAGAAGTCGAACGGCTTTGTTATTACAACCAAATATATCTTTAAGACCCTTTAAAGTTTCAATTTACGTTAAAAGAAAATTAAAACTTTAACTCGAAAGTTTTTGTAAACGTATTTTACTTAGAAGACAAGCTAGTATTATATATTATAAACTCCGCTACGGCTTTATATGGTGTTAAGTTTCTAAAACCATTACGGGAAAAGAAATAAAAAAAGCAATACGTATTTTGTAGATTGAAACGTACTTTAGGTTATCCAACGTACTAATTTACTATATCAGTATAAACTTCATTACAAAGAAAATTGAAGTTATTACAAAATTAATGCAAATTCAATATCAATAGTTTCTCGTTAAAATTCACTAGTATATTAATAAGGTTGAAAAGGAATAAACCTTTTTATAAAGAACTTAAGATATACTTACATTTGAAATCGGAAACTTTATAAGCTAAAAAACACGGCTTTTAAATAACGATAAAAAGTTCCAATGATACTATTAGCCCTTAAAGACTTATATTAACTTTACTAGTATTTGGAGCCTACCTACATAAAATAACTAAATTAAAACCTTCATTAAATACCCAAAAATGTGTCATAACACATAGAAAAGCATTAAAAAATCTATTAAAAAATCGGCACGCCGTTAGGTTAATAATACCTTTAATATTAGAAACGAACCTTTCATAATAAACGTATTATCATTTTCCCCTTAAAGTGAAATCCTTACATAACGTGAACCAGGTAAATAGGTTAGGCTGTATAAGATATTGAATATTCCTAATTTAAACGTAATGGTTAAAATTATTAACAGCCTCGTAACTTTCCGAGTTATATAGACTAAGCCGTACTGAAAACCCTTCGGGCCTCCTAAGTTTAATAAAGATCCTAATGTCGATAACCTTCGAGTCGAACGAATTAGCTAACATAAACCTTTGAAATCAATTATTAATAATCTAATCAAACGTCGACGGCGTGCAAGACTACCTAAAAGGAGTATATATACTAAAAAGAAGGATGGCGATAAGTATTACAAGCTCGAAAAGGTGTATATAACGACGTATGTGTTTTAAAGGAAGAGGTTTAACGTAAAACTTGCCCTTAAGATACGTACCGAAAGCATTATTAGCCTATAAAACAAGTCCTTTAAGGAAAGTGACCAAGTGAAAATTAACAGCCTCTTATTACGAAAGGTTATATAATTTATACCGTTAATATTATTTAAAAGTTAAAACATCACTATTTTCAAGTCGAAGACAGTTTACAAGGTTAAGGGTAAAACTACGGATAGGTCGTACCAAAAGTCACGACTAATCTTCTTAGGATAAGATTATAAAAATGAAAACTAGATCTTCACTTCATCGCCTATAATTTAAAAGATTAACCAGCGTTTACTTGTCGCTATTACTACTAGCTTAACTTCTAGCGTGAAAAGTCAATTTACACTTAATAATCGGGATATTACGAAACCATATACGCAATTTTCCACCGATTTTCAACTAATTATACTGCAAAAACAACCAAAAGAATTAAGAGACAAATTTTCAGCTAATACGATAATACATTGTATTAAGCCCTTATATAGACTAGCTGAAGAAGGCATCTACTGGATCCTAACGTATTAAGCGTACTTTAAAAACAGGTTAGACATAAGAACTTTATTTTTTAACACATACCTATTAATTACAAAGGGTAAAGACTTTGGTATTATAAGTATATAAATAAACGATACCCTTTTCCTCGATTACACTAAGTTTATAGTGGTAAATAGCGTGTTATCGAAAAACTAGGCCTTTAAAATTATAAGCCGATTAAAACGTTAACCGAAGGCATATAAATTAACTTTAGTAAATCGTTCCTCCGTATTTATAATATTAAGGTTAAAAATAGCACTTATATTAGCTGAAATTAAAAGGCATAAATTGAAATTTTAACGATTATCGATAAGACCGACGAGATAAGATTACAAAGATATCTAAAATAAAAGGCTCGTGTGGCCTACATCGCCATGTTGTATTAACTGGAAGTATCGTACGATCTTTCCATTATAATACAAGTATACAATCCATAAAACAAAGGTTTTAATAAGTTAAATAAGCTGATTTAGTATCAAAATAAACCATATAGAAAGAGAAATTAATATTGGTCTTTGTAAATTTAACGAAAGCAAAACTAATAATCCTTGTGAACAGGTTATTTGCTAATAATACAAACCTTGTATCGTAAATCGATATCCTGATAATATTCGTTAACGAGGATAAATTTAAGAGGCAATTTATAATTACCGGATACCTCGTATACTAAATATCTATTAAATGTAAATTCCTAACCCAGAGAATATCTTTTGAAAGTTTACGGTATAACAATAGGCTTTAACATAGGTATAAAAACTAACGGTATATTATGGACTATTATTAAGTAGCTAACACTACCAACAATACCTGTAATAAAATACATTAACTCCTGAAACCTTAACAAATACCTACTCAAGCTAGGCATGACTAGTAAAAAAAATTTAATAATAAGCATAATAAATTGAAAAAAGGTATACGAAACCCGGAAAATCAATAAATTCCGGTAAATCAATAGTAAAGATAACCCTGCTAATGCTATAACCAAGACAACCCTTAATGGTGCAATGGAAAGGTTTGTAAATAGTAATACGTTAATAATACGAATTAAAAGATATGTGGACCGCATAACACGTAACGTGAAGATATAGGGTTATCTGGACAAACTGGAAGACTGTTAAGGTAATGGTAAAGATAGCAGTAGTTTAAATTACTGGTAAAAGGTACGTAAGTAGTGGCGTACCTGATTTGCGCAGTTTTGTAGCGAAAGATCTGTGCACGGGAATTGAGGAACGAAGGCCTCAGAAAGGTGGAGGAAAAGGGCTACAAAGGACCGTAATTAAATTTAATTTCAGTATAAATTAATTGCAATTGCTAGGGATTTAGCTTGTTATTAGCTTACGGTTTAAAAAGAGATTTTAAAGGTTGCCACCAATTGATGGCAAGCCACGCTATCGTGCAGGCACAAAACAAAAAGCCGCCAGTGTTGGAATAGCAGTCAAATGTAATACATTTAAGTCAACTTTACTAGCAGTAAAGTTGATTGTACGTACTGCAAATTGACTTTAGTTTTTGGGACTACACTACAAGTGCAATTTAGTTGGTGCCCACTTCAAATTGGGGCACAAGCCAAAGCGTTTGGCCATAAAAATTAGTATGCAGACTGGCCAGCAGTCTATCAAACTTAGAACTTAGACATACCAACCAACAAGATCAATGAAACACCAGTTACTTCGACCACAGTGATTCGAATCGATTACGTGGCAACGATAAATGCCTACAAACAGTAAAACATAACTACAAAGATCTTGTAGTTCAAGTCTTTATCGTTTTTCAATATAAATTTCAATATCTTTGAGTTTAGGCAAATGTTCAATCATCATAATAGAGCTTTTCGTTTACTTTCAAAGCAAAGTATTTTATACCTTTATACCTTACGTATTTTGAAACTTTATATAACCTATTAACCGCTAGGTTATTAAAACGCCAGTGTAATTAGTGTAACTTTGCTCTGTTAGATTTCATACTATTGATTTTGAGCCTTAAAGATAAAACCATAAATACCCCTATTTAAAGGCAAGGAGAAACTTCTAACCATTTTTAATTAGCTCGTTGACGTTAACGTTAACGTCAATGCCAAGTGTTTTTATATTACCAAGGTAAAAAAAGAAATGGATAAGAAACTTAAGGATGTAAAATGTAACCAGCCTAATAATAGTTTAAATTACCGTTAATTCTAATCACGATAATTCCTTGTCTAGTTCGAAGCCAATTTTAACCTTACCAGTATCGTAACAATTAATATTAATAGCAGTAGTATTTTCTCTTCGTAATACCACGTATTAGAAATATCCTCCTATTAAGTACCTTACTACCCTCGTATCCGGCATAATACCTTAAAACGTATGGTACTTGTAACTATTGTGAAGGTTAAAGGTATATAAGGATTTAAAGGCTTAATCATGGTAAAAATAAAGGTCTTTGCCACTTAAATGGTAAAGGAAGACGTAATCGACGAGTTACTAGACCGCGTAAGAAGCTATATCTTTATACCACTTAATTTCCTTAGGGGTATTGTCGCTATTGCTTAGTTTATCGCTTTTAAAGTTTGCGATTTAATTAAAGTAATCCTATTTAAAAGTGGTAGGTTATTTGATGCAATATGTTTCGTTTTGATTATTTAGTTCGGCTAGAGGATGAAGAGTTAACCAATAGCTTGGCTTACTATAAATACAATATATCTTACCACTATTAAGACGATGGTTTTTACAGTTAATATGTTCGCTTCAATTTTAACCGTATTATCACCAATGTGGTTATTACCTATAGTCTGAAATCGATAGGCTAGATCTTAAATTTTAAAGACACTCGTAGCCGTACTTACGGTTGACGTAATTAACTACCATAAAGTCTTCTTTATTTACGTTAGGGAAGTTGCCGGCTTATAGGTAAATACTAAACGAGTTTGGTATACGTATTATTAAAATTGAAAACTAGGAGCGTAACTTGCTAAAAAAGACTTTAAAGGTGGTATTTCAGCGTTGTAGGGATTATTTAAACTCGCTAACACCTGTAACGGCTATCCGTACTAATTTTCAAAGTATGGCTTCGCTAACTTTAGCTTTCCATATTTCTTATTAGCTTATCATCAACTTATTAATTATTTGGTTTAACACATCTATTGGTATTTCCTTCCCTTTTTTCTTTGTCAGTATCGTAGTTTACCTCATAATAGCCTAAAGTATATAATATTAGAAAAGGTAAACATTGTATTCGAAATGTCTTTTTATATAATCGTAAACTTTACGAAAGGTAGTCGCATGAGTTAAAAAACTAGGTAATATTTCCCAGCTTATTTTATAAGAATTTCGAGGAGTAATAAATGAAAATCAGAAGGTGAACCTTTATTTACTTAAATATATTTAAACAGGGCATTATTTTCTTGTTAAGGATGTTATAAGATTTTACGTCATAGTTTTTCGTATCGTTCCAAATCTTGGAGAAGTCCGTAAAGAACTTGCAGTTAATATTAGCCATCTTAACAAATCTTAGTAACAAATCGAGATAGTTATTCCAGTCTTTATTTATATTTTCTGGCAATTTAAACCTTAAAGCCTCCGAAATACGGTATTAAGGGTAATTTCCACTCGCTTAACCCAAGGGGTATAATACTATGATAAAACTTGTAGTTGACTCACGGGTATAGGTAAACTTGCCATGGAAAGGCTTTTGAAGGGCTTGAAATTTTAATTGAAAGACTAGGGGGTAATTAAAACCCAAATGATTTAAAGGATTTAACGATCTTGTTTAATTAACTGGTGGAAAGCGTCAACGTCAATTCCTCTAACCGTATTAATAGCTATTGCTTCACATGCCCTACCACCGCTAAAAGCATACTCCGCGTTGTTATATAAAAGCGCCGGGCTGCTGAACAGGTTAATAGGTTCTTTATCGCCAGCGCGTAAAAAGGCTTGACTTAGATAAAGATAAAAAAGGGGTCTCCTGGATCGTATATAAGAACGTTAAAGTTTTTTAACACCTTTTTCTTTAGGATGTAGGTCTTGAAGGCATTCCTTAAACTAAGACAGTTCGAAAAGGGTTTTTACTAATTAAGTAAACCTTTTTTTAGCACGTAAATCCCTCGTCGTTTAAACTCCCACTTTAACTTCGACTTAACAATTTTTGGGATTGTTTTTCATATATTAATTGTCTTATCGTTAAAAAACTCGCGATACTTGCGAAAAGTGCAGTCAAAGTCTTTACTATCGTCGTATTCGACAATATAACAGCCGATCAATTTAACCAAGTGTTTTTCTATTAAGTCTTCTTTGATATTCTAATCACAAAAGTCTTTATTGTATTATTTGAAAAGGACAGATCCGAGGACATTAATCGGCTTTATTACGTCTTGGAAAAGTACCATCTAAAAATTATAGGTAACGTAGGACTTAGTAGACAAGGGCCTTGGTGTTTTAGTGTAAAGTTGCGTGGGAATTTGGTAACTTAGTAACTTAGCTTAAAGTCACGCGATGTGGACTTTGTAGCGCGACTTGGTATTTCTCGGTATTTTTCACTTAAATTAACGATCTTAAAGATTTAATTGGTGTAGGAAAAGAGAAAAAAAGTAAAGTAAAGGTAAAGGTTTAGTGTAAAGGGTAAGGTCAGAGGTTGTTTATTATGATAGATAGTAGCGGAAAGTCATTTTTTATTTGGATATGGGATTTAATCTTTTTTGTAATAGTAGCACCCATAGTAGTATTAACTTAGCCGTTTGCCAATTTGCAGAACTTGAAAACTTGTAAAAGTTAATCTCAATGTTTTTTAAAAAAAGATCTGTAAAGATTTTTTAGTGTTTTTAATAACGATACCGTCGTTATCTTTAAGCTTCCGTGAAAATCTCCGTAACATAAAAGTATTTTTTACCTACTGTCGTAAAAACCACCGCAGTTTGTAAAAACCTTTTGTAAAAATCTTTCCTTTACCCTAACTACCGTTGTTAACGTAAAGTGTAATTGGAAAGTAACTTCATCTTTTACCTAGCCAATATATGCTTAATCTCATAATTACTGATCAGTATTAGTAGGACTTTAGACATTATATTGTTATCGATTCGATTGGTCGAAGTAACAATAGTATTGTGTGGTCAAGTGGTGGATCTATTGTTTTAGGTTTTGCAGACCGCTAGCTGGTCTGCACAGTAATTTGTATAACCAATTGCTTGGCCCATGCCCTAGTATGAAGTAGGCACACACTGTACTTAACTTACAGCTAATACAGTAGGCTTACACAAAACAATACACTCAACTTACAGTCATTATAGTCAACTTTACTGTAAGTAAAGTTGACCTACTTCACTTCAATTACTACTATTCCAACAATAAGTTTATATAATATGTCGAAGTTTAAGACGAAGATCGTAGGAGGTGTTTAAAAGGGCGGTAAACGCCAAAATTAAACGGTAGCTCGTTTGTTGAAAAGTAGGCGATTAGCTTATGATATCATTTTTTCTCAGTGTTATTATACTTTATAATTATCAAGAGGCTCTTTTTATAGGTCTTTTCGGTTTTGTATTTTACCTTGTTAACTAAACGGGTGGAGAAAATCTTGTAGTAGCCGTAACTTGTTAGATTAAACTTTTTTTTTCAAAAAAACACCCTGTTCGATTAATGGGGAGATTTCCTTGTGGATTAACTTTTCAAATGGGTTCCCCGGGATTGTAATAACGCTTTTATGATAGAGTTTTATAATTAGCTTACGGTTCAATGTTTTTTTTTAGGTTATCAAGGAGGCCGTAAAAAAGGCTTCAAAGCGTTTTTTGCTTTTTGAAATAAGTAAACACTTTCGGCGGTTTGATGCCGGTTCTGTTTATATAGAGTAATCGGTTTTATTAGGTGGTGAAGGTTAATAAGTGGGCTTAGGAAGGTACGTGGATTTCGGGAGAGGTTTGTTGTAGTTAATGAAGGAGTAACATTATTATATTATTTTTCGGATTGCGGTTTCGTGGTTTCATAATTTACGTTTTCTTTTTCATACTAATATATTATCTTTTAGTAAAATAAACTCGTATGTTCTGGTATGTTCATAAATATGTTATATTTTCAAACACGTTGATATTTCAGGCCTGTTTATCTATATTTTGTTTTTCAAAACAAAACTTTAAATTGTAATAATATGTTTAAAACGCCGCTTTTATATGGGTCGTTCCTTATTACTAATGTTTTCGAAATATCATTCTTAACCTGTAGGGAACGTAAAGTTATCATAGCCTTCGCAATAACATTTGCTTTTTATGATGTTATTGGTAATGGTACGGAATTTGTAGAAATCATGTGGTAAACGCAAAATATAAGGAGTGTTTAGATTAAGCTATTTGTAGTAAAAGTATTATTTATAGTATGAACCACCATCTATAGGATCAATCCCTCAATATTTATACCTTTCAATATCTTAAACAGTACTTTATACGCTTTTTTAAAAGATTCATAATATCTTTTGTACTTTCTGATGACTTAAAGTGCCTTTACCGGTATCTGTCTATATTCATTTTCAGTGGTTTTAACCTTGATTCCCTATTTAGTAGAGTCGAAAGCTGTACTTGTATTGTGGGTAATCCATTCAGGAGGCCTAAAATAAACGTTTGTCTAATAGTCTACTAGTACATCTCAATAATTTGTTTTAGAGGCGATTCGCGTAAATTTCGCGGCCTTAAATAATTTTGCGATATCGATGGCGTGTAGGATAGGTTTTCCGTTAAAGTGTATTATATCTATAATAATTTTGTAGTTAAAGTTTACAACGTTCTGACAGCGGAATTTTAACTATTATGCAGCTTACAAGTGTAACTGACATTTATGATAGAACCTTTTGATGGCTTTTAGAGCTCCCTTTTCCATATCTGTATGGCTTATTACGAAAAGGATCCGTAAACAGCGTTCCGTAGCTGGGTACTTAAATCGTCGGTGTAATATTCGTGATTTTACTTGTATTAAGTAAAAGGTTTTAATTGCACGTACCTTTAAGGAATATCCCAGGTATCGAAATTTTTATAAGAAACAATAGGAACATACTATTTAAAGCACGAACGAGTCAATGAATCGTAGTTAGAACATTGATTTCGAATTTATTTATATTAAAATATAATAATATAAATAATTTTCAAAGTTTATTATATAAAATTCAACTGGACCAAATCATATATTTATTATTATTATGCCAAGTAACGCTACCTTATCTTGACTGAATAGAACTCCCTGGTATTATACCATCCGGTCGAGTTGAAATTTGGGAAAATTCGCCGTAAAAACGTTAAATTGTCGTTTTCCAGTGGTTTAGATTTCTGCTACGTCGGTAACTAGTATCATACCCTAAAACCAGTAACTATAATTATCAGATAGTGAAAATTGCGACGCTATATAAGCGTTTAACATACCTCTTTCGCCATTTGAACCTACTTTATATAGAAATGAGGTATTTTGTATGGTGGCAAGTACTTATTAATTCGTTTCCTTTTTTTGGGTTATTACGCAAGTCTTATTTTCCTTTAAATAGTTTTCTTTGAGGGTATATTTGTTAAGGCAAGCGTTGAAGTCGTTTTTGGAGCCTTCGTAATTGGTCATATACGTTGCAAAATTAGCTTCCTGTTGGCAGGTCTTTATCGTTGAAACGTAATCTATTCGAATCACTGAGGTGGAAGTAAGTGGTGCTGCGTTGATATTGTTTATTGAGTTGTATAAGTTCTAAGTTTGGCAGACCGCTAGCCGTTCTGCACACTAATTTGTATGGCCAAACGCTTTGACCTGTAACCTACTTTAAAGTGGGTACCTACTGCACTGCACTTGCAGTGCAGTGTATTCAAATCCCACAAACTGCAGTCAATTTGCAGTACGTACAATCAACCTTACTGCAAGTAAAGTTAACTTGACTGTATTGTACTTGACTTCTATTCCAACACTTCCATTTAGTATTCGGGTGGGAAATCGGCCTAAAACTATCGATTGACACAAATTTACTCGTATACTAAATATTTTGTCAATTAATAGCCGACATTATTATATATAATATATCGTTGTTAAAAACCCGTAAATCTTCGTTTAATTTTACGTAAGTATTATAATATATGTGGTAAATTTCATATTTGGTTCTAGAGGTGTTTTGGTCAATAACAGCGTTATTTTAGGTTTCTGGGATTCATTCCTTGGTATTTATCGCCTTAATAGCCGTATTTAGCGTTTTCCTATTCTCTATACTTTATGTGTACTTTGAATCATCAGTTTAAAACATGATGAATTATTTTGGTGAGGTTCGCTTTTGTAATTTACAAGCCCTCGTATTTAGCCTTCCCGGTTACAAATAGTGATCTGACACTCGCCTATAGACATATTAAAGTTTCAAATAACATTTTTAGATTCGTATAAAAAGATTTAAAGTTTTCTTTTCAGTTTGAATAACATAAAATAAAAGTCCAGATTTCCACGACATACTTTTATAAATACTTAGATCGACAGTTCGTTGCTTTTATATTTTGGTTCAAACGCTGCCTCATACTTTCGAAACATCGTTAAAACGGTGGTAAACTCCTTTTTTGAAGTTTTATCGGTATTTTCACTTTAATTTTGAACGGATGTCTATATGATATCTGTTTAATCCTCATCGTAAATTTTATAATTAATTTTCGTATCAAAAAGATTTTTCAGCTAATTTTAGTTTTCTGTAAATATATCGAACTATATTAAATGATATATATACCATTTTTTTACTTACTAAATTAATGTATTAGGTAAAACTATTTAAAATTCAAAAGTTTTAAAATGTAATCTCTTACAGATATTTTATATTATACGGGTTTTGTCGTCGAAAACATTATAAGGTTCGCTACTATAGTTTTCGTCTTTGTTTTATAACTTAGCTAAGTTTATAAATCTTATAAGGTTACTCCTATTAGTAGGTGATCTATATAGTGAGGGGTTGTAGTAAAGTAATGATTTATAGGTATTAAGCTGTAAGGTTTATATAGTTGTTTATCGCCGCTTAAATTTCTGCCAACAACACTATCTTCATTATTTAGGGCGCTTTTACTATGGTTCTAAAGAGTGTTAAATGTATTCGGAGAGTGGTTTATATTTCCTTTTTCTTGTTATACTCGTATCAAAGCGGGTGTATATTGAACCCGAGTAAAAGATAACCTTTGCGGTATTTCCTCCCTTTTTATCTATTCTTTAATGTTTGTATATTTTTAGAGACGTATATTTAGCTTTACTAAACGCCTCATATCCTATATATTCCAAATCATTCGTTATTCCCACTTATTCATTATTTTAGAAAGCCGGTTTTCACGATTTTCAACCAATATCCCTGAACAAATTTCACGTTCATTACTTCATTATCGGTTTATTTTCGCATTTAGGTAAGTTAAGCCGTTGCAGTTAATGCTTTTGCGATACGATTATTATTATGATCCATCGTATTTTTTCCTTTACTTTGTAACTTACATCGTAATAGCCTGGAAATTATTCATCTACTATACGCTACATATCTAACGTCCAATTTAGAAAATCCTTTCGAAAATTATTGAATAAGTCGCGTTCCTTATTACTTCCTTTACAATAAGTAAAAATCATATTTACAACATATATATTTACCACAAAAATATCTATATTATCCATCAACATGTTGATTTCCTGATCTTATAAATTAAGGTTGAAGTATCTTAAAATCTTTTCGCAAAGTGATATATTTTCGAATATATAGTTTATACATTCACTGACTTCCGCCAGCTCAGCCGTTGTTAATACTATATTTACGAGAGTAGAAGATGTATCGGAGCGTTTCAAACGCTGGTTTTTACTCTTTTGAAGATTACAGGAGCATTGAAAAGGTTATTATCGCGTAGAAATCGTAATTAAAATACTATTCAAATGTTATATTTAGGGAGATTTCAAAACAAAATAGCAAGTACATGTATACGAAATAGGTCGGTTCAAATAAAAGCGTATAATATATCAATAGAAAAAGATAAAGAATGAAAAAACATTTTAATTAATGCATTTAAAGTTTATTAGTACAAATTAAATATAAATAAAACGTAAATAAAAATTAATTTGATGTTTGAAGCTAATCATTCAATGTTTTTAAACGCTATACTAGCCAAGTAACTAATACGTTTGAACGTCGTAAATAACAACTTGAATAAGCGGTATAATATCGGACGAATAGAGGGAAAGTTAGAAATTCAAAGTGGGGATTCAGTATATAAAGGTTCAAATAGTGTGTAAAGACGTGTTAAGATGATATATTAAGCGTTTAAAATGCTGTATTTGGCGCTCGCAAAATATGACAGAGCGTATCTAGAGATGCTTTTAGGGATTGGTATATTTCGATATACGCGTTTCGAATATTGTTTTTGAGGTTTAGTATAGTTTTAGAAATGCTTTAAAGGGGTTTTTAAAAGCTTCTTAAGTTTGCTGAAGCGTTATAAAAGTTGTTTTCATTGATTTGGATGTGTATGGAAACGGTTAGAATATTATTCTTTAATCTGGTAAGTTTTAAAGAAAAGATCTGAAACTTATTCATTTGCAAAATAGCTACATGGCACAATGCTTTTTAAAAAGTATACGAGTACGTTGAAAGCGCTAACATAATTAACGGATAACTTAACAGAGAGTTTAATAGCCAAGGCACTAACCGAGTTAATAATATATTATTAAAGTTATCCTTTTTAAAGTTATTTCAGGTCTTGTAGTCTTTTTATATTTCGGGTTTCAAAAGCGCTTCCGCGTATTTCCACATTTTTGTATATTCATCATAAGTCGTTATGTTAAAATACGAAACAATTAGAACCGTTACAATACCAAGTTATAAATATTGAACTAGGTTAGTATTTTCTTTTCTAGATTATTAGTAATCGACCGAGTCAGCTATTAATCAGTGTTGGTAAACTGTTTAAATATTTTCTTAAATTTAAACAAATAGAAAAATGATTGTAAGTTTAGTAAAATTAATAATAGATAATTAAAAGGGGGAAGAGGCATCAGGAGAGTGCACACTTTAGGTAAGAGCTTATAAGCTTTCACTCGGAGCATGACACTCTACTATTCACTTTGCCAACGTTCCTTATAGGGCGTAGCATGCTATTATGAACTCTGTAAGAGTGCACCTTACAGCGTGATACGTTATCGTATACTCTGCAAGAGTGTATTTTGCAGCGTATCACATTATCATGTATGCTGCAAGAGTGCACCCTGTAGTACTAACTATACGGATATATAATCATATCCAAAAGGAACTTTATAACCTACTAAACACAAAAATAATACTCTTTTTAATTATCTATAAACTAATGGAGGCCCCTCCTTCTAATTTTTACTTTCGTTTTCCTAAAATACTCATAAAAAAAGCAAAGTATAACTATCTAACCTTTTTAACAAAAACAAAAACTTTCTGAAAAAATTGACGATAACATCAAACTTTACTTCAAACACAACGTCCACCTAACAAAATACCATACAAACTAGGCCACAACGAGGTAAACGACGATATTAGCCAAGAAAAAAAACCTCCGATTATTGTCCTTAATCAAATACTTAACAAACTGATATTGTGTTAACAAATAATAGAAAAATTATACTCTAGTGAATTCATATTTCGCTAATAGGTACAAGAAGTTGTTACTAGCGTAAACAAGTTCGAATACGTCTTATCACGCCTAAATGCAACCTATAAAAGCTTCTTGAACGAACTATAATTCTCGTTTGCGATTATAATAACCTGTATGCCAAACTTTATTGATATGCATCCCCAAGCTAATAACTTCCACGATTGGAATAAAGAAGACCATATAATAATAAATTATATTAATTATGAACAAGGGCGACCCTAACATTGAAAATTCTTCTTAAAGTCCTCGAATTGGACACTGTAGCCATAATAAGGTTAACAACAAGGGAAAAACTTAAATGGACCTAACAACCGCAAAAACTATCATTATAATTGTAACAAAATGTATGAGATTTATAAAAAATCAGGTTATTGATGAACTCGATACCTTTGGCTTAAACGTTATAGATAATAAGTAATATATTATACCTATTATGTAATTACTTCCGGATAAACCTATTTGAACTATAAAGAAAAATATGAAAGTAAAAAGGCTATTAACAATAACGATATACCTAAATAAGTGACGTAAGATCAACATACTATTCCTAATGCAACCCAGTGATTAGACGATCATGTTTCTCTATATCGTTAGAGATAGTAAAAAAACCTTTACATTTACCCTGAAAATTAAATATACAACCACTAATATAACTTTAATTTTTGTGACTATTACGCGAATCGTAAGTTTGAAAGTATGAAACTAGTTATAAGGTCAGTAACGTACTTAATAGAAGGTCATTTATAATATCTGGCATTAAAAATAGAAAAAACTACTATTACGGAGATTACTTGTTAAAATGTTAGCGAAGCCATATTTAATTTCGGCTTTAACAAACAACTATCATTATTAAAACCGATGTTTATTTAAATCATTATGAAGTCGATTACGTTTCACATCCGTAAGTCCTCTACCACATTCTGCATTTTCTTATAAAACATTAAAATCTACCGCATTAATGTAGATGTTAACGCTAAAGAAATAATTAAAAACGGCCAAAGATTCCCTTGCGCCTTCAAGTAAGTGTACTTTTAGTTCTATCTATAAAGCCTAGAGGTAATGATGCTTAATTTGATAGAATTCGAGATTCGTTAATTATCCCAGAGTTTTATTTATATAACCGTTAACAAACTATGTAAAGTCCTTAAATCTATAGAATATAAAAATGCGGAATATTCCAATTTAGAGGGTATGACAAATCTTTGATAATATTCTGAAACATTGTCCGGAAGGTCTCTGTCTATTCAAGGGAACGTAAGGAGTAGAAAAGTAATCGTAAATATTGGTAGTATATATTGAAGTAGGAAGATAAAAAAGATAGCAGGGAGAACAAGTATCCGTCGAGTGAATGCTGTAGGGAAGAGCTTTTAAACTTTCACCCGGGCAGTATCACTTTACTATATACTTTGCTAATTTCCTTTTTAGGCATTGTTACTTTACCTTGCACTTTGCCAATACTACTTTTAAGTAGTGGAATGTTATTATGCACTTTGTAGGCATGTACTTTATAAAATGGCAGGTTACCATAGACTTTATAAAGGTATAATTTACAGCGTAGCTGCTTATTAACTATAAAGATATATAGTAATACCTACACAATAAATCTTTTCTTTTTCTAATACGGATTGTATCCGTGATTTAGTAGTAATAGTGTGTAATGGTATAACTCGTTTTCCGTGGTTCAATAGTGATAGTTTAGTTTATAGTATAGTCTGTATTCTTGTTTTAGTAATTATAGTTTGGTTTTAGTATAGTTTGTATTCGTGATTTAGCAAGAATAGTTTGATTATAGTTCAAATTATGGAGGTTTGGATTAGTATTTTGGATTGTAGTAGTAATTATAATAAGGCCTTAGTTAGTTTAGATAATCAGTAATAGTATAATTATTGATAGCGGTATAGTTATCGATTCTTATAGGAGTGTAATTGCGAAGGTATTATAGGGGTGTAATTACGTATGAATGATTGTCAGTGTAACGTATTTTGGGGTTAGTGTAAAAAATACATCGTTATCGGTTTAATTAAACCTTCTTTTATTTCAACAACGCGCCCCCTTTCATTTCTTAAGTCCCTAATTAGCTAACTAGCGTATGTATACCTAAACCACAGTTTCGATTAATTATTCGTATAGTTCATATAGGTAGGTCGCTTCACAAACTTTATGTTTTGACCGCTTTCGAAAATAAATACAGCGTAAAAATAGAAGCTTTAGGCGCCGTTTGGAGCGTTTTCGTAAGAGAAAAGAGGCGGCCTCTGCCGTTGTACACCGCTTCGCTAACACCATCACCCCTAACTTTGCCTTTTTCGGGTCGATGTCGTTTATCTCCGCTTTTATTTTCAGCCCTCCCCTTACCGCCGCCGTTACCTCCGACGCCCTTACCCTTTTTTCCCTATTCCCCCCCCTCCCTTTTCCCACAAACCCTCAAAATAAGGAATGGGAGGCTTTAAAAGTTATAAACCTTACCTTTTCGTTACGAGTGAAAACCTCCTTACCTGTAACGGCTATCCCTTCCCAACGCCAAAAATATAGCTTAACATAGTTATAATGCGGTTCGTATTACTAGTTTCCCCTTTAATTCGTATTATATTAATGTTTTCATAAACGAGGCGAAGGTAGCCAACCTAACCTATCGCTTCCAATTAAGGCTTATTCAGGTACGCCGCAAGGTTATTTTGGCGCGTAAAACGTTAAAGCGACAAACCTGGGTCCGTGACCCCAGACTGTTAATAAATAAGTTTTACGTGCTATATATCTCGTCCGCGGTCGCGGGTAAGTTTATTGGCGATTATTACTAAAGTAGAGTCAGTCGACCCATTACTACTGCTACAAGCGAATGAGTAACGAGTATACCTTTATTTCGGTGATTTTAAGGCCGAAGGCCAAAGCTTTATTATATGTCCACAGTGTTTACGGTAGGTTTACTCGAAATTAATAATTGAAATAACGAATATAAATTTGTTACTTATATAAATATATTATTCAGAGCGCTTTTATTAATAACCATTTTCGTAAATAACAAAAAATAAGCTGGTTGTAATTAGTAGTATTCGTTAATTGAAGGCTTAAAGAAAGGTAGCTGTTTTCTCTACTTGAAAGCAGAGCTTGCGTATATATTATGTAAGCGAATTCGATAGCGTCATTACGTGTCGCCGCAAGAAGGTTAAAGACCTTCCCGCACCTTTACTTAAAGGCATGCGGCCTAAAGCGCTGGGCTACTCCTCTGGTGGCGTCGGTGGTAGCGTTGATGGCGGCGATGGCGGTGGCATTAATAACGAAGGGGGGGGGG
>JASMMZ010000003.1:33715539-33789968 GCA_038502455.1 Anisogramma anomala | reverse complement strand
AGGAAAATGATAACCAGTACTCAGAGCTACCACTTTACTCCCCCTTTGGTAACAACTAGCAGCATATTATTATATTGGGGCCGACGTGCCCGGTCTTAATTTAATTGTCTATACAACAATAGTATTCGAATAGTACTTTCAAGAGTGTAATAGGTTAACTTTACTTACAGTAAAGTTGACTATACTGACTTCAAGTTGAGTTTGTTATTTTTTTATGAGCTTACTGTATTGGGTGTAAGTCGAGTACAGTATGCCACACTTCACACTATGGCACGGGCCAAGCAATTAGACATACAAATTACAGTACAAACTAGCTAGTGGTCTGCCAAACCTAGAACAATACATTCACCACTCAACCACGTAATACTACTATTACTTCAACCAATCTAATCGACAACGTTTTAACGTCTAAAGCACTACCAATACTGATTAGTGCTTATTAGGTTAAGAATAAATAAGCTAAGTAAAAGAAGAAGCTATTTTCCGGTTACGTTTTATGTTAACAAACGACGGCTAGGATAAAGGAAAGATTTTTACGAAAGACCTTTATTAGTATTACGACAGTCTATAACGGCAGGAAAATAAAGAAGACTCTTAGGTTGCGCTAGTTTACGACGGCAATCTAGAAGTAAGTAACGGTATCGCTACTTGAAAACACTAAGAAATCTTTAACAAAGATCCTCCTTAAAGACATTAAGATTGATTGTTAAAAGTCTCAAAGTTTGATAAGTTGGCTAACAGTGAAGTTGATACTATTACATGTGTTACTATTGTAAAAATTATCAAGTCCCATGGTTAAATAATAAACAACCTTCGACTTTTACTTATACTAACAAATTACCTTCAACCTTTACCTAATATAAGAAACGACCTTCAACCTTACCCTTTACATTAAATCTTTACCTTTACTTTACTTTATTTTTTCCCTTTTTACGCTAATTTAATTTTCAAGATCGCTTTTTTGAACGAAAACATCAGGTTACGCCAAGGAAGCTACGCTGTGCGATTAACATCAAGTCGCTAATTCTATACGATTTTACACCAACTTACCTAGCCCCTAACCTACTAACTTCTACGTAAGCCAAAACTTTAAGATGGCTACCGCTAGCGTTTATTTTAAAGTCATTAACGACTCCGCTAGGAAAGAAATAATTAAAGCCCTAGAGTTAGTTTTTTTCAAGTATTATAATAAAGCGTTTCGTGGTACGATATTGACGAATATTGAATGGAAAGGCATCTGGTTAACTTTGTTAACTGTTATATTATCGACTACGATAAAGGTGAAGACCTTGACCGTAGCAGCTGTGTTTTTCGTGGATACTATGACTTATTCAACAACTGAACTATTAATAGATGGGAAAGAGTTTAAAAGGATATTAAGTTAAAGTTAAAGGAAAAAATTGAACAATGAGGGATTTATATGTTAAAGAAGAGCTTCGCCAAGTTGGCAGAAACCTTTTACCATTTGGTCCAGTTTAAAAAATACCCTAAAGACCCGCACCATAAAAGAAAGGGTATTAAAGAAGTCAGTCGTTTTAATACGAGTTTTAAGGGACCTCCCCATTATCTTTACCTAAATTAAGCCTTTTGACGCGTTAAAGATAAGGAACTTGTCAACTTTCTAGGTAGCTTAGCACCTTTATATAATGACATGTAGTACGTTTTTAGCGGTGGTAGAGCGCGCGAAGTAACAGTTGCTAACACGGTAAGAGGTATTAATGTTGTCGTTTTACATCAGTTAATTAAGTATGACCGCCAAGTTCTTAAAATCCTCTAAGCACTAATTAACCCTTAGCACATTCATCAGAATCGTCAGACTCCTTAAAGGCCTTTTTTTCGATAAGCTTATCTATACGCGCAAGCTTACTATAAGTCTTTTTATAGGACTTTACCCCTTAGGTTAGGCAATTGGAAACTACCCTTAATATTATATTTTGAAGGCTTTAAGGATTAAATTGCCAGGAAATATTGATAAAGATTGGAATAAATATTATGACCTACCCCCAGTACCTGTTAAAATAGTTAATATTAATTATAATTGTTTACTAAAATTGGCTGTTATTTGAAACGACGTAAAAAAGTATAATGGAAATTTTTAAAACCTTTTCTATACGAAGATAATACCCCTTTTTATCATTTGTAAGTTGATAGAGGTTCCTTATTTTGGTTTTTACTTATTATTTTCCGAAATTCTTATAGGATACGTTAAGAATTACTACCTAACCTTTCTTATCCGAGTAATTATTCGTCGCGAAGTTTACAACGGTATAAATAGTTATTTTACATACAACGTTCACCTTTCCTAAAAATATACAGATTATTGTAAGATGAATAATGATAATAACGAAAGAGAAGGAGGAGGAAATATCAATGGATATATTAAATTAAATGTTTGATAAGTTGATGTTGCGTCAGTAAGTAATAAAGAAACTTGACGTTGGTGAAGTTATACCGCGCGAGTATGTACGGGAAGCCGTTACGGGCGTTAGTGGGTTCGAATACGTTTTATAACGCCTAGATGCCACTTACAAAAGATTTTTTAAACTATTTCCGTTTTTTATTCGTAATTATAATAGTACGTATATCAAACTCGTTTGGTATATACACCTAAGCCAGCAATTTCTATAACGTAGATGAAGAGAACCTTATAGTGGTTAATTACGTCGATCATAAATATGGTTACGGGTGCCTTTAACGCCTAAAGTTTAGCCTATCGATCTTAGACTGGAGGTAATAGCTACGTTAGCTATAATAAGGTAAAGATTTAAACGAACCTGTAAACCGTACGAATTATCATCATAATAGTGGTAAGAAATTTTGGAGTTGTAGTAAGTTTAGCTATTAGTTTACTCTTTACCCCTCCGCCAAGCGAAAAAATTAAAAGGTAATATATTATATCCAGTATTATGGATATTATTATATACCTTCATAGATAGTATATTTAGGTGGCAGTACATTACGCTGTAAGGTACACTCCTATAGTATGATACGATCACGTGTCATGCTATAAGCTGTACTCTTGCAGAGTATATGATCACGTGACACGCTGCAGATTATAATCTCATACATGGAGCGGTCTAGAAGCAAGTATTCCAGAGTGGTATGCTCTGAGTGAGGGCTTATAAGCCCTCACCTGTAGTATACACCTCTGGATACTTCTTCTTGATAAAAATCATCATCTTCAATTATATTAGAATACTAATCATTCTGATTACTTTTCACAAACCTTATGTTCACGTGAATATTATAAGCTTGAAACCTTACCAAAACTGATCAGTAGCTGACTAGGTCGACTACAAACAGCCGAGGAAAAAAAAGATAGACATACGTTGAATATATATAGCAGGGTGCTGTAGCGGTATTAACTGCTTGTTCTTTAATACTACGACTTATAAGAACCATACAGGAGTGTGGAATTACACAGGAGCACCAAGAAACCCGAAGCGTTACAAGACTATAAGATCCGGAGTAACTTTGAGAAGATCAGCCCCGTTCCATCAACCATCAACTTACATTAGTGCTCCAAACGAGCAACCAGGCCCTTTTTAAAAGGGCGTCTTATCACGCATCGGACTACGTAAGCCAAATACCAAGTTTCGGAGCCCTTTATTGGGACCAACCGGATACCAGACCATGCAAGCCAAAACTACCAAGTTTCGGAACCCTTTGCTGGGATCCATCTGATTTTTACGAACCATTCGCTCTAGACAAGCCAAGATCGGTTACACACAAACAAACAACCCGATCGCCCTACCAAAATCGGTTACACACCAAGCAACCAACCGATCCCTCCACTAATTTCGGTCACGGCACGCCAATACGGACAGATCATCACACACTGGACCACACACTACGCCTCCCTATATACACACATACTTTACCCTACCCACATTATATTTTCCTTGCTTATATTCTCTTTACTCTGATTACCTTACCTACGTTTGCCCTGTTTCTTTTAAGTTTATTTAAGTTTTCCTAGCCGCTTGGCTAGTATAGAGTTACTAAGCGTTAACAAAACGTTCCTACGTTCGCTTTCTTTTTATTTTCATTTGCCCTGTTTGTTTAAGTTTATTTGAGTTTTTCTAGCCGCTTGGCTAGTGAAACGTTTCTACCCTTCACAAATACATGATAGCTCTACTAGTAATGGACCTAGCAAAAGCTAACGAATATATAGTTTACCTTTTTATATGTACGTCGTTCCTAAGTAATATCCTAAAGAATTTGGACCTTAACTTGTGAAATAATACGATCGAGGTTTTAGTGAAAGATTTGGATCCCTCTACGGTAAATACATATGTTATGAATATGATTTTTAACAATTGTAATGGTAAAATTAAAAGGCGCGACTTATTCAAAGATTTTAAGGAAGACTTTGTGGATTGGATACTAGATATGTGGAGAATAGTAGATGGTATAATTGCAAGTATCCTACGAGGAAAATTATGAAACAGAGGAATTAATATACCTGGTAGAAGCAATAGCCGCATCGCAGAAGCCCTGTTTGCAATGGCTCAGCTAATACAAATACCGAAGTGGACGGATTCCTAGCTACTACCTTAATAGAAGGAGGAGCTAAGTACAAAGTCCGAACCATAACCTCAAAAATAAAAAGGGTCAGACCTTAATAAACAGTCTGAGCCGTAAGGAGGAAAGAAACTGCCAAGTAAGGAAGGCCTATATGGGCCGCAAGGAGGAAAAGAACTGCCAGGGAATGAAGGCCTATATGTACAGTCCAAGCATAAGCCTCAAGACGAGGGAGGGCTGAAAAAGAAGGAGGTGAAGGAAGGCCTAGATATTACAAGCTTTCAAGAGGAAGAAGAGCTGGATACACAATTTCCAACCAACCACGAATCCCAAGTTCTGCCACAAATACAACTTCTAACCAAATACGAATCATAGGATTTGCCGCAAATACAACAAACGCACCGCTCGCTCATTTCAAAATCAGCTACGTTTATAGCACCTAAACCAATCGTATCGGCAGAATTTGCTACAACACACGAATCCGAGCTAATACTTTAGGAGAAGGAATGACCAGATGCTTTATACGTAACTAGGCTTCCGCAAGGAAACACAAACGTTTCTATCACTACAAAAACAAACTACTTACCTACAAAAACAAGCCACCGACCTATGAAAACAAGCCATCTAAAGTGATATATCGACACTGCTTTCACCTACGTGAAATACCCTGAATTACGTATTCAGAACATGTACGTTGCTTTTGACACTTGTTACGACTATCGACGTTGCGAGGAAGGTTATGTAACCTAATTCGCAATACCACTACTTTACTATAAGTAAAAGAAACGGAAGGAAAAAGAAAAGAAAAGAAGTTTTGCCTGGAACAATGACATATACCACTTTCATTACCAACCAGGAACGATAGTATATACTACTGTCACTACTAATAAGAATATCGTTACTATATAACTAATACGAACCGCACTAAAACAATACTGTTACTACTAGATTATGGATACGAACCAAAAATATACTGTCACTACTGGATTAGGAATAGAAACCAAAGTTATACTGTTACTACTAGATACAAAACGCATAAAGAAAGAAAAAAAAATTGCCTATATAGATATTATTATATACCTTTATAGATAGTATATTTAGGTGGCAGTACATTACGCTGTAAGGTACACTTCTGTATCATGATACGATCACGTGTTATGCTATAGACTGTACTCTTGCAGAGTATATCATAATGTGACACGCTGCAGATTACACTCTCATACGTAGAGCGGTCTAGAAGAAGGTATTCCAGAGTGGTACGATCTGAGCGAGGGCTTATAAGCCTTCACCTGTAGCGTACGCCTCGGGATGCTTCTTCTTGATAAAAATCATCATCTTCAATTATATTACAATACCAATCATTCTGATTACTCTTCAAAGACCTTATTTTCACATGAATATTTTAATTTTGAGACCTTACCGACAAGTATCTTATTACGTTGCAATAATTCTATTTAAATTAAATTACAGACTATAAAAGCGACGAAGCAATTAATGTTAACGATGACCCTAAGTAAATTAAATGACATGAAGATATAGCTCCCAGCTTAGCCTAGTAATTGACCAACTACGTATTTCTGTATCGTTTAGATGGTAAAGATCTTTACCTTTACCTTAATTAAGCCTTTAACTCTTTATATACTGTTGGTAGACCTTTATTATTGTAACTTAGTCGATTCGAATCACTGTGGTTGAAGTAATTGATGCTGCGTTAATATTGTTAATTGAGATGTGTTGGTTTTAAGTTTAGCAAACCACTAGCTAGTATACACTCTAATTTGTATAGCCAAACGCTTTGGCTTGTGCTCCACTTTGAAGTGGGCATCTACTGCATTGCACTTGCAGTATAGTCCCACAAACTACAGTTAATTTGCTGTACGTACAATCAATTTTACTATAAATAAAGTTGAGTTAACTCCACTGTATTTAACTGCAATTTTAACATTAGCGGCTTTTTGTTCTGTGCCTGTACACTAGTGTAGTTTGCCATGAATTGGTAGCAATCTTTGAAATCCTTCTTCAATCCACAAGCCAGTAACAAGCTAAAACCCTATCTATTCCAATGAATCTGAACTAAAATTAACATTGATTACGGCCTCTTGTGGCCCTTTTTCTCACCCCCTCCAAAACCTCCGTTCCTCAATTTCCGTGTATAAGTTTTTTGCTATAAACTTTTGTAAATCAGGTACGTCATCAATTTTATACCTTTTGCTAGTAGTTTTAATTACTTTAATTGCTACTTTTGTTATTAAAGTTACTACCTTGGCAGTCTTTAAGTTTGTTAGGACAACCATATTACTCTGCGTTTTGTGCCGGGCGGTTCACGTAGCCTTCGATTCGTACGGTTAGCGTATTACTATCTATTAACCTTTTAGGGTGTTATTAGGCGTAGCATTAGTTATAGCGTTAACGGAGTTATCTTTACCGTTGATCTACCTGAATTAATCGATTTCTCGGACTTCGTATACCTTCTTTAAAGTTATTAAGTTTATTATTAGACGTTTTTTATTGGTTATATCAAGTTTTGACAGGTATTCGTAAAAGTTTCGGGAGTTTGTAGAAATTAATATAGTTATCAACGTCAATTCTAGCTATTTAGGAATAATTCTTAGTGTGCTATTAATTATTATATCGATGTCAATGCCTGACATTATACTGTTAACTTTTAAAACCAATACGTTCCACTTTATACGTTTGTATTGAACGGATATCTAATATGTAAGGTTTCCGATAATTATAAATTACCCTTTCGACTTTTTCTTGCTAACATATATTATTTGTAAGCCGATTTACTATGTAAGCTGAATATTGTTAGTAAATAACCCGTCTGTAAAGATTATTAACTTCGTTTTCGTTAAATTTGCAAAACCTATATTAATTCTTTTTTCCACGTGGTCTATTTATCATTAAATCCACTTATTCAACCTATTAAAATACTCGTCTTATGGATCTTATACTTGTACCGTAATGGAAAGATCGTAAAATATTTACGGTTAATATAACGTAGCGATGTAAGTTATACGTGGCCTTTATTTGTGATATATTTGTAATTTTAGCTCGTTGGTATTATCGATAATCGTCAGACTTATAACTTTCTCCCTTTAAAGTCGACTAATATAAGTACAGGTTTCAGCCACAACACTATAAATGCGAATTAACGATTTATGAAAGTTTACTTATATGTTCTTTGCTAACGTTTTAATCGACTTACACTTTTAAAAACCTAAATTTTTAATAATAATCTGTTTCTCATTTATAAACTCAATATCTCCAAGTAAAATGATATGTTTATATTTTATATTCGTGATTCTTAAGGTTTTGCTCTTCATAATCAATAGATACGAGTTAAACATTAAAGTCTTTATACCTAACCTGTTTTTCAAGTGCGCCTGGTACGTTGGGAACTAATGTATGCCTACCTCGACCAATCCGTATAAAAGATTGATATAACGTATTACCGTGTTATCCAGAAACTTATCCCCTAGTTCTTTGGACAGTTTTAGTAGTATAATCCATTATAGATCGGTAGCAGATTACGTGTAAATTTGCGTAACGTCCCGGCCATTAAGTAAAAATTGGCATTTTACGCTAGAAGTTAAACTATTAGTAATTACGACGATTCAACGTTAGTTGATTTTCTTGATTGTAGACGATTAAGTAAGGATTTAATACTTACCTTTATTTCCGTAATTTCAAGCGATTAGCCTTGATTTTTCTTACGGCCGATTCTTACTCTTGCCCTTTATCTCGTAAACTATCTTCTATTGAGAAAAAGTAACGTTTCAACTTTTAAATTACATTAACTTTATAAATTATATAACGCCTTGCAGAAAAAGGCCGTCAATTTCCATTTAGTCGCTTTCTTTTAATAGCTTACCTGATATGTTAATAATTTGTTTGGCACGCAATTCAAAGGCAAGTTCTCTATTAGATTTTTTCATTTAAAATACACATGCCGTTATATATATTCTATTAGGCTTGTAGTCCTTATAGCCATCCTATTTTTCAGTGTGTATCCCCATCTTGAGTAGTCTTTTACGCCGTCGACGTTTCATTGACTTGTTAATGATCGACTCGAGAGGGTTGTATTAACTAATCCATTCAGCTCGGAGTTTATCGACGTTAGAATTTTTATCAGATTTAAGGGGGCGTTTTCATTGCTTAACCTTTGTATTCAAAAAGTTATAAAACCGTTAATAACTTTGATCACTACTTTTAAATTAACAGTATTCAAAATATTATACAGTCTATTTCATTTACTAGTCTTGCGTCACGTTAGGACTTTACTTTAAAGTATAAGTGATAATATGTTCATTATAAATAGTTCATTTCTGGTATTAGTGGTATCGTTAACCTGACAACGTGCCGTTTCCTTCCTTAATTTTTTAAAAGCTTTATTATATGTTATAACGAGTTTTTAAGTATTTAATAAGGGTGGCGATTCAATTATGATACGTAGGTAAGCCTCAAATTCCAGGAAAGTCAATGTAAATACCTAAGGTTAATAATATTTTTAAGGTCTTTTACCGCTATTAAAAGCCGTGTTTTTTAGTTTATAAAGCTTCTAATTTACAATTTAAGGATATTATAAGCCTTTAATAAAAAGGTATATGCCCTTTCGACCTTGCTAATACCCTAGTATACCTTGATAGAAAGCTATTTATACTAAATCCATATCGATTTAAAGTTAGTTTAAAAGTTCATTATAGCAAAGTTGGTACTGATATCGTAAACCAACACATTTGGTAGCTGTGGATATTTGTGGATATTATTATATATCCCTATAGCTAGTATATGAAGGTTACGTGTCAGTGCCTTACACTAAAATATGCACTCCTGCAGAGTGCACAATAACGTGCCACGCTGCAGGCTGCATGTATGTATGGTACGGCCCAGAAGGGAGATTATTAGAGTGTATAGCAGAAGGCCACTGCTCGTATAAAAGGTTTATAACCTTTTCTCCATGGCGTACACTCTCTGAATGCTTCTTCTTCCTCTCGTCCTTATCTATATTTACTACTAGAATACCAATCTTTACGATTACTCTTCTACTCTTTTACATTTACGTAAACAAGGCAAAAACCTTACCGACACTAATTAGTAACCGACTCGGTCGACTATAGACAGCTTAGACAAAAAGAAATTAATACAAGTTAAATATCTATAGCAGGATATTATAACGATCTCAACTATTTGTATTCTAATACTAAGTTTTTACAAGAATTAAACAAAATCTATATGAAAATTATAAAAGCAAAATAACTTTAAAATAGACAATTTTAATATGATATTATGAACCCTTCTTTGGCGCTTTATTTACTAAAAGCCTCGTTACGTTACTATTAACCCTTGTTTGGCGTTTTAACGTACCCGGACACTTTTCGGAGAGCATCCTATCACGTATCAGGTAATATAAATCAAAACCATCAAGTTTCAGAACCCTTCGTTATAATCCATCTCATCTAGATGCAATATCCAAACTTCTTACAAAACCTAAAAGCGGTTATAAATATAATATTCACACCGCTTACAAAACCTAAAAACGGCTACAAACGGAACAAAGAAATCGTTCATAGCTAATAAAATCGGTTATGACTCGAAATCCGATCCGCCTACTAATTATAAACCAAGACTTTTACGTTAGATCCAAACCGAGACTTTTACACTAGTGTCATAATTTAGATAGCGATTGGGTCAAGAAATGAGCCAGTATACAACTGCGCTACTGAGAAGCTTGAAGTCTAACACATTAGGCGGGGAACATCTCTTATGTCAGCCATGATGACCAATCAAAGTCACGTGATGGATCATGAAGGATCATAACGATCCAAAATGATTCAGAGAACGGGGGATCATAGCGATCCAGTATAATCCAACCAAGGACAGTATTGAAGACGGTATGAAAGATAAAGGATATAAGGATACGGTCAGCACGATGTAGATAGTATTTCCTTCATAGCTCTTCAGTTGTCAATCTAAGTATTCAGTCTGCATACCTAAATAGCCTAACGGCTAGTGATTATTCTACAGCACGAATAAACATCTTCTTGATATTACACCTTTATTACCTCTGCGACCTTACTGCTAATATGAACCTCCTGACACCTTCTATTTACTCACAGGTATTTAGTGTGATCATTACAACTGGATCCATACTCGAATACTTTCCCTTTCCCTCTTTTTTTCTATTTACCCTATCTGCCTTCCAATCGTTCGCTTTACACCACATATTTTAAGTTCAATACTTACGACGTTTGAATTTTCCTAAAAGTTTAACTGGTATAACGCTAGAAAATATTGACAAAACTAATTTAAAACTTTTAACCAATTTTAAACTATACTTTATTTACGTGTTATTGAAACTTTATTTACGCTAACAAACGCTTAAAGCCTTACTTTAACCGCTTTATAAATTTTATTCACTTTACATTTACGGCTTCATACTTTTTAACACAAATTATCCCAAACTTTAAACGTATCTTAATCCCACCTATTACAAGAAACCAATCATTTACATCACTTTAACATACCAAGTATAAACAGGAATCATTATCATTAACCGCACTAAAATACCTATAATTATAACCCTAACACTAATAACTCCGGAGAAAATTAGCGGTTACTTCGATCTTTTAGTCAAATATATGGAAATTAAAAAGGTTATAATATATGAAATACACTTGGGCCTTTATAATGACACTATCGATATCACAGTTAATAAATTAAACCTATATACGGCAAATACGTACATTTTAACCGTGATTTTTCTCTATTAAGAGAAAATCCAAGAACATTATATATTGGATGATTTTTATAAAATATTTTCGAATTGGATGTTAGGTATATTGCAAACGGTAAACATCTTTATTGCCAAATTTTTACGAATTCAACTGTGAAGTGAAGGTATTAATAACTTAACAGGTAGAAACAGCCGCTTTTGGAACAATATTGACTGCTGTTTTTAGCAGGTCAATTACAATACAGCTAATCAACTTTACTTACAGTAAAGTTGACTGTACTAACTGCAAATCTGTTGATTGTGGAGTGCACGATTCAGACTGGGGCACGGGCCAAGCAATTGGCCATACAAATTACAGTGAAGATCGGCTAGCGGTTTGCCAAACCTAGAACAATACAACACCATCTGACCACTCAATACTACTGTTACTTCAACCAATCTAATCGACAACATTGCAACGTCTAAAGCCTACCAACAGCCGCCTTATAAAAGCCCTATTCGAAATAACACGACTTATCGACCTACTAGATTAAAAGGATAAATTTATATATGAGACGGAATTTAAAAAAGTATATTACCTAACGGAATATAAAACCAGGTAGTAAAGGATATACGAACGAAACAGCAAAATAGGCATAATGAATAAATACAAAATGTAGGATGATCCGATACTATACCCGTACTTTAAATTAGGAATACAAAGCTCGAAGAAAAAGAGAAACGGTTACAATTATTATATATTACACGGGTATAATATATCCCTATACCGGTTTATATTATGAAAGGAAAAATAAATACTTCACCACTTTTTAAATTCGATTAATACCCCATTCGGCCCTAATAGAAGCGGTAAAAATACCGGAAACAACCCGCTTTATGAAATAATAAACGATACGAAACGTTAATACGTACCTTACTGATTAATACCCGCTAATTACAACCCTTACCATAACCCTTTACCATACTGCTACCCTATTAATAAAAACAACCTTATAAAGATTACCAACTTTAACAAGCTTTGGAAAAAGGATAAAAACTATAACAGTAAACCATACAACATACTAAGTAACAAAATAAGTGTAATACTTAACACATATAAAAGATTGGATATCGAACCATCCTACTTTTACGTTATCTTACCTGTTATACTATTTAGGCTAGTAAAAGAATAGTATATATACCACTTTACGTAAGTGGATATATTTGTAAAGTGTTATGATCGTTTAAAATTACACTTTTCTATAAAATTAATTACAAGCTTTACAATAGTAACTAGATTAATATAACCTGGAAATCCGCAAGGAATTAACGTAAAAACTTTAATAAAACCCCATAGATGCCACTTATCGCCTTATTAAAAAATCCGAAAGTGCTAGGAAGCCTTGAAACCGATATATAAAAGTAACAAACTATTTATATAAGTAATAATAAAAGTATATCGAGAAAACACATATTTCGACCTTATACAATTTAAACCTAAAAAGAACTTCGACACCCTTTATATAAGTTTTAAAATATCGTTTAAAACTTCCATACGCCGATGATAAAGCTTCGAAATAATATTTGTAACCGATGAAACTAAAAACGAAGGCTTAATTACTAAAGTAACCCTCGTTGAAACCATCTATTACGTCCTAAATCGAAGGTTCAAAGTATATCTAAGGCAAAATGAGGGACCTCAATATAACTATTAGAAAAACATGTATTAGTTAAGGAGCTCTGAAAATAAAGGGTAAAGTAGCTATTATCGAAAACGATCCTACGGTTAGGTATAAAACGTACCATAGCTACAATAATACTTACAAAAAGGTATATAAAATCCTACGAGTTTGTAAAAACGTTATATTATATACAATAAAATCTGCTACTAGTTTACTTACTACTTAGTATACGAGTAAATTCGGATTAAACGATAGTTTTAGGCTAATTACGTATTTAAAGACCGAATAAAATCTTATTTTACAGTATACGTAACCAAGTACAAAGGTGTAAAGGATAAGCTTAACGCTTACCCCTAAGAATACACCTTCGTTAAAAAAGACTTTGAAGGTAATAATGTTTACGTGCCAGCTTAAAACGATGAGACCGCCTAATGTATTTTTATAGGCTTATAAGACGCCTCCTTTTTATATAATATAGGTTTAAACTACGAAAATGGAATGTTAAACATATACATAGCGTCGCAATTCACGCTTTTAGATAGGTACGGCAAACGATTTTAGGGTATTATACTTAATACCGACGCAGTTGAAATCTTAACGGCAGGAAAACGATAATTCGATACGATCGCAGCGAAATTTCCAAAATTTTAACTCGACTAAATAAAAATATCGAAAGGTTTTATTTAGTAAATGTAAAGCTTCGTCGTTTGGGACGGTTGTTGTATACACGCGATTCGAATCGGTTAAGTTTTACGTAATAGACTTTAAAACGTTATTTTTATTTTCGTTACCTAACATTAATAAATTCTAAATGAAGATCTGAAATACAACCAATTAACTTATCCACGTTTCGAATAGCGTATCCGTATCGCTTCGACTTAAATTCTACCACTTCTAGTTTTTTCCCGAAATACATAAGATTAGGGATATCTACTTAATATAACTCGAATTTTGAATATTAAACCACCGATTCGGATATTTAATTATAAAATTATTTTTACAGCTTCTTTACGCTGCAGTTTATATAAATATAGGAAAAGACATATTTGAAGTTATTAAAAAGTTTTATTGTAAATGCTAATTACATTCACAAGCCTTACGACGGTTTAAGTTCGGCCTTTAAGACAACGTGAATCTAAACTACGAGGTAATTATCGATATCATATACTTAAATGACTAGCTAGTACTATATATCAGCGATGCGGTAATATAATTCCAAGCCTCCAAATTTACACGAGGCGTTTTCTTTACAAATTACTAGGACACTTTGGTTAACTACTAGTTGAACTTTTACTTGGGGCCTCTGAGCTGAATCACTTACAACGTTAAAATGGCCTTCGACTTCACTAAATAACTTACTAAAACTAGAATCGCCGGTAGCGAAAAAAAACACATACTAGTAGAAGTATTATAAGGTATTGATAATTGTAAACAGTATTATAAACTGTTTGAAAAAGCATATATTATATTATTGAAAAGGCTGAAGGGTACCAATTCTAAGGAATATATCTTACAAATAGATGTTAACGCCGTTAATAATACTTTCAGCCCGAGTAAGCTAATACCTACGCTTCTTGTTTTTAATATTTACCCAAGGATCTATATAGACTTTACATCATTACCAACCACAGGATAAAGGGCAAATGCTATAACAAAAGCTATGGTAATGTTACGTTCCCTATGGGCTAGGAACGACGTTTCAAAACGCTAGCTACAAGGAATAGCCTATGTAAAACTAACGTTTTTGACTTACTATTACCGTTAAAAGTCTTAATCCGGAGAATTTAAGACGCATAAACCAGTCTTTAAAGAATTAACGAATTTAAAGACTATAATATACTCGTTAATTTACTAACCGGTATAAATTAATCGTGTTAAATAATGGTATGAAAGTATAAAAGAAAAAAGGTAAAAAAGAGAGGCCTAAAACCGTATTACGACTAAAACCGCCAACGAATTTACTTTTAAAACGACGAATCCAATCCTCTTCCAATTTTATTACAATCCGGGAATGGTATATCTGATCTATTATCACTATATTAAAGCGGTTCGTTTATACAAATACCACTAATACCTCGTCGCCAGAGCCGCCCTTTTAACGTAAAACCTAAAAAACTCCCTAAAAACTTTTTTGTAAACTATTTTATTATTGAAAATGAAATGACAAATCGCGAATTTAGTTTAAATATTTGTTGCAGGGGTATTATCACCGTTTTAGGCGCTTCGTTCGAATAATTCACATAAATGGAAATTTCTGCCTTAGTCTAATAAGGCGTTTTTCGCTTTAAACGGTTCGACTGAATGGTTTACAACGCCTATAGATTTTTTTCCTACTCGCTTCATATACGAATTTAAGGATAAAACCGGAATATTATACAAATAATTGAGCCTAATTATAAAAGGATAAAACGATGATAGTAAAAAGGATACTATATTCTAATCGCCTATTTTATAATAAATTAACCACCTATAATTCTTTCTACCTATTACCTTTTTTAATACTTTTCATAATTTATATATTGAACTTAGTAACATCATATACACTCATATATAATTTAAAATACAGCTTGAATGAAGTATTTACGCTAATATATCTACGTATTTCAAAAGATACTACTTATGTAAAATAAGCTTACGTGTTATAAAACCGTTTGACAACTTGGATAAAACTAGTATTTACTAGTATAACACCTATTAAAGGCATTATAATAAGCGATTCGAAATAGTTAACTTAACTTTTAACCCGTTCCTATTAGTTCCAATAGCCTGTTTCAACGGCTTTATATTTACGAGTATATAAACGGACGATATACTAACGTTATGCAACGCATCGTTTCCCGTATTTAAAAACAAAAAGCATTTAAAATCCAGCTTAAAGTCAAAACCTAAAACGTACCTAACATAAGATTATATAATAGTCTTTAATAACGTTACTAACATTTTTCGAGATGGTGTTTTAGGCGTTACGTAAAAAGGGTAGTTAAATAAAGTTGCCTATATCGTTTTGGATAGCGTAAAACGGGCTAATGAATACAAATGAAAGCGCGTATGTTGCACTTAGGTTACTCTAGTAACACAACCAAAAGCGGTATTCGACCATTCGATTGCTATATAGTACAAAACTACCCTGTTAAACAATATAAATAAGGCGTATAATAAACGGCTAACGTATTAAATATGCAATGAAAACCGCGATTTATAATTTATACCGTTGAATATATGTAATATAAAGCTATTTGTTTTTATTAACGAATTTTCCGCTAATTATAATGCTTAAAATTCGTGAATAGGCGTCGTTTTAATTTTCGGTAACAAAATACCGGTTCGATATTGCTTCACATTTTGTAAAAATATGATTTATTTAAGTTTTATTAAGTATAAGCGCGTTATAGAAAGCTTTATAGCATCTGAAATTTATATAATTATTTAATTATTTGATTCGGAAATTATTACGGCGATAACAGTCTTGATAATTATTTTTCATTTTAATTCAATACATATCTCTTTTCTTATATATATTAACTCCTTTTCTTTTTATGAATATGTGGTTAAAATTAGTATCACGAACGAAAAACTTTGAATGATCGATATTATAACCCTACATAATTTATATAAATGATAGGAAATGAAAAAAAACGAAATGAATAGATGAAAAATCCAACCCAACAGATATAATAACCGAAAATACCACAAACGAAATATTGAAAGCATTTATATAGACTAGTATACTATTCATTAGTATTATTAGAAAGGTTTTACAACCCCAATAAGACTAATATTATACGTTTTATTCTTACTTTTATTTTTCGTTATTATATTACTTTTAACGTTTTAAAATGATTCGAAACCTAATATCTACGCCGCTCCCCGTATTATATCACGGTTTACAACTTATACCTATACCGCCTTTACAATTTTTACCCCAATTAGGATCTATTATTTCGCGCCGCTTTTAATATACTATTACTTTTCGTTTTATATATTTTGGTATTATTAAGTGTCTTTACTATTTATTCTTTTCTGTTTAAATCTACGATTTCGCACCACTTTTAATATACTAGTACTTTTTATTTCATTCATTTTAAACTTACTTTATTTTTCAAATTCATTACTTAAATCAAGATTTCGTCGTAAAATTTAATAACATTTTTATATTACGTATTGTACTGTAACTAGATGCGTCGATCAGACTTAAAGGGGAAACTATTTACTATTAAAATAAAAGGGAAAAGACGACGTCGTCGCGTCCTACCTATTCTCTTCGTCGCCTTCTCTCTTTATGTTAGCGTCACCGCCATTACCGCTATCGACGTTGCCATCGACGCTACCGAAGAGGTAACCCCATGCTTTAGGTTATATGCCTCTAGAAAAAGGCGTGGGGGGGGGGGTACCCTCCTTACGGCAACGCGAAATAACGTCGTTAAACTTGCTTACGTAATACATACGTAAGCTCCGCTTTCAGGCGGTAATGGTGGCTGCAGACTCTTTAATCCGCTGGTTAACGTATGTTAATAATTAGCATCGGCTTATTTTAGTTATTTACGAACGTGGTTATTTTTTAAAACACTTTAAATATCAATTTTTTGAGACAAGGAATTTTAGAAAACGGTTAAAACTTATTATAAAGCCAGCGATAGTGCAATACGACTTTTGCCTACGGCTCTAAAACCAACGTAATGGAGGCGTATCCGCTGCGAATTCGTTCGTAACGGTGATAAAGTGTTAAAAGACCCCGTTTTCGTAATAATAGTCAAGAACCTAACTCGCGTCCGCGAATGCGATACATGGTACGTAGGTTGTATTCATTAACGGCCTAAGGCTACAGAGTTAGATACACTGTTTCAACGTTTTACACATTAAAAAGGCTTCGTAACTTACCCTAAATATACGTAATTCAAAGAGGCGGAAAAGATTCACCTCCAACTCCTTATCTCAAGGAATATTGAAGGTAAATAAATAGGTGGATTTAATAAAACAAACTGTGGCGTAGCTTTACCAAAACACGCTCATAATGCAAAGGATTCCCTATGAGTAAAAAGGTTTTTACTCATGGGGAAAGGATAAGGTTTATAACTTTAAAAGCTCCTTATTCCTCCCCTTAAAAGCTAAGGGAGAAGGGAGAAGGAGAGGAAGGAGGAAAGGGGGTAGTAACGTAGGTAGCGGTGGTGGTGGGCGGCGAATCCGAGGTCGAGGCGGCGATAAAGGAGATAGTACTTAAGGAAGGGGAGTTATTAGCGGTGGCAGTGGTAACAACAGCAGCGATTGCAACGCGTCGGCGCTTGCGCGCCAAACGGCGCCTAATAATCCTGTTTTTTACGCGGCATTTGTTGAAAAGCATGGTTGGTATATAGGGATTGGTTAAGTAACCTACTCATCTTAGCGGTTTAGAATAGTTAATTAAAACGGAGAATGAAATTAATTAAAATGATAACTTACATTAGCTTTATATGTGCGCCATTAAAATGGAAAAGAAAAAATGTGTTACTCAAACCGATAATAATATATCTTTTTATACTAACCTAAAATACATACCGGTGTAATTACCCCTATGTAATCAACCTTACAGCACCCGCACAACTACACCCTTATCAGAAATAACGAAAACCGCTATTAACAACTATAATGCTACCAATTATGTACAATAATCAGACCCTTACTATAATCACTACCGCGGTCAGAAACTTTTAATTCCAACCTTTATAATTGGTACTACAATTATAATATTACTATAAAACTATGGATACGAATTCGTTACAACTATATTATTACTAATAAGTTACAGATATAGACTGTATTACAACTATACTGTTATTACTGGGTTATAAGTATAGAAAGTACAAAAAAGAAAGAAAAATATTACCTATATAGATATTTGTAAATGTTATTATATATTCTTATAGCCAGTATACATAGGTTAGGTAGCAGTGCACTACACTACAAGGTGCATTCCTATAGAGTGCACGATAATGTGTCACTTTGTAGGCTACATACATGCATGGTACGGCTCAAAAGAAAGATTAGCAAAGTATATGACAGAAAGCCAATGCCCGGATAAGAGGTTTATAACCTCTCCTCTATGGCGTACACTCTTTGAATACTTATTCTCCCTTTCGTCTTTATCTATCTTTACTACTAGAATACCAATCTTTATGATTACTCTTCTACTCTTTTACATTCATATGAATTAGGTAGAGACCTTACCGACAATAGTATAAGGTACGTGTTAATTTATAAAACACATAATACTTCCTACGTTTCCCTCGTTATAATGGTATCAAGGAACTTAACACCGTAAAAAGTTGTAATGTAGTCTATAACATATAGTATTAGCTTATCGTCCAAGTAAAAGACGTTTACGAAAACTGTTGAATTAAAGTCTTAATCTTTTTTAACGTAAATTTAAACCTTAGGAGGGTTTAAAAGTATATTTTGTAATAGTAGAAAAGCCATTTAATTACTTTTAGCGCTAAAAAGTCAATATTTTCGTAACCAACTACCTTTAGGGCTTTTTAAAGTTTATTAGTCGCCGGATAGTTAAACCTATAAAATAATTAAACAAGTTCTGCTTTCGTTAAGTTTAACTACTAATTTTAGCCCTTGAAGGTAAACCCAACGATACTCCTATTTAAAACTAAGTAGAAACATTTTTCCGGTTTAGACTTATGCTAGATCGTTAATTTAAATGTTAATATTAACGCCAAGGTTTTTAAGTCTTTAAGAAAAATATAAAATGGGGTGAGTAATTTTAAAATATGGAAAATAATGGGGTGGATAATAAGTTTAACCGTTGTCAATCCTTGAAAATATAGCTTTTTCTAGTGGTAAAGCCAACCTTTGCTTTATCAATATCCGGATGGTTAAGTTTCGTAATAATATTAGTATCTTTTCGCAACGCGACATATTATAAATAACCTACTATTAAGTGCTGTTCCGCCCATATTTCTAGAATAATCACCTAAAAGACCTGCTTTTTATAGCGATTTTAAATGGTCAAAAGGTATATAATGCTAAGGTTTTTATTTTTGTGTTAGCAGTAGGGGTTTTTACCAGTAAGATGATACAAAAAGGTGTAGTCAGCGAGGTATTATGTTATTTCCGGGCCAGTACTAGTATCTTCGTGCCAACTGACAGCCTTTGGCTTATTTTCCTCCTCTTTAACTTTATTTTCTTTAAACTATGTAATTTTCTTAACAAAATCCCATATAAAGGTGAAAGGGAATTGTATATAGTACATTACCTATTTTAATTTACGTTCGGCAGCAGTGTAACGTATTAATTAACAACCTTATTTACTGTAAACCCAGTATCTCTTAGTATTTCAAGTAAACTTTCTAAACAAACTTAAAGACTTTAAGGAAAAGGAATACCCTCTTCCTTAAATAAAGGTCTGAGGCTTCCATTAACCGTATTTGCAAGGCCTTCTATATCTTTAGTTAATATAGTACGTGTGAAAAGGGTCTTTTTTCTCGTTACTAAATTCCGGAACTTAAGGGTATATATTAGTCGAATTAGAGACTTGAGTTGTTGCAGTCGTTAGCGAAAAACGCAATTGGCTAAAAAAAACCTTCGAAAGTAGAATTTAGGTATTAAAGGGCGTATTCGAACTCCTTTTAGCCCGTAACAACCTACCAAACCTATTAGCATAAAGTTTCTTTGCCAGGTTTTGCTTTTCCTATTACTTATTGGTAAAGTATTAGTTTATTAAGCATTTGATTAATGAGGTCTATTTCACTTTTCGACTCTTTTTTATAATCCAATATGTAAAACTATTGAATAATACTCCAATCAGTTTAGTATTAGGTAAAATCAATATCGTATCCGAAGTGACTCTTTAACTCATTATAGATTTCGCGAAAGGAGGAATAATTCGTTAGGTACCAGAGGTAGTAATTCTCGGCTTAGCCGGAAAGAATACTAGGAAATAGAGATTGAAAACCTGGCATTTTAACCCTGATTTAGCGGCAGATATTAAAAAACGAACGTAACTTGATGTGGAGGCGGTTATGTGGCTTACCGTTATACTTTTTCTTTCTTTCTAGACTTTAACGAACGAGGTAATTTCCGCGTAATCCGTATCCACTATGAAAACACATCTAGGGTGAGGGGTAATGTACTAGTCATAAAGGCTTTTTAAGTCCTTAGGCTGATACCAAAACTAGTGTTAGTAGGTAGGATAGTTACCTTTGGCTGAGTTTAAAAGAAAAAAGCTAGTGGTCATACCTATAGTAAGCTTGCGTATAAATTCAGTTCACCCTTCATTTGGCTATTAAAATTAGACGTATTAAAGGGCTTAAGAAAAGGGCATTTAAGTGTTTCTGACGCAGAGAACTTATTAATAACCATTTTGGTATTAAGGAGTATGTCGAGATTCCTATTCAATTGACTGGTAAATTTAAGGGCTTACAAAGCGTAAGTTAATTGATTCTTTAGGTTCAATAATATTAGCACGTTGAGAATATCGAACGATAGGGTTTAAAAAACTTATCAGAGATTAGGCAGGTCCTTATAAACGTATGTAAAGGCGTTAAAGATTATTTTTGTTAGCAATTCCTTTACCCTTAACTAAAGTCTATTAGTGGTTTTCATCCGTAGCGTATTTTTCGAGTTGGTTGGTAAGATTACCCTCTTTCTTTTTGTTCGTAAGGAGTTTGACTCCTCGGCTAAAGAGTTTAATCTTTATTTTCGTTTTGATTTACTTATCTTCCTTTTTCCACATATCTCAGTTTTAATTACAACAATATTTTTAAAAATCGTTGAGGGCTATAAGTCCTCGATTAATTCCGGTAAGATTTAATTCGAGAACGAAGCGGCTAATTACGTTAGTGAAGTATTCGGTTAAAGATTTTTCGTCGGTATTTGTATACCAAAGGTCTTTGTTGTAATTCTTTTCGAAAATACAGCTGAAAGCTTTAATTAGTTCCATAATAACAGGGGTGGTAATAGTTTCAATTCCAGTAAATTTTGAAGTTATTGTAACATCAATTCAAAGGTAGAAAGAGAAAAAGGATAGTGTTGAGTAGTAAGTCATAAGTTTCCCTTTAAAGTTAGTATAAGTTTAAGGTTTTAATAATTAGTCGTTTTTACAATTTGCAATATTAATACCCGTAATAATAGTAGCTGTAATAATATTAACTTAGCTATTAGCTAACCTGCCGATTTCATAATTTTTGGAACATTTAGAAGGTTGATTTTAACGTTTTTCAAGAGGATTAATAAAGATTTCTTGATGGTTTTAATAGCGATATCGACACCAACTTCTGAATTACCTCGAAGACAACATAATTTAGAAACCTTCCTTACGTACTACCGCAAAGAAGATACAGTATTATAGTGGCGTTTCGCAAAAACCTTTCACTTCCTTTGGCTAGACAAAGTGTAATAACCAGAATGTAGCTTGTTCTTTTACCCAGCTTATTCATGCTAAATCTAATAAACACTGATTAGTGTTGGTAGGATTTTATTGTTGCAACGTAGTCGATTCGAATCACTGTGGTCGAAGTAACTGGTACTTCGTTAATATTATTTATTGAGATATATTGGTTCTAAGTTTGGTAGACTACTAACCGGTCTTCATACTAATTTGTATGGCTAAACGCTTTGGCTTGTGCCACACTTTGAAGTGGACACCTACTGCGCTGCACTTGCAGTGCAGTCCCACAAACTACGGTCAATTTTAGTACCTACAATCAACTTTACTTTAAGTAAAGCTGACTTGACTGCACTGCATTTAACTGCTATTCCAATATCTACCTTGAATTTTCGCAATCATTACGCGAATTATACATTTTCAGGTATTATAGCAGATATAGGGGTAATAAGGTACTTAATATGAGGTTATTCGTAATACATTATATTATGGAGGGAAAGTAATACGACTACTGGCATTAATTGTCGTGATGTTATTAAGGCTAAAGTTAGCCTCGGATAAGGTGATTGATCATCTTTATTGGAGATAACAGTAGTTTAAATTATTATTAGATCGATTAAGTTTTGTATTTTCAAGTTTTTTATCCTTTTACTTTTTATTAGAGGATATAAAGACCCTGAGAGTTAACTTTAACGTTAACGTCGACGAATTGATTTAGAATGGTTAAAGGTCTTCCCTCGTTTCTAGTATGGGTACTTATGGTTTTATGTTTAAGGTTTGAAGATAGTGATATTAAACCTAACGAAACTTGAAATGTATTAGTTACACCGGCGTTTTAATTACCTAGCCATTAACGGGTTGTATAAATTCTCCAAATCCGTGAGATAAAAAAATATGGAATACTTTGTTTTAAAACTTATTAAAGAAATTTGTTACTATTGTTAAATGTATACCTAAGCTCTCCAGAAACTTAAGTTTATATTGAAAGACTTTAAGAACCTTGATTCTAAGTTTTTTTTAATATGTTTTACTTAAATAATAAGTCTTTTTTTATACTGTTAATTCTGAAGCCTTTTTTACAGTGTTAACTTTTTTAAGGTTTTATTGATAAAACATACGTGGAAAGTATTTGGGATGCTATATAGTGATACTTACCTAGGCTGACTTAACGTCGTCGTTTATAATGTTGGCATTAACTCTACGGCGGCAAAGTTTTAGGAAGATGTTAAGATAATGTTTATTTAGTATAAATAGGTATTTGTAAAGGTTTACTAAAGTATTAGGAAAGTTAACAGGGTATATATATTATTTTGCTGAGCGTATAATATTTTTATGTTGGAAATTGGAAGCTTTATGGATTCAAAAGCACGCCTTTACATAGCGGTAAAAGAGTTTAACGATATTGTGGCCCTAACGGCTTATTGCCAATGTTGCTAGTCTTTAGATCATATCTACGTTTGACGAGTGAATCTCCACTACCAGAAAGTACCTAGAGATAGATCGCGACTCACAGCAAAGTATTAAAGGAATTACCAAACGAATTGGAACGTTTTTAAGTTAACAATATCCTTAATATTGCAAACGGCTTTATAATAATCAATGTATTTGCTTTGCTTTTACAAAGCAAAGTATTGGTATGGCGTTAGTTAGGTAAATGAGAGAGTCTATGTAGAACTTTAAGTATCGCTAACTGTAAAGTAGTTGTTAAAATTGTTAACGGTCCCGTTATTTCTCGTATTATCTAGGTTTCACTTTATACTAGGGCTATTAATGAGAAAAACCCTTGATTCAAACGGCCGAACCAATATAATTCTTTTTTACTTATAATCGATAAGCTGATAAAACGCCGCTAGTGTTATAACCCAAGGACCAACTGCAGGCAATAAAACAGGCCATCGGTTGGCTGTGCTATTAAGAGCCTGATGTCTAACACATCAAGCGGAGAACATCTCTTATGTTAGCAAGCCAGGGTTATGGTTAACGCACGGACGCATAGGATATATTAGATATGTTGCTATCCAAGCTATCCAATACTGAAGATGGTATGAAGGCACGGATATATAAGGACACGGTCATCATCACACAGATAGTATTTCCTTCATAGCTCTTCAGTTGTCAATCTAAGTATCCAGTCTCAGTATATTCTGAATAGCCTCACGGGTTTTGATCATTACTTGCACGGTTGCGATATTGTTGACTCAGTACCTCTGCTACCTTTTTGATAGCATAAACCCTCTAACACCTTCTTTATACTCACGGTATTTAGTGTAATCATTAAAGCTAGCGCGGACAACCCCCGAAAATGAGGAATATTAAAGAGGAAGAAAATATACCGGATCGTATTTATAATACTATTTAGTTAAGTAGGAAAAAGAAGGATAACAAAAACTTAGCATTAAAGCTTAGAATACAAAGTATTATTGAAACCTTCAGTAGAATTTTTAGAGAAATTAATAAGGTTGATATTGAAGGTTTACTAATTTGAAGAGTCGTATAATTCGTGTCGAAAGCTAACTTTAACTTTTAAAACTTAAATATTCCGATTTTTAAGTCGAGATTTTTTTATAAGGTTAAGGGTAAAACTACGGGACCTCCGTCCGAAAAATTATATTTAATTCCTTAAGGATATGGTAATGAAGATGAAAACTGGATCCTTACGTAATTGATCATAATTTACAAAATTACCTAACATTTAGTAGTCGTTTTCGTAGAAAATTTGGTAAGTTAAACTCAAGGCAAGTTTAAATTTAATTGTCGATATATAACGTAGATTTATATTTAATTAACAATATATTTATAACAGATTGTACTATTAGAAGTTGCATAGGAACTATGGATTATTTACTCCTTAAAGACGGTAATACGATATATTAAGCCTTTGGTCGGAATCGGTAAAACAGGCGTCGTTTGGTTCCCAACCTAATAATTACATTTTGAATTATGGTTAGGTATAAAGTTTTCGATATACAACTCGTACCTAATAGTAGCGTAAGAGAAAGGCTTCGAATTATTAAATGTGGAAATTGATGATACGTTTTTCGTTGGAACGGCTGACTTTGTAATATCGGAACAGAAGTTGATTAATGAATTGAAGTTTTAAAATTGTAAGCCAGTTACGACGTTAGTAAAGGGCAGCCAACTTAATTTTTATAAATCCTTAATCCGTATACTTGGCGTTAATGCCGGCTTTAGCTTTTGTTAGAAGGATTAAAGTATTGATTTGGTAATAATCGATAAAACTAACGTAGCTCAAGCTGAACAGTACCTAGAATAGCGTGCCCATAGTAGCTATATTACCGCCTTGTATTGATATAATACCTTTTACTATTTGTTTATCGCGGCATAAGTATAAAATATAACAGGTAACAACTTTGACCGGTGAAATGGGAGATTTAAGTGGTAGATACGAAACTTGGACCGAGGGATTTATGTGGGTTTAATATTACTATCGAAGGTAAAATTGATAATCTTTACGGACGGGTTCTTTGTAAATAACACCGACCTATTTTTATATATTGGCTTCCTAATAACCTTAATTGTTGGTAAGGTTTCAGGACTATAATATTCATGTGAACATAAAGTCCTCAGAAGAGTAATCGTTAGATTGGTAGTTGTAGTATAAAAGATGATTAGGATAAGTCAAGAAGAAGCATCTAGAGGTGTACGCTAAAGGTAAGGGCTTATAATCCCTCTCTTAGAGCGTAACACTCTGGAATACCTGCTTCTAGACCGCTCTATGCATGAGAGTGTAATCTGCAGCATGTCATGTTATCATATACTCTGCAAGAGTACAACCTGTAGCATGATACGTGATCGTGTCATGCTACAGGAGTGTACCTTACAGCGTAATATACTGTCACCTAAATATACTATCTATAAAAGTATATAATAATATCCACACTGAAAATAATGATAAACTGAAGGATCAGTTTAGTATTATCGGTAGTCTAATTTACTGGACCTTTATTTAATATAAAAGAATTACACTAAGTATGTTAGCTTTAAATATCTACAGTATAATAACAGGTTTCGATATAAGCATAGCATTATAGGAAACCTTCAACTTTATTATCAGGTATCTAAAGATTCTTTTTATTCCTGTAGTAATTTATACCAATTCGAAAAGACTATTCGAATGCTTTTCGAAACTCGGAACCATTAACGAAAAACGTCAGATAATCGATGTAATAGCACTTCGCAAACCTTACAAAGGGAGGGGGATTAATTAGTTCTGATAAATTTACTAGAAAAAAAATTCTACTAACGTTATAACGAAGGTATCGTTAAATAAAACCCTTAAGAGGTTTTTAAATAGTAACAGGTGAATTATATGTATCGAGGGCTACATTAATCGGCTGCCCGATAAGGCTAAATTATATGGAAGTAGTTAGGAATATGCTGGCAAACTGGGAAATTGCCAAGGGATTAACGATAACGACTTATTTTATTAGCTGGGCTAAAGTGAAGACTTATATAGGCATGTGGAGAAAGAACCTTTTGTGGGAGTCGATAAAGTCGAATTTCGAAGCTGTGGGGCAATTAACGGAAATTGGGGTTAATTTAAAGGTTAATATGTGTAATTCGATGTGGAAGTTAGTTGGAATTAACAGGGTTCTGGCTAGTCAATGAAGTAGTGGTTTAGCGTTTACCGGAAAATATTGATTAACTATACTGGTGTATGTATACAAATTGAAAATCTGAAAATATTGTAATAGTAGTATTTACAATATAGTAAGTTAGTTTTACTTACAGTAAAGTTGATTATACTGACTGCAAGTTAAGTGTATTGTATTGTGTAGGCCTATTATATTAGCTGCAAAGAAAGTACAGTATCCACCCACTTCACACAAGGGCACGGGCTAAGCAATTGGCTATACAAATTACTATGCAGACCGGCTAACGGTCTGCCAAACCTAGAACAATACATTCATCACTTGACCACGCAATACTACTGTTACTTCGACTAATCTAGTTGACAACGTTGCAATGTCTAAAGCCCTACCAACTAGTTTAATATAAACCCTAATTACGAATTTTATGATAGGAATGGAATGGCTATCATATAGGAGTTAATAATGAATTACCGTAATAACGTAAATAATACTTTACAAAAAGTATTCACTACTTTGTTAGCGAAGTTGAGAAAGTATTAAATAGTGTTTGAACCAGAGTATAAGAGCGATAAACTGTTTATTTAGGTATTGAAAAAATATACCATAGAAATCCAGATGTTAAAGGCTAGTTCCTGGATAGTATTTACCAGGGATTCAACCCTAGTAGTTATTTAAGTTCCTACAGTACTTTGGAGCAGCTTGGGAGCTGTATGGGAATACATTTCCACACATTACTTGATTGGATTGCACTATCTTTCCTAGTTTCGCAACAGCTCCCTAGTAGAGGTTTCTCCTTTTTCTTTATCAAGGTTTATAAATAAAATCCAATTACCTTAAGCGATATTTTTGGCTTCAATCATGTTATATATAAATTTTAATCACTTTTCCTATGGTATTTTAGCAGCTTGTTAACGGAAACAACGTAGGGTTATATTATTGTCCTTCGGCTTTTCGAATCTGAACCCTTAAACCCTGAAACATTTTTTCGATATACGCGTTAGGTAGTAGCTTCAAAACGCCTTAATAGCTTAATATAATTACTTTCAGGCTTAAAAAAAACGTTTTACCAACGTCTTACCAACGTCTTACGTGTAGAACCTATCGAGCGAGATTAGGTAGTTTAAAAGTACGTTTTATATTTGGAATAACTAAGCACCAACGTATTAAACGAATCAATCAATATCATGCAATAATTTAAAGTTGTTAATATGCCTACGTCTTCAGGACGATACTACCCCTAGAAGGTTTTCTTTACGTAAGTTGCAAACGACGTAACTGTTACGCCGCTTTTTATGAAGAACCGTGTTAACTTCTTAAACGACGAAAACTCGAACTTTTTCAACTTCGACTACAATATTGGTGTTTCACTCAAAAGGCGTTAACGACCTAAATATCAACAACTTAACTAATTGTTAAAATTTCCGGTATTAAATTACGATTTTTAATATAAAAATTTATAATGTTACATAAGTTACGTAAAAGCCAGAAGTTTATTAGTACCAAAAAATATTTTTACATTACGTTCCAAGAATTGAAAGGCGTCACAAAAAACGCTATAAAAATCTATTATGCCCACGGCAACGACGGTGGCATTAACGACTTCAATGCCTTTATAACTATACTTTGAGCCCATTACTACGATCCTACCGCTGCTAAAACCACTATTACTCGGTTTACGGGTATAAAATAAGGAGTTTGCAGGCGATTTTACGTTTTTTAAACGTTTAATAGGCTTTGCTTACGAAAGTTGGCGATATAGCCTAGGAATCTATCGTTAAACTCGCTATATTAAAGAAAATCGTTAATAATATATAAACTAATGCGTTACTCCCCTTCGATATACCCGTAAATTACAACTAATGTATCGTTCGAGCTTAATCTATCGAAGGACTACTTTATAACTTTCTTACTCGTTATGGCGATATTAACGTTATTATTAAAATCGTCTTACATAATGGAAATAATAGTAACAATGTACACGTTCGTAATAGCCAGAGAGACGTTATTATAATGTGCGTAAATGCTTTTCGAGCCGCTCCTAAGCAATAAGCCGCCTAGTTTCATTAGTCGGAACTTTTCCATCGTGAAGATCTTAGGCTGTGTTAGCGGTACGATGAAAACGGTTATCGTATCCTTACTTACCAATTAAACCCAGCTTAACGCCTAAGCTATTTTAATGTTAAGGTTATTATAGAATTCTCTTTATTTTAGCTGAAAATCTTATTAACTTTTCTGAAGGAAAAGCGTAACTTATTTATATAGTTGCGTATAAGGGTTAACAGAACTTTAATTCGATTTGGTGACTTCGTCCTAACGTTTAAATAACTTTCCGTTTCTAGTAAATTTATTTTGTATCTTTTTATTTTATCCACATTTTAGTAAATATGCGTTATAAATATTATAATGTCGCGAGTAAACAGTTTACCAACCATTTGAAATTATCGTGTATCTCTATTCCACCTTGATAATTCAGTAAAACCACGTACCTTGTACTCGGCTTTTCCTTACGATTTATTTTAAGAACCTTTTTAAATATCGACTTTAAAGGATACTGTTACTGGATATAAGCTTATATTATCTTATATTTGTGATACGGCGTTATTTTGTGTAAACTTCAAATAAAGTATTAATAGATTTCTTACGTCGTTCCGAAGTAGGTTTTACTTTTATAACAAACTGCTAACCATCGCGTTTGGAAATAATGGTTCGAGCCTATACAAAAGACGTTTAAAGTGGATGGTACCGCTACATTTTACGCTATTTTACGAAAAGATTGCAATAACCGAGCTGTTATTACGCGGCTAATCGTCGTTTCCTTCGAAAATATTAACAAAATACTCGTCTTAAAACCATTCATTTCCGTTAACAACAAACTTTCCAACGTTTTTAAAAAGTTCGCCCCTTTATTTGATAAAGCCCTTAGCGATAAACTGCCCTTTTATCGATTCGAGGTAAATGACAGAATCGTTCTTCATGCCAATAAGCAGAGCTAACCTTTAAAGGTTTCGTAAAGATTATTATACGTCATATCGCGTAAAGAGCTCCTTAAAATACAAAATACGTTAACCGAGTTACTAGACTAAGGCTATATCCTAACCAGAAGATTTTTAACGGGTACCTTCATACTTTTCGTTGAAAACCCTAGGGGTAACATACATTTTTATATTGATTACCGTCTACTGAGCGTTATTACATAGATAGATCGTTTCACGTTGATACTGATTAAGGAGACATTTGTAAATATTTTCAAAATTAAGTAATTTGTCAAGTTTAATATTAAATTTATTTTTACCAGTTCCGTATCAAAAAGGGAGATAAGTGAAAGTCCGCATTTTGTATACGTTTTGAACTTTTTTAATAGCTTATTACACCTTTTGGTTTTTCTAACGCGTTAGTCACCTTTTAATAGTATATTAATGATTTGTTACACTTTTTTCTCGATATTCTCTATTCTAGTAACTTCAACGATATTTTTGTTTATTCGAATAGTACACATGACGATAATAACATTAAAATGAGGTAAGATTTTAATGCTTTAAACTTTTCGAAACTTAAAATCAATATATCTCAATACAAATTTAGCGTTCAAAAAAACTAAATACCAAAGATTTGTTATCATTATTAACGTTGGTATTTGTATAAATCCTTGAAGAGCTACGAGTTATCTAGGAATGAATATTTTTCATGTTAATTTTAAATATATAAGGTTTTTATAAATCTGTCAACTTTTACTAGTATTTTAACCGCGGTTATTTTACGATAATCAAACTGTTATTTCAGCTCACTCGTAAATACACCTTTTTTCCTTTTGGGACTTGAGGAAAAGGCCGTTTTTAAACGATTTGAATTTAATTTACTTTTCGCATATGCATTCGTCAAATAAAACCCCAACTATAACACCTTTTTACAAGCTGAATATTTGGGTTAGACTTAAGTAACTTCCTTTTTCAAAGCGACAACCGCGGTAACTTACGCCCAACAATGTATTACTCCCGTCGTTAATCTCCGGTTTAACATAATAAAGAAATCAATAAGAAGGAGATAATTGGGATTTTAAGTTTTTGAAAAGTATTGAACGTGAAACTTCGTGATACGATACGCCTTTTTACGATTTTAATAAACTATAAAAACTTGGAATACGTTATAATTACATGACGGCTTTTCAAATAATAGGTCCGTTGATTAAAACGATTTTACTAATTAGGCTTCCGGTTAGTTTATAATGAGAGGGTGAATTATACATTACGTGATACGTTGTTTCAGAGAAATTAAAATATTTTAAAGTGCTCTTTGGACTTACCCCTTTTAAGCTGAAAATTCCAATTATTATATTCCGAATGATATGTTCTCAAGCGTCTCTCACGTATATATATTTTCCGGTCAATTGTTACCAGTAAGTTCATTTTAAAGGGTCGCTAACCTTTTACTAATATTATTTTTTAAAGGTGTTGAAACGCCATTATTATATACGATACTATTTACCTCCGATTAGTTTTTATTATACGTATAGGTAATTGATGTTTCTTTATGGATATTTGCATTGACAACGACCAGGTGTTGAAAGTTTTCATTTCGAAATATTTAGGAAACGATAATTGAGTTTTACGATTTCACAACCGTATTTAAGTACCTATTTACAAACCGTTTAATAATGTATTAATTTCAGTTACCTACTATTTACTTTTTATTAGCTACCCAGGTTACGACTTTATCATTGTTAACCTTTTTAAACCGTCTTTTTAGCGAAGTTTATACTGCGTAGTCCGCTGTTTCTACCGAAACTAAAATATTTGTAAACGTACCACCATTTAAAGATATAGTCTAAAGGGACTTTTCAAATCCTTTACGAGGATTAAGCGGCTTTAAAGCGAACTTTTTATTTATTTTATAATTAACTTACATAAAGAACATACCAGCGACCCACGGTACCTTATAGCTATTACGTACCGTTTTAATAAAGCTATTACTTTCGAGACTATACCTATTATAAGCGCTGAAATTTACGTAAAGCGGTTTTTAAGTTGTTATTAGCAATTTTACGGATTTTTTCGTAAAAGCGTTAAGAACCGAGTGTCGAATTGAATTGATACATTTTTATAACGCCTTTATAACATAAAAGAGATGGAATAGCGTTTAAACATTGTCTTTTACCACGAAACCGACGGTATAACCGAACGTTCTAATTAAAAAGTCTTGATGTATTTGCGTTCCTTTATTGTTTATACCCAATTTAATTAAATATATTCATTATTTGGCTATTGATTAACGTTAAATAATAAGAATACAACTACTATCGGTATTAACTTATTTTTTATAACCTACAGTTATTATATCGACTTTATATAACCAGTATAATATTCCCTCATCATAACTATAATACTGTACTTACGAGTATAATATTTCGTTTAATGTATTCGTAAGTTTATAGAGTCTGTACAAGTTATAATGACAGCTACGTAACAATATATGAAAAAAGCTACTGACAAACAGCGTTCACTTTCTAAACGTTTTTGAGTCGGTAACGAAGTTTAACTTTTCATTAAAATCTATAAGCCGAACGAATTTTTTAAAAAGTTCAACTAAATTTATGATCAATTACTGCATAATACAAATAATCGACACCCGTATTATTGAACTTAATGTTCTGGGGAAAACTTACCTTCGATTTTACGTTGATTAACTTATTTCAGTTATTTCGAATACGCTTCTAATTTAATAAACGCACGATTTTTTACCGTAATTTATTAATATTATCGGTAATAACGATAAAAGAAAACCGAAGTTCCACGTTAAACATATTTTGAAAATTTGTAGGAAACCTCAAATCGGTTATACTCGACTTAATAACCTATCGAAAAGGCGGAGTTTAGTTAAATGAATAGGTTACGTATACTGAACATAAAAACCTATTTTAAGCTTCTACAAAATCGTAGTATTTGACGTTTTCGAATTACATTATAAATCGGTCGAATACAACGACAGGCCTTTACGCCTAACCCATCAATGGGTTTAGCGTTTTTATACTTTACGTCACAAAGCGGAGCGACATAAAACCTGTTACTTTATAGGTACTACGTATAAACGCGACATAATATTGACAAAGATCAAGTTATGGAAACTATTCGAATATATCCTTAAAGTCTCTATCTTTATTTTTACCTAAAAGCTTCTTACCTATTTCGACCAATTTGTCGAGCTTCGCGTTAATACAGCCTAATTTCCCGTTAATACGTTCTATTACCTTGATGAACCTCTTAATAGCCTTTAATTATATTCTATACCTATTATTTAACTATAATTTCTACGTTCCTCTTTTAATACGTAAACTTACTTCAAAGCTACACTCCTCGTTCAGGATTTGTACAGCCTGTAAGCTGCCGGAACGCATAAAGGTAATAGATATAAAACCTACCCCGCCTCAAGTATCTATTTTTTTTCTACGTAACGTGCCGAACCTTTATTACCTTTTTTACGACGACGACCTACATTCGCACGCTTTTTTCCCGCTTGTTAACCCTTAGGAAATAGCTTTTAAATACCTTGATTTACCCCGGTTCTAAAGGTCGAACGTTAAATAGGATTTAAATAGTTTCTTTATAGCTTCGTTTGTATTGGAATTTAAGATTAAAAGCGTATACTAATAACTAAAATTACGGTTTTTACTATCGATAAAGTAAAAACGACATCGAACCCCAGTATTAAGCCGTTTATTAACGGTTTTTTTGTGATTATATAGAAATAACTTACCCTCCATCTCCTAACAAAACTTCTGTGAATTGAACGTTATATGGTATATTTATTCGAAACACGATTAGTTGTGGGTTTTATGATAATAAGTGTTTATAGCTTATAAGGTTGGGAATTACACGATCATTAATAAAGACTAAATAGTTTCCAAACGGAGACTACTTACGTCTTTAATGGTTTTATTAACCTTTATAACTAATTAAAGATTTATTTTAAAAACATCGCGAAGACGGATGGAAAAACTTATTTAATTAGGACCCAAATTAGGCCGTGTTGTAATATTGATAGTGGTTTATAAGAGTAAAATGTTGAATTTTTCAAGAGAGGGATTTACGAGACTATTTATAGGGGTAAAAAACGTTAAAACGCCTTCTATGTATTGTAAAATCGTTCGTCCTAAACCATTTTACACGATATTACAATATTTTACCGCTTCGAAACAGTTGTTTTATGTAATGATCACACTGAATACCCGTGAGTATATAGAAGATGCCAGAGGGTTTATGTTATCAAGAAGACAGCAAAGGTGCTGAGTGAACAATATCTCAACCGTGCATTTAATAATCAAAAGCCGTGAGGCTATTCAGAATATAATGAGACTGAATACTTAGATTGACAACTGAAGAGCTATGAAGGAAATACTATCTGTGTGGTGATGACCGTGTCCTTATATATCCGTGCCTTCATACCATTTTCAGTACTAGACCGCTGAATGTTATGACCCAAGAACATCGAAGGGTCAGAAAACAGGTCAGAATGGGGCTAAGCCATTAAGAACCTGATGTCCAACACATCAGGTGGGGATATCTCTTATGTCAGCAACCTTAGGGTTAGGGTTACGCACTAAGGATCATTGAGATCATGTTTCGATCCAACATGATCCAGCATTGAAGGCGTATGAAGGATTAAAGATATAAGGACACGGTCAGCACCACATAGATAGTATTTCCTTCATAGCTCTTCAGTTGTCAATCTAAGTATTCAGTCTCAGTATATTCTGAATAGCCTCACAGCTTTTGATCATTACTTGCACGGTTGCGATATTGTTCACTCAGTACCTCTGCTACCTTCTTGATAACATAAACCCTCTGACACCTTCTATATACTCACGGGTATTTAGTGAGATCATTACACTGAAGTCGATGTCGCTTCCTTCGGTCCCAATGTTGTCGACTGGACCGCGAGCGGTCCTGTCGGTCCAAACCCTAACCCTGGGCCCTTACATAAGAGATATCCCCGCTTGATGTGTTAGACATCAAGCTTCTGGCCGCTAGTCTGTTCCATGGTCTGCAGTTGGTCCTTGGGTTATAATATTTTACACCTACCGCCCCGTAATACCTTTCTCACATTATATACAGCTACGTAGGAAAAACAAAGGAGTAGGGTTTTATTAAACATTCTATCCGCTTTTAAACTGCTACCATATTTCCTTTGTATTTAACTATTTTCATGGTTTAATGGTTAAAGTACTTACTCTCATGGTAAGAGTTCTGGGTTCGATCCCTAACGTAATCCTCCAACACGGGATAGTTAAATGTGATTTTGTTAAAGTGATCACTTTTTTTTAGAAGAAGAAAAAAAGGGAGAGGGTAAAGAGGATACTGGAGGATAATATTGCACGCTAGTACCTAGCTCATATTTACCAGGGATCTAACCCTAGTAGTTATTTATATTTTGACAGTGTTTTGTAACAACTCGAAATCTGTATGGGATCACGCTCCTACACGTTATGTAACTGGGTTGCACTATCTTCCCTAGCTCCGTAGCAGCTCCCTAGCAGGGGTTTCTCATTTCTCTTCATCAAGGTTTATGGACAGAATCCGACCACCTTGAGCGACAGCTCCGGTCTCAGTCCTTTTACACCGGATTTTGATTTTATATTGTTTAATCTGGAAAATTATTCGAAATCTTTTCATACGAGTTTCAAAACGTTATTTGAAACCTCAATACAACGATAATTGAGCTTTGTATTAAGGTTTGTAACCGGAAATTCTAAAGACGATGATTTATAAACTATAAAAGCAGACCTCACCGAAATGATTTATTACGTTTTGAATTCACGATTCAAATTATATTGAGTAGTTTTTTTCCCTTAGAGTTTTGTGGAGTATACTATAAAAGTTGTCGGTATTAATATCTTTAAGTTTTCTTTATATAGGCGTAAAATTCCGGTTTTATACGCTGTAATTATCTGTTTGTTTGAAAAGCAATATATATTTGGAAACTTTTTGAGTTACATGTTTTTATTTCATTTGAGGGGTTTCTTAAATAACGTTGTATTATAAGTAAATCATAATATGAATTGAAATTTGATAACGATATTTATTATGGTTATATTTTAATAAGTTATGAAAGAAATAATATGTATGCAGGTTTTCAGTATATTGCAGATAGTTTTATCGAGTAATTCAAGTGTAACGGGAAAACAAAGTGATTTGGATTAACAAGTAAGTGTTTTATTTATAATTTTATAATACTTATGATTTATATATATTAAAATATTGATAAATTGAATTTAATTGTAGAGTAAGTCCATCGTAAACTAGCTGTTATTTAAAAGCTTAAAGTAAGTTATTGCGTGGAATTAAAGCTCCCCCAACCTTTTTACGCTATTATATATATAACTTACGTTTTTTTTTTTTTTTTTAAGCTTGAAAAAGTTGTTGGCTAAAATAAGTTAAATATCGATATTAATTTGGGTACTGGATTTGTTTAGGTGTTATACTGGATTTAATAGGTAGGTAAGAATACGATAATTATTCGCGTTAAATTTCAGGCATAAGTTAAGGTTTTTAGAACGAAAAAGTTTCGAATAGTCAATTTAGTCAATACGTTATTTGATATCGATTCGAAAAACATTAACGTCGGTTATATTAATATCTCCCTGATTATCGCAAACAGACGTGTTTTTATTTATATTTTCGTTGCAAATAGTACCGCTAGTATTGATATTACTAACGTCATTAGATTTAATGTACTGAGTACGGAAGTTGTGAAGTTACTTATTAACAAGTTGAATATATGTTACTTACTCAATGTAATTTGCGGATATTTCGAAATAAAGCAATATGTCAATAATTCTATTGTTAATGATTTCTTGCAAATTGGTAAGTTTAGAGGTGTATTTTTCAATTATGCTATAAATTTTTACAGATAAAACCTTCTACACGAAAAAAAACTTAAATCCGTTTATATGATTTTCATTTTATAATTATAAGTTCGAAGATAATAGCTTTTACCGTGTTTGGGTCGTAATAGTACGCGTAAAGTATTATTATAAAATCGTTAGAGTCGCTATTATTGTCATCGTTATCGCGAACGTAATAACGTTTTATAACAATTTTCATAAATCTTTTTAATTATTGAAATATGGTATAAAAGTATTTCTTTTTATGTTGATAAACCTCCGTTCTTTATGTAATTAATGTAACATCGTATTTTTTTATACTGAAAAGTGTAATTTAATATTATAAATTTTTACAGGTTGTTCGAGAGGTTTAAGTTTCATTCGTAAACAGCCAGCGTTATCGGATAAGTCTTTAGTATCGTAATTGAAGTCGGAGAAACTCGGGTCTTTGTTATCGTCAGTATAATCTCCGGTAAGGAGCGGCGCGTTTATTATGTTATTTTGTAGATAATGAGGAATCAGAACTCTTTTGGGGGTTTACTTCGAAGATATATGTGTACCAGTAAAGATTTTAAGTTACCGGATTATGTTTATTAACGTAATTAGTCTATCGATATTACGTTATTTTATTAGTAAAGCGTATTCGCGAACCGTTTAGTTTCATTTGATGATCTTTGTACGTAAAATTTCAGTAAATCGTTTGTATTAAATAGTTAAATGGTTGTATTGTATTACTAATGCATTTTGAAGCTAGTTCCTAATACGTACATTGAGAAAAAAATTAAAGCTTAGGGGTTTAGGTTAAAAAAGTCGGAAAAAATGGAATTGAGTTATAGCTATTTGTAAATAGCTAAGACATTTTCGGGAAAAAGAAAAATTAAGGATTATATATAAAAGGATTAAACTAAAGTTGTCGTTTTAAGGTACCCAGATACTATCATAACTTTTGATGAAAAGAAGGAGGTAAATTCTTTTACTAAAAATCTATTATAGGGTATAAAAAGGGTGTGGCCTAGTTACATAATAGAATGACTCTAGAGCATCGTAGGAGTATGGCAACCACTAGGGTCAGATCCCTGGTGATCATCTGCCCAAGCACCAGCCTGTAATAATCAACAACTTTAAAACGATTCTTCACGCGTACTACTACAATCTCAACGCTACGAAAACTATTATTGATCGGCTTACGAACTTAAAACAGGGGGTTTGTCAACGTTTTTACATCTTTTGAAACGTTTGAAAGGACTTGTTGACAAAAACTAGCGGTATATCTTGAAGGTTTCATAGTAAACTTGGTATCTTCTAAAAGGTCATTAATAATATAATAATTCATACGTTACTTCTTTTCGTTATACCTAAAAATACAATGAATATATTACCCGCGTTTAACTTGTTAATAAACAACTTTATAACTTTCGTACTTAATATAGTAATATTAATGTTAGCTATGTTAGCGAACCTAGCAACAATAGAACCGTTGGTAATATGGTTAACAATAGTAATATACCCGTACTGTTTTCAGGACTTTATCGTTGTAACGTAGTCGTTTCGAATCACTGTGGTCGAAATAACTGGTGCTGCATTGAAATTGGTTGTGGTTGAGTTGTAAGTTCTGAGTTTGGTAGACCGCTAGCTGATCTGCACACCAATTTGTATGGCTAAACGCTTTAGTCTGTGCCTTAATTTAAATTGGGCACCTACTATACTCATTTTTTAGTCCAGTCTTACAAACTATAGTCAATTTTTCAGTAAGTATAATCAACTAAACTACCGGTTTAATTGACTTTAACTTTACTGCATTTGACTGTTATTTAAACAATGGCTTTTTTTTTTCTTTTGTACTTATACGCTAACATAGCTAGCTATTAATTAGTGGCAACAATTAAAATATCTCCTTAATATAAAAGCTAACAAAAATCCAAACCCCTGTTAATTCCGATTAATTTATACTGAAATTAACATTAAATACGGCTCTTTTTAGCCCTTCTATTTCACACTTCCGAGTCCTCTATTCTTTAAATCCCATATACAGATGTTTCGCTATAGATCTATACGCATTACGTACTCTACCACTTACTTAATTTTTACTAGTAGTTTAATTTACTGGGATTACCATTATTGTCTTTGCTACCATTGCTATTGACATTGTTACATTGGTAGACTTTAAGTTTGCCAGGACCTCCCTATTTCTCCAAATCACATGCCGGATAGTCTATGTAGCTTTTGATTCGTACAGTTAGCTTATTTCTATCCTCAAACCTTTCTAAGGCGTTATTAGGCGTAGCCTTAGTTATAACGTCAGCGGAGTTGTCTTTTCCGTTAATTTACCAGAATTTATCAATTTCTCTGGTTTTTTATACCTCTCTTAAAGCCGTTACATTTACCATTAAACGTTTTTTATTGTTCGTGCCTAGTTTTAATAAACATTTGTAAAAACTTCAGGAGTCTATATACACTAAGATAAGTATAGGAGGTAATCCCAACTATTTGGTAATAATACTTAACGTGCCGTCAATTATTATGCCGATGTCAAAACCTATCATTATGTCGTAAACTTTTAAAATTAGTACGCTTCGTATTATATGCTTACACTTAACGGATATCTACTATATGAGGTTTCTGGTAATTATGAACTTCTTTTTAAACCTTTTCTCGTAAAAGAATATCATAATGAACCCGATTTACAATGTCAGGTCAGTATTGTTAATAAATAACCCGTTCGTAAAAAGTATTAAATTCACCTTCATTAGGTTTACCAAAACCATATAAATTCTTTTTAATAGGTTTAATTGCTTCTAAATCCTTTTATTTAACCTGTTAAAGTTCTTATCTTATGGATCTTGTATTTTCGTTGTAATAAATAAGTTGTATGATGCTTATGGTTGATATATCGAAGCAATATAAGCCACACGAGTCCTTTGTTTCAGGTATCTTTGTAATATTACCTCGTCGGTCTTGTCGATCGTTATCAGGCTCGTAATTTTCCCTTTTTAATATCAGTTGATGTAAGTGCCGTTTTTAGCCTTGATACTATAGATATGAATTAACAATTTATTAAAGTTAAATTGTATACCTTCAATTAATGTTTCGATTGGTTTACGATTTTAAAGGCTTGACCTTTCAATAGCATGCTATTTCAATATTATAAACCTATTGTTTCCAAGGGAAAGGGTATTGTTAGTTTATATACCTACGATACCAAAATCTTTACCCTCTGTAATTAATAGATACGGGTAAAACGTCAAAGTCTTTATATCTAGAATGTTTTTAAATTATGCCTAATACGTTAAAAACTAAGAAACTCTTACTTTATCTAATCCATATAAAGGTTTGATATAATTTATTACCGTGTCAGCTGGAAACTTATCCTCTATTTTTTTCGGCAATTTCAACAGTATAATCCGATAAAGATCGGTGGTAAACTACGTTTACAGTTACTTTATATCCCGATCAATCAATGTGAATTAATCTTTTACGTTACTCGTTAAGCTAGTAGTAATTGCGACGATTAAATATTGGCTAATCTTCTTGATTATAAGTGATGAAGTAAAGATTTAATTCTTACCTTTATCATTATATCTCTAAGCGATTAACCATAACTATTGGTAGGCCTTTATCGTTTCAACGTAGTCGATTCGAATCACTTTAGTCGAAGTAACTGGTGCTGCATTGATGTGGGTTGATTGTAAGTAGTAGGATTAAAGTTTGGCAGACCGCTAGCCGATCTGCACACTAATTTGTATGGCTAAACGCTTTGTCCTGTGCCTCACTTTGAAGCGGGTACGTATTGTACTGCACTTGCAGTGCAGTGTATTCAAATCCCACAAATTGCAGTCAATTTGCAGTACATATAATAAACTTTACTATAAGTAAAATTGACTTAGCTGTAGTGCATTTGACTGTTATTCCAATACTGGCAGCTTTTTGTTTTGTGCCTGCACGCTAGCGTAGCTTATCATTAATTAGTAGCAACTTTTGAAATCTTTCTTTAATCAATAAGCCTACAACAAGCCAAACCCCTGTTAATTCTGATCAATTTGTACTAAAATTGGCATTAATTACGGCTCTTCGTAGCCCTTTTGCTCCATCTTTTCGAGATATTCGTTCCTCAAATCCGGTATACAGATCTTTTGCTACAGACTTATATAAGTTAGATATGTTACTAATTTCGTACCTTTTTCTAGTAGTTTAGACTACTACTATTACCGCCTTTGCCACAGTTGTTATCAACGTTATTATCTTAGCAGTCTTCAAGTTTGCCAAGGTAACCCTATTCATTTTCGCTACATACCGGTCGGTTTACATAGCCCTCGATTCTTACAGTTATCATATAACTATTTACAAACCTTTTCTGGGCGCTATTGGGCGTAGTCTTAGTAATAGCATTAACGGGGTTATCCTTGCCGTAAATCCACCGGAACTTATCAATTTCCCGGGCTTTATATACTTCCCTTAGAATTATTATATCTATTATTAGAAGATTTTTATTAGTCGTACCCAGATTTAATAGGTATTCGTAAAGGCTTCGAAAGTCAGTTTACATTATTATAAGTATAGGAGATAGTTTTAGCTGTTTATTGATAATCTTTGATATACTATTAGTTACTATGTTAATGTCAAATCCGTCCATTATGTCATAAATCTTTAAAGACAGTATACTTTAGGTTACTTGCTTACACTGAATGCATATCCAATATATAGGGTTTCCAGTAATTGCAAATTATCCTTTAAACTTTTCCTCGTTAACGAATATTATTGGAAAGTCTATTGACGATATAAGGTTAGTATTATTGGCAAATAACCCGTTTATAAAAATTATTAACTTCGCTTTCGTCAAATCTATAAAAACATGTTAATTCTTTTTTTTACGTGATCCAGTTGCTGTTAAATCCTCTTATTTAACCTTTTAAAGTTTTTATCTTATGGGTCCTCTGCCTTTACTATAATGGAAATTTCGTACGATACCTCCAGTTAGCATAAAGTGACGATGTAGGCCACACTAGCCTTTTACTTAAGGAATCTCTATTCTTTTGCTCCGTCGGCCTTATCGATAATCATAAGGCTTATAACTTACCCTTTTTAACGTAAGCTAATATAAGTGCCGTTTTACGCCTTAATACTATAGAGAAGAATTAACAATCTATTAAAGTTAAGTTATATGTTTTTAGCTAACGTTTTAATCAGCTTAAACTTTTAAAGACCAAACCTTTTGATAATACGTTATTTCGCCGCTACAAATTTAACATCTTTGAGGAAAAGATATCGTTAGTTTATATGCTTACAATATCTAAGCTTTTATCCCTTGTAATTAACAAGCAAAGATTAAATGTTAAAGTCTTTATATTTAACCTATTTTTAGAGTATACCTATTACGTTAACAACCAATATAAGCCTACCTCGGCTAGTTCATATAAAGTCTTAAAATAACGTATTACCGTGTTAGCTGAAAACTTGTCCTTTGGTTTTTTCGGCAACTTTATCAATACAATCCGTTATAAATTAGTAGTGGACTACGTATACATTTAAGTGATATCTCGGTTATTAGGTATAAAGGAACCTTTTTCACCAACAGTCAAACTATAAGCAATTGCGATGATCAAACGTTGATTTATCTTTTTAATTATAGGAAATTAAGTAAGGATTTAATCTTTACTTTTATTACCGCATCCTTAAGCTATTAGTCGTGACTTTTCGTATAACCCGTTCGTAATTTTGCTTTTAATCTCGTAAATTATCCGTAATTTAAAAATAATAATGTTTTGACTTTTAAATTATGTTAATAGTGTAAATTGTATAACCCCTTGTAAAAAGAAGACTGTCAATCTTTATTCAATCTTGATCCTTAAATAGTTTACCTAGTATGTTCATAATGCCTTTAGTACGTAACTTATGGGCAAGTTTTTCGTTCGACTTTTTTAAGATACCTATGCCATTGTATATTCCCTGTCAGACCTATAGTCGCTATCGCCATCCTTCTTTTTAGTATTCATTCTTTTCTTAAGTGGTTTTCTACGCCGTCGACGTTCTATTAGCTTTTTAATAAATAGCTTGGAAAGATTGTATTGGATAATCTATTCGGCTCGGAGGTTATTGACGTCAGGATTCTTTATAAGATTCAATGGATTGTTTGCACAACTAAACCTAGTTGACTTGGAAATTTATAGGACCGTTAGCAGTTTTAATCACTACGTTCAAGTTAGTAATACTTAAGATTTTGTACGGCCTATCCTATTCACCTGGTTCGCATTACGTAAGGATTTTACTTTAAAGGGAAAAAAAATACTTTTGTTGTAAATAGTTTGTTCTTAATATCAAAGGTATTGTTAACCTGGCGGCGTAACGATTTCTTCCTCAATTCCTTTAAGGTTTTTCTATATGTTATAGTATGTTTTTAGGTGTTTAGCAATAGTAGTAACTTAGTTATTATATATTGGTAGGCTTTGAATATCAGAAAAGTTGTATAAATTTGTTGGGGTCAATAATATCGTTAATGCCTTTTACCGCTATTTAAAATCGTGCTTTTTAGTCTATAAAGCTTTCGATTTCTAGTGTAAAGATATCATAAGTTTTTCGTAAAAGAGTATATATCTTTTCGACCTTATTAATGCCTTAGTAAGCTTTAACGAAGACCTGTTTATACTAAATCCCTATCGACTTAGCGTTAGTTTGGAACTTTATCGTAGCGAAGTTGTTGTCAGTGTTGTGAATTAGTATGTTTGGTGACCTAAGGTACGTGTTAATCTATAAAGTATGTAATACTTCGTACGGTTTCCTCGACGTAATAGTTTTAAGAAATTTGGCGTCGTAAAAAGTTATAGCAGAGTTTATAAGGTGTAATATTAGCTTAAAGTTTAAATAAAATACGTTTACAAAAACTTCCAAGTCAAAGTTTTAATTTTCCTCTAGCGTAAATTTAATCCTTATGAGGGTTTGGAATTTCATTTGATAGTTATAATAAAGTCGTTCAATTACCTTTAGCGTTATCAGGTCGATATCTTTGTAACTAATCGCTTTTAAAACCTTATAAAGCCTATTAGTTGCCGGATGGTTAAATTTACGATGTAAATGACGAAATTCCAATTTCGTTAACTTAATTACCATTACTTTGAGCCTTGAAAGGTGAAATAAGAGGTGGTCCTATTTAAGGCTAAATAGAAATGTATTACCGGCTTTAACTTATACTAATTCGTTAGTTTAAACATTAACATTCACATCGAGGTTAATTATATATTTAAAGTAAAGTAAAAATGAGGTAGAAGATTTCGAAATATGGAAAATAATTGGGCTAATAACAGTTTTGACCGTTGTTGATCCCAATAAAGATAGCTTTTTTAAGACTAAAGCCGACTCTAACTTTACTAGTATTCGTATATTAAAGTTTTGTAATAGTATTAGTATTCTTTTTTTAATTCTATGTATTACGAATAACCTCCTATTAAGTACCGTGCCTCCCCTGTATCTTGTATGATCTCCTTAAAGACCTGTTTCACGTAGCGATATTAAATAATGAAAAGGTGTATATAGTTGTGGTTTTTATCATTATATCGTCAGTATGAGTCTTTACCTATAAAACGGTATAAAAAGTTGTGGTCGGCGAGTTATTATATTGCTTTAGGGTTATTACCATTGTTAGTATTTTCGTATTATCATATGATCTTATACTTGTTTTACTTCTTTTTAACCCCTTTTCCTTTAAAGTCCATAACTTGTTCGAAGTAATTCTAGTTAAAAGTAAACGGGGATTATATATAGTATATTACCAGCTTTAATTTTCGCTCGGCAGTAGTATAAAATATTCATTAGTAGCTTTACCTGTCTTAAATCCAGTATTTCTTAGTATTTAAAGTAAATTTCTTAGCCGACTTAAAGACTTTCAAGAAGAAGAATTCTCATTTTCGTAGGTAACTTGGTTACATCTTTAGGTCCAGATTTTTCGTTAACTTTATTAACCGGACCTTTTATACTTCCGGTCAATATAGTATGTGTTAAAGGGTTTTTTTTCGTCGTTACTAAATTTAGAGGCTTAAGTGTACATATTAGTCGAGTTGTAAACTCGAATTGTCACGCTCGTTAACGAGGAACGTAGTTTGTTAAAAAAACCTTTCATAGGTGGTATGAGGGTATTGTAAAACTTATTCGAACTCCTTATGGCCCGTAACGACTTACTGAACCTACTGGCATAGGATTTCTTCACTAGCTCCTACGTTTTCTATTACTTGTTGACAAAGTATCAGCCTGTTAAGCAACCAATTTAGAATGTTTATTTTGCTTTCCGACTCCTATTTATGATCTAATACGTAAGACTAATTAATAATATTTCAATCGATATAGTATTAGACGAAATTGATATCATATTGAAAGTGACAGTTTAAGCTATCATAAATTTTGCGAAAGAAGGAGTAATTCATTAGGTATTGGAGGTAGTAATCTTTGACTTAACCGGTGTGGATACTGGGAAATAACGAGTGAAAATATGGTAATTTAACTTTTATTTAATAACAGATGTTGAAAAATGAACGCAATTAAATTTCGTATAAGTTGTACAGCTTACCGTTATACTTACTCTTTCCTCTCAAAATTTTAACGAATATAGTAATCGCTGCGTAATTCGTATCTACCATGGAAATACGTCGAACGAAAAGGTTAATATACTAGTCGTAAGGACCTTCCGAATCCCTCGGCTGGTATTGAGGTTGGTATTGGTAGGCAGGGTAATTACCTTTGGCTAAATTTGGGAGGTAAAAGCTAGGGGTCGTGTTTATAGCAGGTTCGCGCGTAAATCTATTCCTTTTGTGATTTAGCTGTTAAAATTAAATATATTAATGGTTTTAAGAGAAAGAACATAAGGGTTTTAGCGAGCTTTGTAATAATGATTTTGATATTAAGGGGTACATCAAGGTTTTTACTTAATTGACTGATAAACTTAAGGGTTTGTAGCATGTACATTAATTAACTTTTGATGCTAATGGTATTAGATCTTTAATTTTGTATAAAAGTGTTTAAAGAATTTATTTTGGTTTGGGAAAGTTTTAACGAATGTATATAAGGGCGTTAAGGAATTCCATTGTTAATAATATCTTAACCCTTGGATTTAATTTATTAAAGGTCTTTATTTATGGCGTATTCGTAAAGAATATATGCCAGATTACCATTTTTACCATTCTTTACAGAAATATTAACATCGTGGTTGTATAGTTTAGCCTTCACCTTTATTTTTACTTGTTTGTATACCTTTATCTACATATATATAATCTAGCCCCTTAACCATTTTTGGGAATTGTTGAGTGTTCGAGGTCTTTAAATATTTTTAGTGGTGTTTATATCCAGAACGTAATGTTTAATTGCGTTGGTAAAGTATTTGAGGGTTAAGTTTTCGTCGACGTCTATAAATTAAAGTTTTTCATTGTAATTCTTTTTAAAGATGTCGCCGAGGTCTTTAATTACCTTTTTTTTATCGGGGTCATTAACGGTATTAATTTCAAAGTATTTCAAAACCATCGTAATTAAGATTAAATAATATAAGGAGAAAATATTAGTATAAAGTATTGAGTTGTAGGTTTGCCGTTAAGGTTGGTATAGGTTAAAAGTTGTAGGATTTAGTCATTTTTACGATTTAAGTACCCGTAGTAGTAGTGGTCATAATATTACTAACTTAGCTGTTTGCCAACTTTCCAGATTAATGATTTTTGAGACTTTTAGGCGGTTAATTTCAACGCTTTTAAAAAAGATTAATGAAGAATTTTTGGTGTTTCCAGTGGCGATACCGTCGTTCACTTCTAAAATTGCAGCGAAAACTGGCACAGCATATAAGAGCTGTTCGTAAGAGTATTTTCTTTACCTTGCTTAAACAAAGAGTAACAATAGAAAATCAGCCTTTTTTTTTTACTTAGCTAATCTATGATTAACCTAATAAGCACTGATTAGTATTGGTAGGCTTTTATCGTTGTAATATAGTCGATTCGAACCATTTTGGTCGAAGTAATTGGTGTTGCATTGACATGTGTTGATTGTGAGTAGTAGGTTCTAAGTTTAGCAGACCGCTACCTAGTCTACACACTAATTTGTATGGCCAAACGCTTTGGCCTATGTCACACTTTAAAGTGGGTACGTACTGCACAGCACTTGCAGTGTAGTGTATTCAAATCTCACAAACTGCAGTCAATTCGCAGTATATATAATCAACTTTACTGCAAGTAAAGTTGACTTAGCTATACTTCATTTGACTGCTATTCCAACAGTAACTTTTCGTACGGTCGATCCGTGGTTCTACTCTCAACCTCGTAAACTATTTTAAACCCAAAGATAATAACGTTTTAACCTTAAAATTACATTAATAGTATAAGTTAAACGATCCTTTATATAAAAAGGCCGTTAATCTTCACTTGGTAGCTTTCCTTAAATAGTTTTCCTGGTGTATTAATAATGCTTTTAACATGTAACTTAAAGATCAATTTTCCGTTACATTTTTCTTTTTAAGATACCTACTATGTTATATATTCCTTTCTAAGCATGTCATTCTCATCAGTGTTCTCTTTTTCATTACTTATTCTTTTTTTTATATGGTTCTACATGCTGTCGACGTTTTATTAGCTTGTTAACAATCGTTCCGAAAGAACCTTATTGGTTAATTCGCTCGGCAGGGATGTTATCAACATGTAAATATTTGTTAAACTTTTAATGTTTTTTATACGACTTAAGCTATTTAGTTTAAAGGTTGATAAGGCTGTTAGTAGTTTTAACTATTACGTTTAGGTTATTAATATTCAAGATTTTATACGACTTATCCCATTTATCTAGTTTTCGTTACGTAAGGATTTTACTTTCAAGAGATAAGAATAGTACATTTATTATTAATAGTCCGTTCCTGATATTCAAGGCGTCGTTAACTTAACAGTCTGCCGATTTTTTCCTCAACTCCCTTAGGGTTTTGCTATATGCTATATTGCGCTTCTAAATGTTTAGCGATAGTAGCGACATAATAATTGTACGTAGGTAGACCTTAAATACCAGCAAAGTGGACATAAGTCTATTAAGGCTAACAATATCATTAACTCTTTTTACTAATTTCTAATACCGTGCTTTTTAACTTGTAAAACTTTCGATTTCTAGGTTAAGGATATCGTAAGTTCTTTGTAAAAGGGTATTAGACCTTTCTATTTTACCAATACTCTAATAAATCTTAACGGAGACCTATTTATATTAAATCCCTTTCTATTTAGCATTAGTTTGAAATTTCATCGCAGTAAATTTGGTATCGACATTCTTGATTAATACGTTTGGTAGCCTAAGGTACGTGTCAATCCACAAAGTATACAATACCTCTTACGTTTCTTTTTTCGTAATAGTTTCGAAAAACTTAACGTTGTGAATAGACGTAAAGAAGTTTACAACATATAGTACTAGTTTCCTGTTCAGGTAAAACATGTCCATGAAAACTTTGAAGTTGAAGTTTTAATCTTTCTTCAACGTTAATTTAAATCTTAAGGAGGTTTGGAAATATGTTTGGTAGTAGTATTAAAGCCAGTTAATTACTTTTAACTTTAAAAGGTTTATATTTTCGCCAATAGCTTCATTTAAAACTTAATAAAGTTTATCAATCGTTGGGTAGTTAGACCTACAATATAGTTAACGAAGCTCCGATTTTGTTAAATTTAATATCATTGTCTTTAGACCTTAAATATGGAATTAAAGGTGCCCCTACTTAAGTTTAAGTGGAAAACTTTAATTAACTTAAAGTTGGACTAATATATTAGTCCAAACGTTAACGTTAAAGCCGAAGTCTTTTATGCTTTTAAGGTAAAAAGGGGAAAGAGTAAGGGATTTTAAAATATAGAAAATAATAGTATTAACTGGAATAATAATAATCGTTAATCTTAATGAAAAAAATCTTTTTAAAGCTAAAGTCGACTTTGGTTTTGCTAGTATCTGTATACTTAAATTCCATAACTGTATTTGTATCCCTTTATAACGCGACCTATTACGAATAGCCTTTTATCAAATACCGTATTACTTTAGTATCCGGTATAATACCTTGAAAAACCTGCTTTGCGTAGCGATTTTAAATAGTAAAAAGGTGTATAGAGTGAGGCGTTTCATCGTTATATCGGCGATGGAGGTTTTTATTTATTAGGCGGTAGAAGAAAGTATGATTGGTGGGTTATTACGTTGTTTTCAAGTCGATGCCAATATCTTTATACCAGTCGATAACTTTAGACTCATTTTCCTCCTTTTCAATCGCATTCTCTTTAAAGTTTGTAACTTATTTGAGGTAATTATATATAATACATTACCTGCTTTGATTCATGTTCGGCATCAGTATAGTGCGTTAACGAACAATTCTATTTACTATAAATTCAATTCTTTTAGCGTGAAGGTTTACAATAAATTTACTTAATTAGCTTACAACCCTTAGGCGAAAAAAATATCTTTCTCCCTATATAGGGTAATTATGTCTTCAGTTTCAGACTTTACATTAACCGTATTTGCTGTGCCTTTCGTATTACGGTTGATGTAATACGTATAACATGGTTTTTTTGCGTCGTTGCTAAGCTTTAAAGATTAATAGTATATACCTGTTAATCTTGAAACTCAAGCTGTTACGATTGCTAATAAGGAATGTAACTGGTTAAGATACCCTTTACAAGTGGCGTTAAGGCATTAAAGAGAGTATTCTATTTTTTTGTAACTCGTAACGGCTTATAAAACCTGTCAGCATAAGGTATCTTTGCCAACTCCTACATTTTCTTTTATTTATTAGAAAAATATTAGCCTATTAAAAATCCAATTGAAAAGATTTTTTTTACATTTTAGCTCCTTTTTCGTAATCCAATATATAATATTACTTAATAATATTTTAGTTGGTGTAGTATTAGACCATATTGATATCGTATTCTAAATAACCCTTCAAAACATCGTAAATTTCGCGGAAAAAGGAATAGTTCATTAGGTATCGAAGGTAGTAATCATCGGCTTAGCCGGTAAAGATACTGGGAAATAACGAGTAAAAACTTGACAATTTAACCTTTATCTAGCGGCAAATGTTAAATAACGGGCATAACTTGACGTCTAGAAGGTTATATGGTTTACCGTTGTACTTCTTTTTTCTTCTATAGATCTTAACGAACGTGGTAATTGCCGCATAATCCGAATATATCATGGGGACTTGTTGAGGAGAAAATGAGACATTCTAATTGTAGGGATCTTCTAAATCCCTCGACTGATACTAAAGTTAGTATTGATAGGTAGGATAGTTACTTTTGGTTGAGTTTAGAGGCAAAAAGCCAGTAGTTGTACCTATAGTACGATTGTATGTAAAGCCTCTTCTTCCTTAATTTGGCTGTTGAAACTAGGCGTATTAAAAAGTATAGGAGAAAACTATTTAAGGGTTTCCGTTACAGGGGATTTGATAATAATCCTCTTAATGTTAAGGGGTATATCGAGGTTCCTGTTTAATTAATTGGTGGATTTAAGGGCTTACGGCGTATAAATCAATTATTTCTTTACTTTTAGTGGAATTGAACCGTGAATATTAGGTAAAAGGGTTTAAGGAACTTAATTAAATTTGGGTAGGTCCTTATGAATGTGTATAAGGGAATTTAGTAATATTATTATTTATAATACTTGTGCCATTAACTTTAAAGATCCATTAGAGGTTTTTATCGGTGGCGTATTCACAAAGTATGTTTTCTAGATTAACTTCTTTCCACTTTTCTATAAAGAGGTCTAGGTTTCGATTGACGGGTTTAGTCTTTAATTTAACCTTAGCATATTTGTTTGCCATCTTCCATATATTCAGATTCCATTCCCTAAAGTATTATTTAAAGTCATCGTACGCCTAAAGGCCTCAAACGGTTTTGGTGGGGTTTGAATCGACAATGTAGAAGCCGATCGCGAAAGTGCTTAACTGAGAAGTCTTCTTTGGGTTTAGAAAACTAGAGATCTTTATTGTAATGCTTTTCGAAGGTGATAACAAAATCTTTGATCGCTTCATTTCGGGTAAATTGATTAATAGAATTAATTCTAGTGCGTTTTAAAGCTATTATAATAAAGATTAAAATGTGTAACGAAGGAAAAAGTAGTATAATAAGGTAGTTCGTTAGTTTTCCATTAAATTTGGAGTCTTTAAAGATCTTGAGATTCATGGTTTTTATGATTTGAAATTTATAGTAGTAGTATATATAGTAGTGTTAACTTAGCCGTTTTCTAACTTACCGACTTAGTAATCTTCAAAACGTTTGGTCGGTTAGTTTTAAAGCCTTTACGAAGAATTAATAAAAATTTCTTGGTGTTTTTAATAGCAATACCATCGCTTATTTATAAATTATCGCGAATGACTAACACAGCCTATAAGTTTTCCCTGATTACTACGGGCGAAAAAGGTTATAATATGGTTAATAAATAATTTATCCGCCGATTATCATTACCGCGTATTTCTATTTCATCTCAACAAATAAATAAAGTTATCTAGTGCGTTGTCTTTACTGGACTACGAATCATATCTTTTATAACTTATTAACATGTTGACTTGGATAATTATAAATATTGTATTGAAATCTATATTAATTTTCATGCTCGATATAACGTTAGTAAAATAGTTTTTTTTAGATAAAATAATAATAGGTAATTTATATTTATCCAAAGCATAAAATTGTTTTACAAGTTGGTAATTACGGCATATAGGAACGAGTGTTCATTTCGATACAAAAAGTACTTAAAGGTATCAATTCCGCCGTTTTGCACGTTATACTACAACGAGTACATAAAGACAAAGCCGCTATTACACAGCTTATATCTATTTCTTCTAAAGATATTAATAATATATTAACCACAAAATAAACAGTTTCCATCGACGATAAATTTACGGAAGTTGTTAAATAATCTTTATCTTCATTAAACAAACCCTTCGGAGTCAAATTACCTCCTTATTGTTCAAAATCCAACGATAAAATCGTTTTCAAAACAATAATTCATACTAATATTGAAAAGTCTTTTAGGGTTTATTATACGATATATTACGAGAGGAGCTCCTGATATTACAGAAACCACTAATTCAGTTGTTGAATTAAGGTTATACTTACGTAAATGATTGTTTAAAAGATACACCAGTGCTTATCGTTAAAAAACCCGAAAGTGGCCTACTTTTTTGATCGATGACCTACCATTTAACGTCATTACGAAAACCAAAAAATACCCTTTTTTATTCAAAACCCATTTACTAATATTTTACAAGTTAAATCATTTAATAAATCCAACGTTCATTACCTTTTTCTCAAACCCGGTTTTGAAGAAGGTAACGAATAAGAAACCGCATTTCGTATCCACTTCAGATTTTTTTTCAATAATCAGTTACTCCTCTAGTTCAATGAGATATACCGACTTTTTTTATGATATATCAATAACTAATTCAACTAATTTTTTGATATTCTTCATTTTATTTACCGTAATGATATTTTAGTATATTCGAACAATATATTCCATAACTATATTCTTTAAATCAAATGGATATGAAGCATTTTCAACATGGTGAAATTATATTTCAATATATTTCAATACGTGTTTGACATTTGAGAAATCAAATAGTTAGGATCAACCATTCAAATCGCGTTCGAAATACTTATAAAACCGGAAAAACTACGTATTATCTGGGAATAAGCGTTTCGCACGTTTATTTTCAAGATATAAAGCTTTTTTAAATTCGTCAATTTATTCTGTCATTTTATTTGAGATTATTTCGCAATGTGCGGCCCTTTCTTGAGATCAACTAAAAAGATAGTTACATTCTATCAATAATACGAGAAAAATATTACTTTCTAACAAATTAAATTCTCGTTTTTCGTGGAATCTTTTTTCGCCCAATAAAACCCCAAATGAAAAACTAAAGAAACCAATTATTTCTATTATACCTTTAAAGGCTATTTTCTTTAATTTAACAAACCCAATATCTTTTATTTTATCTAGCATTATTTGCGGTTTTTATTATCCACTGAATATAATCGCGAAATTAGCAATGAAAACATTTGGAATTCTAAATTATTCAAAAACATGAAACGCAGAATTCGATAAAACTACCTTTTCATTCATTATTTTTTTGCAATATAAAGATAGGAAATGTTTTATCATAATATAAAAATTCTTTAATAATTAGTTTGCTAGTCACACCATTTTTCCAAATCTTCTTTTCAATAAATTTATAGTAAAGGCATGAATTATATACGACTCGATATACTATTTTAACGGGATTGAAATATACGTCAAGAATTTTTCAAGTTTATTTTTATGCCAAAAATCACGGTTCCTTATTACCAAATACATCGCTTCCATACTGCTCTTTAATTCGTGTATTTCACAACTAAACCTTACCAGTGAATTCATCTTTAAAAGTTATAAATTTGTTACTAACGCTGACCTTGAAACTAATTGGAACTTCATTATTACCAGGGACGTTATTTACTTCCGTTTAATTGGTCCAATATATATAAGCAGTAATAGAATTCCCGTCAATATTCACGTTAATAAAAACTAGGCAATCGAATTTTCTATTTGAAAATATTTAATGAAAAGTGATAATATTTTACGTTTTCATTACTCTATTTGGGTTCCTACTAACGAACCGCTTATTACCACGTTAATTCAAGTTACATATGATTCGTTTATAATTAGCCACCTGAAATACGACGCCATCATCACTATACTATTTCAATAGTAATCTTAACATAAGTTATATCATGAGATTCAAATTTATATTGAAATTGTAATATTTATGAACAGATGAATCATTGGCGATATTATCGAAAGGAATTTTGTAAACTTTATCGGTTTCCAAACAACTTTAAAACGAATTATTCATTAACTTTATAATCGGCTTCTTTTGAGGATAAGCTGACGGCTTACGTTACTTTATGATTATTACCTATCGCTTAAGTTAAGTAGTTCTTTTAAAAGTAATAGAAATTATAAAAACTTGAAGCTTATGCGAAGCGGTTCCTAAACTACTATTAACGATTCCATGGATTTCCTTATACTATGGTTGACAATCAAGGTTCGAATTTGAAAATTAATTTCTGAAAACGCTTTTACGACTTAACGGGGATATAATAAAGTTTAAATACCATATTATACCTTAAAACAACGACCTTACTAAACTTAATAATTAGAAAGATCCAATATACTTACGGTTTTTCGCTATAAATATACCTAATTAAACTCAAACCACTTACAACCTAAGTATCAACTAACGTAGAATAATAAAAATACCATTATAACTGGTATTAAATTATTTTCCTAACGTATGAATATTACGTTTATCTTATATAACTCATTGAGCGTTTGATCATTTCAATTACAACACCCGCACAAAAGTTGAGATATCGTTTAAATTATTTGAAATACTTCGAAACTCGTATTAGCTGTATTAATGGCTTTATAATAACGTATGAAAAACTGCTAATAAGTATAGTTTTTTATACAAATGATTTCTGGTCGAAAATAGTATTTGTCTTCTTTTTAAAACAATATGAACCAGAATAATGTTTTCAAAAAATAGGCTAGATTTAACACAAGTACCGTATTACAAGTATTCTAGATTCCAATGTTATCGAATTTGATATTTTTGATGATAAATTCCTTCGTTTTTACATTAACCAACTCGACTATATTGATACAAATCTACTCCTCAATTAACAAATTCATGATTAATAGGTACTCATCGTCGACATAATTAACGACGATAACGAAATTAAGTAAAAATATTACTTCTAAAGCATTCTATGAATCTGAATTGAACTTTTAACAAATTGCCTTACAATTGGAACCCTCCTGAAATAACGGTTATTAGTTACATAAGTAAATTACGTTAACCTTATTTAGGAACCATTTTCGAACATCTTTAAGATTGCGGTTTTTTATTCTTTCAACTTACCTTACAACTAAACCGAAAGTAATAATGAATCATATCGCCTGGCTTGTAAACAAATTTAATTCGACTTATTATCATTTACAAAATCGCTTGAAAACGACTATTTTATCAATACCTAATATAATATACGAACTTATATTATCTTTTCAATTATTATTACCATAAATGTTGGTAGGGATTTATCGTTGCAACGTAGTCGATTTGTATTGGTCGAAGTAACTAGTGCTACATTGAAAGTAGTTGATGTATTGTTCTAGGTTTGGTAGACTAGTAGCTGGTCTACGTAGTAATTTGTATGACAAATTGCTTGGCTCATACCCTAGTCTAAAGTGGGCGCATACTGTACTTGACCTGCAATCAGTACAATAGACCTACAAAACAATATACTCAACTTGCAGTTAGCATAGTCAACTTCACTGTGAGTAAAATTGACTTACTACACTGCAATTACTGCTATTCCAACAATAAATCTATTTAACCATATTTTGGTATTCACCAACACCATTGTTAAAATTTAGCTCCGAGCCCCATTCCGTTAAAAATTTTACACATATAACAACCAATTTAAACAATTTTCCATTCATGTTTAAACTACTTTAAAAAGACCGTTTAATAGTATCCAATTAGATTCCCTAACCCTTTGTTAGCTATTATATGCACGTTTTATATCAAAATACCCTACGTACCTAACTTCTACATTTTTCTTTAAATAACTGGAAAACATATAAAACGTTTAAACGAACGGACGTTATTGACACAAAATTACGGTCAATACGTATATTAAAATTACGTTATATAATACATCGATCTCTAATAACCATATTCGCGGAGACCATTTAAACCTACAAATTATCCATTAGATTATCAACAACAAAAACCTAATTAAAGAAATAGAGTTATTTATTTGGTTCCTAAACGTTAAACATAAAACAAACTTCAAAAATATTAACAACCTTGTTTATATCCGGAATGAAGTTGAAGAGGGTATAAATATAACCTAAATTTCAACTCGTCGCCCCAAGAATATAAAACTAATATCGTATACTAGTATATAATTACTCGTTGGTAGATTAATAACTACCATGATAGGTCTTACATTTACCGTAAATTTCTTGGGAAAACCTTCGAAAATCATACATAATATCATAAATATACTTGGAATATATTTGTTTATAGGTACTTTTAAGGTACGGCTTTATAAGCTTTATATAGGGAATCTATCTATTTATTGACGGACGTTAATTAATTTTGAAACGGCAGAATTTATGTTATAAATAACTTTATTGGTATTGGAAATTATGTTCGTATTTATTCAATTAATAGGATATGTGAATTAGATAACAAGCATGAAGTATAATATATTTAAAAAAGAAAATACAATAGTAAAACGTAATGACATGTTGTTGAAGGAAAAACGTATAACTTTTTGTCATTATGGACTAGACTATGTATAAGGACTGAGGATAGTATCAACAGGATGAACGCCTGTACATTTTACAATATACCAAAGATATTTACGGTAGGAGAGTACTTTACACGATCTGCCAAAGTATTTTACGACAAGAGGGTACCTTTTACACTATGCTACAGATTTTCACGTCGTTCGTAAGCAGGTGACTCTCCGTTATAAAATAGAGTGGCGTATTCCAACACCTTTAACGATATATCAAAGTATTTTATAGCATGATTTCACCTTTTATAATATGCTACAGCGTTTTACGCCGCTTTTATACAGGTGACCCGCCATTAAAAAACAGGACAGTATATTACGGAACCTTTCATAAAGTGCTAGGGCGTTTTATAACCAGTTTACAACTTTGATAGCTACTAGAAAAGGACCACTATAAGTTGAGGTATTGTTATAATATGGTGCTTTAGTTAGTGGTTGTTAAGGGTTTAGCCTTGGCGATGACCATGTTTCTATGTAGCTCCTAAGCTGCTCTTGAGTATGCCTACATCATTTGATTAATCATATGACCGAGTTATTCATTATCGCTAGCTCTATATTAGCTCCTTGGTAGGGGTTATTCTTTCTTCTTAATTGAGGATTATAGGTAGTATTCGATCACCTTAAGCAACAGCTTGAGCCCAGTCCTTTTATATGTAAAGTATAAAAATATGGAGTACTTTACCTTGAAGGTTATTAAAAAGCTATTGAAATAGCATTTATTTACAGTAAAAAATAATCAACTATATTATCAGTTAGTAGATTGAATTGACTGCAAATTAAATGTAGTTTGTGAGATTGACTGTATTAGCTATAAGTTAAGTATAGTAGGTTCCAACTTCAGGTTAGGGCACGTACCAAGCAATTGACCATACAAATTAGTATGTAGACCGGATAACAGTTTTCCAAACATAGAAGTAACATATTACCACTTTCAATTCAATACATCAGTTACTTCAACGAGAGATTCGAATCGACTATATTATAATGATAAAGAACTACCAATACTAATCATTTCTTATTAAGTTAGGTACAAATTTACTATATAAGGGAAAGGGTTACTTTCTGATTATAAATCTTTATTTAGGTAAAATAGAGGAAATATTTCTGCTAAATACCCTTATAAGCTGTGTAGTTATTCTCGGTAGCAAGTAGTGAAAGCTTACAAACTGTGCAGTTGCTTGTGGTGGTCCATAAGTGGCAACAGAATCGCTAATTTATTGAAAACACTCAAAAAAATTCATTAAAACAATCTTAAAAAGGCCTTTAAGATTGATATTTAAAATTATTAGGATATTTAAGTTGGAAAACAGCTAAATGAATATTATTGAAGGTGCTACTATAAATTATAAATCGAAAAACAACAAAGTCTTACAAATTTCAACTATAAATAATTACGTTAACGGCAAATAACTTACGACCTACTCTCTTGCACCAATATTTTCCCCCTTACATCCCTAATTTTCGTCGCGGTTGCTTCTAAATACGTTTGGATTAATAATATTTCCTACCCCGTTAAGGAGGGGGCAATCGAAGATTTCAGCCTTATTGTTGCCAAGCATTATGATAAAAATCTCGGATTTACGGACGTCGATGTATTTTTTTCAATTAAGTACTTATCAAACGTAATTGGCTACTATGTTCTTAACTAAAAATCTACTAAACCCAATGAAGGTGTTAAGGTATTCAATGAATTTCAAAAATGATTTCAAAATTATATTTTAGACATGAGGAAAACGGAAAACAAACAGGTGAAAATAAGATGAATAACTGAACTATCCAATTGAGGCGTCTATCTTTTCATAAAGAAGGGGAAAAACGACAATAAAGCAAACTTATTATACAAATACATTATCTACGAGAACCCTAAGTGTGTATATAAAGACAAATGTAAAAGCAAAGTTATCGCTGGCGACAGCATCCTTTAATGCTCTTATTTACGTTTGCAAAGTGAAGCACAAGTCTAAATAAATTCATTAAGCCCTTCCACCTAAAATTCTCTACGCCACAACGCTGATTACCATGAGGAATTAATTAACCTACATGTAGCAAGTCCTTAAACCCACCAGTTAATTAAGGAAAAAATTTAATATAGACACTTTAAACATTAATAGAACTATTACCAAGTCTACAAACATCTTTCTCATGGTTTGAAACGTCCATTTTTAGCAAGCTTACAATATTAACGTTGAAAAATAAGCGTCTTTACACGCGAGTTTATTATTAATACGATTATAAGATTTTTTCCTTTAAATACTGCCAAAGATAACTATCCTACCTATTAATACCAATACTTGATCTAATAATACCAATCGAAAAATACAAAGGGTTTTTGCAACCAATACATTACTTTCCTCCTTTGAGCTATTCTTATAGTGGATACGTATTATATAGCAATCACAACTTTTGTTAGGATTTGAGGAGGAAGGAAAAATATAATAATAAACCTTGTAATATTTTCGACGTTAAGTTTCAACCATTTCTTAACATTAGACGTCAAATAAGAATTAAGTTACCAGTATTTTACTTGTTATTCTCCAATATTTGTACTTGCTAAGCCGAGGACTATTATCTTTGGTACTTGATGAATTATTTTTAATTATGGAAAATTTACGATGGTTTTAAAGGTTTTTTTGAATACAATATTAACATTACGAAAAATCACAGAAACTGGAGTATCATTAAGTAATTTTACATGTTAGATTGTAAGAAAAAGTTGGAAGGTAAGATGAAAATTTTAAACTAGATACTTAATTGGCTTATATTTTGATAACAAGTTACGGATAATATAAAAGCTGGCGAATGTATATTGTAACTGTTATAGGCTAGTGCCTTGCTAGCATTACCAAGGATCTAACCCTGGTAGTTCTATACGCTCCTGCGATGTTTTAGAGTAGGGAGGAAGCTGCTTGAAGGCACGCCACCACACGTCACATGACTAGGGAGAGTGTTGCACCATTTTAGCTCCATAGCCGCTCCCTAGCCGGAACTTTTCTTCTCCTTTCTTATTTATCAAGGTTTATAGACAGAATTCGATCACCTTAAGCGACAGCTTTAATTTTAGTCCCTTTACATATAAACCTCGATCTTTTTCCAACAGTATCTTAGTTGCTTTTTAGCGATTATAGGTTAAGGTTATATTTTTATTTTTTTACCTTTCGAATTTAGACCCTTAAACTCTAAAGTACTTCCTGGATACACATGTTAAGGAGCAGCTTGAAAACGCCTTAAAGGCCTAGTACGATTACCTTACGATTTAATATAAATGTTTTACTGATGCCTTACATGTAAAAATTATTAAGAGAGACTAAGCTATTTGGAAATACGTTCTACACTTAAGATAACGGAATATTAATGCGTTAAACGCCCTAATAAACATAATCTGATACCTTAAAGTTGTCGGTACGTTTACGTCCTCGGGTTAATTTCCCTTCTAAAAGGTTTCTTACTTTACGAACAACGCTGCTATTATACTGTTCCTTACTAGAGACCGCGCCGACGACCCAAATAACAACGACTTAAACTTTTTCGACTTTGATTACGATATTGGCGCCCCTTTTCACGGGTGTTAACGACCTAAACACAAACTTTTTAGCTAGTCGATTAAATTTTCCGATATTAAGTTACGATTTCCGGTATGAAAACCATGAAAATACGTAAGTTACGTCGAAACCAGAAATTTATCGAAATAAAAAAAATTACTTTTACGTTATTTTTTAATAATTAAAGGGCCAATAAAAACCGCTATAAAAAGTTACTACGCTTGCGAAGGCGACAGCAATATTAGCGACCCCGACGATTTTATAAATATATCACGCGTTTACTACTACGACCTTAACGCGGATAAAACAATTCTTCTTCAGCTTACGAGTATAAAGCAAGGATTTCGCAAACGATTTTACGTTTTTTTTTAAATTTTTGGAAAGCCTTATTCGCGAAAGCTGGCTATATAGCCCAGGAATCCGCCGTTAAATTCGTTATTTGAAAAGTAGTTATTGAAAATATATTTACCAATAGATTACTTTCCCTTAACATATCTATAAATTATAATAAATGGATCTTTCGCGTTGAACTTATCGATGGACGCCTTTATAACCTTCGTACTCATTACGGCGGTACTAGTATTATTGCTGCCGAAAGAATTTTCCATAGTGAAAATAACGGCAACGACATGCCCGTTCGAAATAGTCAAGACTATGTTATCATAACTGATGTAAACTCCTTCTGAGCCGCTTTTAAGCGGCGCGCCACCTGGGTTAACTACGTGGAATTCTTCTGCTATAAGGACCTCGAGTTATACTTACGTTACAGCGCGAACAGCTACCGAGTTCGTATCTACTTATAAGACCCGGGGTAACGCCCAAGCGGCTTTAACGCTAAATACATTATAAGAATCCATCTCATTTCTACCGAAAACCTTATCGATCTCGAAAAGGGAAAAACGTAACTTCTATACATAGTTGCATATAGGAGTTGACAAGACTTTAATTCGACTTGGTAACTTCGTCCTAAATTTTAAATAGTTTTCCATTTATAATAAATTGACTTTATACTTTTAATCGTTTTATTTACGTTTTAGTAAATATAGATTATAAATGTTGTAACGCCTTAAGTAAATAACTTACCATCCGCTTAAAGTTACCGCGTTTTTTTATTTTTCTACGATAACTCGGCAAAGTTACAATTACTTACCCGGTTTTCCCCTGTAATTTATTTTCTTCGTATCCCTTTTAAACGTCGACTTCGATAATTACCGTTACCGGATATAAACCTATATCGTTCTCTTTTTATAATAAGACGTTATTTTGGATGAACCTTAGATAAAATATTAACAAGTTACTTACGACGTCGCGAAATATATACTACTTTTAAAACGAACAGGTAATTACCGCATTTAAAAATGGGGGTTCGCGCTCATCTAAAAAATGATAAAGGGAGTTGGCGCTGCTACATTACACATTATCTTACAACAGGCCCGCAAAGACTGAGCTACTACTACGTAACTCGTCGCCGTTTCCATAGGAAATATTAATAAAACACTCGCTCCAAAAGCACTCGTCTCTGTTTATAATGAACTTCCCGTTAATCTTAAGAAATTCGCACCTTTATTCGACAAAACCCTTAATAACAAGCTACCCCCTTACCGTTTTAAAGCGGATTATAAAATCGTCTTTCGTACCGACAACCAAAGTTAACCGCTAAAAGTACCATAGGGTTGTTTATACAGTATGTCGCGTAAAGAACTCTTTATATTACGTAAAACGTTAACTGAAATACTCGATTAAGGTTATATTCGAATAAATAACTTTTTAATGGACGCTTTAATATTTTTCGTCAAGAAATTTAAAAAAGGGTTACGATTTTATATCGATTACCGCTGGCTTAATACTATTATAAATGCAAATCGTTATCCGTTTCCTTTTATAAAAGAGACGCTTACAAATATTTCGTAAGCTAAGTAGTTTACCAAGTTAAATGTTACAGTTACTTTTTACAAACTCCGTATTAAATGGAAAAACGAATGAAAAATTGTATTTTGCACGCGTTTTGGACTTTTTAAATAACTTATTATTCCCTTCAGCTTTTTTAACGCCCCCGTTACCTTTTAAAGGTATATTAACAATTCTTCACGCCCTTTACTCAATATTTTCTATTCCGTTTACTTTGACGATATCTTTATTTATTTTAATAGTATTTTCGACGATTATATAACTTAGATTAGGCAAATACTTAACGTTTTAAACGCTGCATTACTTAACCTAGATATTTCCAAATACGAATTCCGCGTTTGAAGGACCAAATACTTAGGATTATTTATTGAAACTAACGTTGGTATCCGTATAAACTCAAAAAAAAAAACTACGTGTTATCCGGGAACAAGCAGCTTCCATGACGGGTTTAAGTATACAAAGCTTTCTTAAATTCGCAAATTTCTACCTTTATTTTATTTTTGACTACTCAACAATTATTGGATCATGAATTCGGCTAACCCGTAAGGGTATTTCTTTCTATTAAAAGCATAAAGAAAAAGCTATTTTCGAACGGCTTAAATTTAACTTTTTCACCGAACCCATACTTGTTTAATAGGACCCTAACCGCGACACTTTCCTCAAAGCTAACTATTTTAGTTAGGCTCTAAGAGGCTACCTTTTTCAATGCGACAACCACAGCAACCTACGCCTAATAGTGTATTACTCCCATCGCATGTCTTCCGCTAAATGTAATTATAAAATATATGATAAAAAAACTATTTGGAATTATAAGTTGCTTAGAAGCATAGAACGCGAAGTTCCAGGGTACGGCACGCCCTTTTATAATCCTGATGCATTACAAAAACTTAAAATACTTTATAATTACACAAAGCTTTTCCGAATGACAAGTTCGCTAATCTAAACGCCTTTCATAATTCCACTTTCGGTTGGTATATAATAAAACAACAAATTATACACGGCCCGATATATTATTACGACTAAATTGATATATTCGTAAAGACTTTTCGAATCCACGTTATTTAGGCTGAAAACTCTAATTGTTATGCTTTAAATGGTTTATTTTCGAGTCGCTTCTACGTACATATTTCTTCTGGATAACTGTCGCTGACGAATTAATTTTAAAAGGCCGTGAACTTCTCACTAACGTCGATCTTTAAAGTTGTTAGGATATCGTTATTACACGCGATACCACTTAGCTCCAATTATTACGTATAATATGTATAAACGGCTGATATTTTATAACGGATATCTGTACCAACGACGATTGTACGTTAAAAGTTTTAATTTCGAAATATTTAGTAAACGATAATGAAATTTCAAGGTTTCACGACAATATTTAGGTACCTATTTATGAGCCGCTCATTACCGCGTTAATTTAAGTTACCTACAATTTACTTCTTACCGACCACCTAGGTTATAATGCTACTATCGTTATTTTTTTCAAAATATATATTTTAATTACGCTTATATCACGTAATCCTCTGCTTTTGCCATAATTACGAAGTTTATAACCATATAACTTATTAAAGATACCGTCGAAAAGGGTTTCTAAAATCCCTCACAATTTCCGAATGACATTGAAACGAACTTTCCGTTAATTTTATAGTTAATTTACCTCAGAAATACGTTAATAATCCACGTTACCTTATAATTATTACAGACTATTCAAGTAAAGTCGTTACCTTCGGGGTTATAACTATTATAGACACCGAAGCTTATACGAAACGGTTTTTAAGTTATTATTAGTGATTTTATGGTTTTTCGCGTATATTTATTAACGACTATAGTTTAAATTAGACCAATAGGTTTTAAAAACAACTTTACGACCTAACTGGGATAAAACAACGCCTAAACACTATCTTTTACCCCGAAACCGACGATACGACTAAACGCGTGAATTAAAAGGTCCTTACATATTGAAGTTTATTACCAGTTTATTAATTAATATTAAATAATAAAGATACGACTACTATCTATATTAGCCCTTTTTTTATAACTTATGGTTATTATATCGATCCTATATAATCAGTATAGCGTTTTTTTATTCCGGCTACAATATTATACGTAAGGGTTAGAAACTTCATTTAACAGATTCGTGAAGTTACAAAACTCGTATAAGCTGTAATAACGATTACGTAACAACGTATAAAAAAAGCCGTTAACGAGCGGCACTCTCCTTCAAAACGTTTTTAAATCGACAACAACATTTAGGTTTTCTTTAAAAACTACAGGTTAAACGAATTTTTAAAGAAGTTAAATTAAATTTACGAAAAATATTAAGTGATACATATAATCCACTTTCACGTTATTAAATTTAATGTACTGAGCGGAAATCATCCTCGATTTCATATTAATTTATTCGTTCGAGCCGCTTTGGATCCGCTTTTAAGCCAACAAATTCGAAACTTTTTACTGTAAGTTGTAATTATTAAAAACGACTACAGCAAGATAAAATCGAAATACTAAATTAAAATTATTACGGGTTTGTAATGAACCTTAAATCGAACGTACCTGACTTTATACTTAACCGAAACGGCAGGTTTTAATTAAGTAGGTAGGTTATATATACTTAACATAAAAGCCGCTTTTAAACTTTTTTAATACCATAACACTCAATACCTTCGAATCGCGTTATAAACCAGTTGAATATAACAATAGGCTTTTACGTCTAACTCGCAAACGGGTATAATTTATACTTTACTTTACGAAACGGAATAACGTATAAACCGCTAACAAGCGAATACCAAATAAATGTATTAATATTAATTAAAACGAAAAACAAACGACTACTACCGAAGTTACTTAAATATATCTTCTAAATTCTGGTTTTGGTCCTTACCCAGCATTTTTTACCTATCTTAACAAATTAGCTTAATTTAGCATCTATATGACCTAGTTTAACATTAATACGCTTCGAGACCTTGACAAACTTTTTTGTCACCTTTAATAACGCTTTCTAACTATTCGTTAGCAGCGTACTTTACCTTTTTATCTAGTTACGATAAACTTACCTAAATATTACGTTTATCGTTTATTAATTGTACAGCCCGTAAGCCCACAAACTGTACAGGAGTGGCGAGGACAAACCCCTCCCCGCCTCGGGTGTCAACCTTACGTTATGTAACTCGACGCACTTTTATAGCCTTTTTAACAACAATAACCTAAGTTTAAACGCTTTTTAACCGCTCATTAATACTTAGAAAACGGTTTATTGAATGTAAACCTACTTCGGTTTTAAAAGTTAAACGCTAGACATGTTTTAAATAACTCTTTAATTGCCTTATTTATATTGGGATTCAGGTTTAACGGTATAAAAGTATAATTGAAACTACGACTTATAACTTTAATGGAATAAAGGCGGCACTGGGTTCCAGTATTTAGCTACTTATTAGTATTTCTCTCCTAGCTATTGGAACAACTTACCCTTAATCTCTTAGCAAGATTTTCTAAAATTATACGCAATCCTATAAATTTATTCGAAATATATTTATTCGCAGGTTCTATCGGGGTACATCATAATATAAGCTAATGATGTATTCAATTTAACATATTTATGAATATTTCCTGCCTTTATTTTTGCTATTCACGTAATTTACACTTTATTTTACCAACCACATCTATCATCGATTCGAAATCTTTGAACATATGTTTTTTTGTTAACTATTGATGGCCCTTAACGTAGGAAACGTTATACTCGTTAACAAGGACCTAATAGCTCCGAAACATATAACCCACGTCTCTAATAGTTTTATCCACCTTAACGGTGAGTTAAAGGTTCATTATAATGATTCAAAAGGATTATTAGGAGTACTAAAACTGCTCAATAAATGTTATATTAATAGCTAAAGATACTAACATTATATATATATAAAAGTTAAAGGTTAAAAAACGAAGGAAGTTGTCTTTTACAATTAGAAATCTAGGGATTATTTATAAGAAGGAAAGGAAGAGGTACTAAAACACCTTCTATGTAACGTTAGCTTAGTACCTTCCATATGAAGCCGTACTATTTTAAAAGTTGCGTTTACCTTCCGTATACTTGCGGCGTCATATACAAAAACAACAAAAAACAACGGAGGAAGGGATGTCAGGGGTGTTTTTAGGGGTAATATTACAGGCCAGTGCTTAGCTAATATTACCAGGGATCCAATCCTAGTAGTTCTACACACTCCTACGATTCTTTAAAGCAAGGAGGAATCCGCTTAAAGGCACGCCACTACACGTCACATAATTGGGGAGAGGGTTGCACTATTTTAGCTCCATAGCCGCTCCCTAGCTGGGACTTCTGTTCTCCTTTCTTCTTCAAAGTTTATAGATAGAATCTGACCACCTTAAGCGAAAGCTCTGGCCTTAGTCCGTTTACAGTAATAGTAAGTTCATCAAGCTATCACGGGATACAAAGAGTTTAAATACGACCTACAATACTCTGACGCTACTTGTAAAAGATTCTTTAGCTAGCTGCGGTCCTTGATTATGACTGTGATAATACGAGTACCTAGTTCAACTGATGTATACTCCTAAGCTTACAACTTCAGCGACGACAATGAAAACCTCGCCTATATGCACTACATCAACCGTAATTATAGTAAGCCTAAACAATACGATTAACAAAAGTGTCTAACCTAGAAGCCTAACCGATAAGAAAAATAAGGAGGAAGATATTCAACTTTTTAACGTCTTTAAGTCAGCTATATAAATTCTTTTAAAACGCTAATAGGTATTTAATTTACAGCAAATAATATTGCTGATTAACACAATATATTGCTATTTAATGTAAATTGAAATATTTGATATACTATACTTAATACCTCTTTTTACCTGGGTAGAAATATATTAAATTCGTTGTAAACTTTAAAGGAACAGAGTCATAAGATATAGAAAATGAACCTAAGTTTATCGGATGGCATAAATATATTAGCATTACCCTCAAAAAAACGAAATAATTAGCTGATCACGCCTTTTTACACTGTTCAATATATAAAGAACCATATCTTTATTATCACGATAAAAATCTTAGCCTTATATACTTATCTACTATTTGCTATCGTCATGCAGAGCAAGTTGTTTAAGGTATTATGCCAGATACTAGGGCAGTACGATATCTAATAAAAAGCTATGCGAAATATATCGTATTACATAGGTGTTACAACCCAGATAATAGTTGGGTCAGGAAACAGGCCAGCAGACAGTTGAGCCACTCAGAGTCAGGTGTTCAACACATTAGGCGGGGAGCACACATCTCTTATGTCAGCAACCCAGGGTTAGGGTTACGCCTTAGAAGAATCAGAACATAGGCAGCATAAGCAGGAGACTGCCTATACTGCCTAGCAACATAGGCAAGTGATCCTAGACTAAAGAGCTGGATATATAAAGAATACACTCTCTAGACATTTCCTAGATTCAGTAGATAGCTCTTTAGTTGTTAATCTAAGTATTCAGTCTACACATGTGAATAGCCTCATGGCTTTTGATTATTACTTGCACGATTGCGATATTATTTACTCAGCACCTGTGCTACCTTCTTGATAATATAAACCCTCTGACACCTTCTATATACTCACGGGTATTTGGTGTGATCATTACAATAGGGTTAATAATACTGTTACGGAACTTGACCATACGGATACCAGTAAAGCAAGTGTTGGTTTTGGTTTCACAAAAGTACTTTGTTATTGGAATCAACAACTATGATAAGAGTCATTAGACCCGTTATCTTTTATATTTTGAAATCCCTAACTTCCTTCCCTATTTTCTTTAAAGATAAAAAAATCATTGGTATTAACATCGATATTTAAATTAACGAATTGGTTAAAGATAACGATGAAAACTTTTTACTTAGCTCAAAATAGGCATATCTTTAACTTTACCTTTCAAGACCAAAATTAATAATAATAAACTTAGCGAAGTTACAAATTTGTTAATTATATTAACCATTGAATTACCTAATAGTTTAAAAGTAATATAATGTTGTTAAGGAGGCTAATTTTAAAAATATATACTTTCTAGCGATGAAGGCAATGAAATAACTTTGTTATGGTTACAAAATATGTCTTTAACCCCCTTACAAATTTAAACTTGGAAGTTTTCGTCGACCTGTTTTACTCGGACAATGAACCTATAATTTACGTTGTTGATTTCGCTATATTACTCGATGCTGTTTAATTCCTTAAAATCATTGTTATGAAAGAAATATTAAATACATAACTTATTTTATTGATTGATACGTATTTGAGACATCTAAATGTATTATTTTATAATATCAGTACTAACTTTATTATGATGAAGTTTTCGTATAAATTTAAGTTAATATGGATTAAATATAAATAGATTTCTGTGAATCGTTTTTATGATATTAATGAGGTCGAAATTCCTTACGTGTTTTTATAAAAAAGAATATGATGTTTTTACCATAAAAATCAGCAATTCTACAAATATAAAAGTATGGTTATAAATAGTAATGTAAGGCTCTACTGATATTGCTAACTCTAATAGTTTTATACCAATTTTACTGGTATTTAAACCGTACCTATGCATGATAATTATATTACCAATATCATTAAACACTCAAAAGCAGGTCACTATATATATCAAAACATTATATAAATTAAGGCAAGAATGAGTAAACCATTAAACAAACAATGTCATGAGTATTATGAACAAACTATTGATAATAAACGTATTGTTTTTTTGAAGTGATGCTATTATGAAAACAAAGCTAGGCAAATGAGATAAACCTTATAAGATACTAAGTATTGTTAACGTAAATGTAATAGTTAAAATATTTAACGGTCCCGTTATTTCCTGCATTATATAGGTTGAATCGTACGAAAAAAAACCTTATGTTCAATAAAAATCTTTAAGCTGAGGACCATTCAACTGAATATATTAATCAACCTAAGCCCCCCAAATAGATTATTAATAAACCAAAAGAACGTTGAAAGCATAAAATTCTATTCAAAAGAAAAATATATACTAAAAAGAAGGAAGCAATGAGGATCATAAGTTTGGAAAGGTATACATAATGGTATGTGTATCTTAAAAAAGTCTAATAGAGATCTCGCGTTTAAATTACAAGTTAAAAGCATGATTCATACACTGGGCAAAATATTTGAACGAAAACGAACGAATAGTGATCGACAGCCTCCTTATACGAATTGTTTAACTTATATTGTTAATGAAATTATAAGTAAAAAATATCACTATGTTGAAATTTCGGATAATTTTACAAAATCAAGGGTAAAATTAAGGATCCGCCATACGAAAAGTTAAAGTTGATCGTTTAGAAATACAGTCATAAAGTCATAAATTGGATCCTTAATTTATTATTAAATATTTCAAAAATTAACTAGAGATTAATCGTTGTAATTTATACTGGTTTCATTGTTGGTATGAGCATTGAATATATATTTAATAATTGTGATATTATATAAGCATAAACGTAGTCCGCTATGAATTTTTCATAGATTGTATTATTTAAATTTCCAAAAAAAACTGATGGATAAGGTATTTGTCGAAATGGTAATGAAATGTATTAAAACTCGATATAGATTGGCTAAAATAGATATCTATTGGTTTTTAACATACCAAATGTATTTTGAAAATAGGTTAGATACAAAAATATTATTGTTCGACCCTTGTTTATTAAATATATAAGGTGAAAACTTCGATATCATTGGTACATAAACTAACTATATACTGTTTCCAGAAACGCTGGGTTTATGGTAGCGGAACAACGTATTATTTATAAGTTAGGTTCTAAAAAGTGTAAACTAATGAAAACGTTAGCTAAAAGTATATAACTTTATTTTAACGGATAGTTAATTTGTATCTGTAGGATTAAAAATATCCGTGGTATATACTTTGATTTGCGTTAAAAAGGGTAAGCTATAAGTTTGGTAAGAATTAGCAAAACCCACAAAGTAAGGTTATAACGATATTTGGAGTCAAAAGCTTGAGTGGCTTATATTTCTACACTGTGTTGACCGGAGGTATTTTACGATTCATTGATCATGACATAAATTCATAATTTTCAAAATAAGGATTTGACAAATTAAATTAACTTATTTAATAAAAAATGTGTTGATAAACCTTCAGACGTTGTAATGTTTTCGATTTAAATCGTGGTTGAAGTAATAGTAGTATTGCGTAGTCAAGTAGTGGATGTATTGTTCTAGGTTTGGCAGTCTGCTAGCCGGTCTACATACTAATTTGTATAGTCAATTACTCAGCATATACCCTAGTATAAAGAAAGTGTATATTGTACCTAAACTTATAGTAAACCCACAAAACAATACACTTAACTTGCAGTTAGTAAAGTCAGCTTTACTGTAAATGAAGTTGATTTACTATACTGCAATTAATAATGTTCCAATATATTTTATTAAATATAGTTTTATGATGTTAATCAATATATGAAAATAAATTCAATGCAAATATCAATATTTTATTTTATACGTATACATAATATAAAAGAACCAATATGATCATTGTTTTTTATGAAAAAGATATAGGGAAAAAATCCAGTGGTATAACTGACCGCTTCTACTATATAGAAATTTTAAGCTATCACTAAAACCATATCATAGTATAATATTATAACAACTTTCAATATCAATTGATGAAACTTTAATATACAAATTATAATATACAAAGCCTAATATATAAACCATGATATAAAAACATTAATATAAAAACCTCAAAATACAATCACACACAGTTAAAAAGTTTATTATTTAAAATAAAGTACATTTTTATTTAAAATTATTTATATTCATAATTGAAAGCTTCTGTACCAATATTTTTATTATTTGGTTGATATTTCAAAGTTATTTAGTTTTATATTCCCAGGTTATTTAAATTCATATTTTAAAATTTGAAATAGAAACGCGGAAAATTCAATATGAATTGTTTTATAGGTTGCTTATTATTAATATATCTATAAGTACCGAATTCAAAAGCCTTACACCTATAACTATTCTCTTGGATAATATATAATATAAAACCTTAATACAATTCGGTTTAAGTATCAACCTTTGTTGGGTTTGTTTGTAAGGCCAAATTACTTACCAAGATCGCTATATAGATTACGGTTTGTCTAGTTCATATGGCAACCTTCGTAACCAATCGGCCTATTCACGCTTCGCTGACGGGTTTGCTTTGCAAAGCCGATTATGTCAGCAAGGTCGCTGTATAGACTAGGTTCGTCCCTGTAGGACACCGTACCACACCCCCACCCCACTTTGGTGGGCTCAGGGGTCCGGATCCCTCGGATGCTCCGCGATAGGGTACTGAAGGCATTCTATCTCACTGCCCTGACTCGTCGTAGCGATTGAGGCTGAAGAAGCAAGAGGTGGAATCTGTTGGCATTAGGCTCTTGTGGGCTTACGATCTGACCATGACGAGTATCCATCTCTCTCTCCAATAGTTTCTTCCAGTTCACATTCCAGAAGCTTACTGTACGTATTGTACATGTGACCCACCAACGAAACAAACCATCTGTCGCGACAGGGAACGCGCAACACCACCCACCGTATTTTGTGGCTTTCCTGCTCAACCATCGGCACGACAGAACATCTATGGAGACCCTTCAACCAGCGCCTCCGCTCAAGTCGACCGCCAACGAGCGCCCCGCTCCCCGCGATGGTCATGTGGGGCTGGGGATGGGAATTGGACTCGATCATGCCCGTGTCGAGAGCGCCGACAGCAACACACTCCGCTTTGAACGAGCGATCAAAGGCATGAACGGAAGCGGCGGCGACCTCTCGGCGCCTAGTTTCCATTCCCCGAATATCAAGGTCGAATTCCATGATCAAGGACAAGAACCAGTACAAGACCAAGGCCCGGGCGCCACGCCAGAGGACGTTCGGCCTCCATTGGCCCATCCAAGGTGAGTGAGTGTGCCCATTGCGTGTGGCTACCACACGATGACGCCGGGGCATTGGTGGGCAGGTAGGTCTTCACCACAACAAGACTCTGCCTGACGCACGGCACATCTGTTCCAGATCTGCACCTGCTGTCCAACAGTTCCAGACCCCGATGCGACAGCACAAGAGAACGCCCAGTCAACATCGGGAGGTGAAGGTGAGCTACCGGTCCCCCCCTGGTTTGCCTTACGGCTATGTCGAGGCTAACCGTGCTTGTGCCCCTGTCAGGAAACCCTCAACGCGCGATCCGAGTACATGAACGACGTCGCCAACGGTTCCTCGCAACATGTTCTCAACCAGTACACCATCTTGGAGGAGATTGGCCGGGGGTCCTACGGCGCCGTCCACCGCGCCACAGACCAATATGGCAATGCATACGTACGTTGACTTCATACGAAAGCTTGGCCAGGCACAAGATGGGACCGTGTTCGGGCAGGATTGGGGATCAAGCTTGAGACTTATACGGCGGAATACAGGCTATCAAGGAGTTCTCAAAGACTCGCCTCCGCAAGCGCATCCAATCCAACATCCTCCGGAGTGGGCCCCGACGCCCAGGCCGCCTGCCTTTCCGTACCGGACGCGGACCCGGGCCTGGGCCCGGCATGGATCCCAGCGTCTCGCACAAGCTCTCGGAACAACGATCGCAAGAAGACAAGGACGCACTCTTCCTCATTCGCGAGGAGATCGCCATCATGAAGAAGCTTAACCACCCGAACCTGGTCTCGCTGATCGAAGTCCTCGACGACCCGGAGGAGGACTCGCTGTATATGGTCCTGGAGATGTGCGAGAAGGGTGTTATCATGAAGGTCGGCCTGGAGGAGGACGCCATACCGTACAATGAAGAGGAATGCCGGTGCTGGTTCCGCGACTTGATCCTGGGCATCGAGTACTTGCACGCACAGGGCGTGGTGCACCGTGACATCAAACCAGACAACCTGCTATTGACCGGCGACGATGTTTTGAAGATCGTCGACTTTGGTGTCAGCGAGATGTTCGAGAGGCCAGCCGAAATGCGCACCGCCAAGTCGGCCGGATCGCCGGCCTTCCTGCCACCGGAATTATGTGTCGCGAAGCACGGCAATGTGAGCGGAACAGCGGCCGATATTTGGAGTATGGGCGTGTCGCTTTACTGTCTCCGGTACGGGCACATACCCTTCAACAAGTCAGGTGTCATGGAGATCTACCAGGCGATCAAGGAGGACACTCCCGTGATACCAGAGGACGAGAACCCGCTGTTGAAGGATCTTTTGATGCGACTGATGGAGAAGGAGCCTGACAAGAGGATCACGATGCCGGAGATCAGGGTATGAGCTCCCTCACTTGATCTTTGCCGCGATTCGGAACTGACGCTCGCGTAGGATCACCCATGGGTTACCAAGGAAGGCACCGACCCGCTCCTCAACACCGAGGAGAATTGCTCCGACCTTGTCGAACTCCCGAGCGAGCTCGAAGTGAGCCACGCCTTCACTCGCCGTATGACTCATCTTCTCTGCGTGATGCGTGCCATCTCCAACTTCAAAGCCCTCCTCTCCTCGCGCTCCGGCCTCAATAGCCCGCGATTTAGCCTCTCTCCTGCGGACACAGCAGCGGCCATCTCCCGACCTCGCCACCAACCCAGGCCGTCCATGGATGAGCAGGAACTTGCCGAGCTCAAGCGGCAGAACGCGGTGCATGCAATGCAGCTGCTCAAGGAGCGTATGCGTGTTCTCAAGAGCAGGGCCATCGGCGCGCTGCCTGAGTCCTTGTCGTCCTTTCCCAGTCTGAACGCTGCACAACCCAAGCGCTCGTCTTGGTCTGACAGCGGACGCGATCACGGCGAACCGCCTCCACGGAGCGCGCCGCCACTGCTTGGCATTGGCATCGGTAAGGCTGGCGAGTGGTCGGCCCACCACGACCTCCCGGGCAGCGACCCTACCCCGGTGGTGGCCGATTCACCCACTGCAGTGGACTTCAACGTGTACGATCGCGCTTACGAGGAGGAGATCGAGCGCATCAAGCAGAGCGACGGACGGCCGAGTGTCTACATGACGTGGCACTTTGGGTCGAAGGACAAGTTCCGGGACCAGGAGGGGCAGGAGCTAGATCTGCTGGAAGGACGACAGGACGAGGAGCTGGCAGGCGTTGAGAGTGCGAAGGATAAGCTGAGAGGCATGTTCAAGCCTAACCGGTTTGCTGAGCTCGTCTCACAGACTATCAGAGACACAAAGGAGAAGATGTGTGGGATAGAGAAGTGAGACCGGCTTGTGTGTGACTATCAAGCGACAGCGACGAGAACAAGTGGATAAGGACTGTTCTTGTGAACACAGGCCATGCCTGCTATGATACTGGAAGGCAAGCATAATCTATGCACGGTCGGTACAGGGCACCATCGATTTAGGCGTGGATACCCGGGATTCATGTGGGAAATTGTCTGGCATGATTTTCTTTCGATTCTGAAGCGAGCGACGTTTTCTGGCTGTGGTTCACGAGCAGGGAGTTGATACCACAATACCCTTATTTCATGGCAATTTGTCGCGCCAGTGGAAATATCCCACATTTCTCTTTCAGGGACGACGGGTCACGGAATGCATTTCCAGCATCCGATGCCTGGCATCTGCATCTGATGAGGCTGCAGGCTGGGCGCAGCCTTGTTTACCATGCAGGAAGATGCAACTTCTGGTCAAATTGCATTGACCATCGGCAGGTCGCATGCAGAAACCTTCCTCGTTTACCAGTCAATCTCTCGGGCGCTGACCTGCAGGATAGACGCACGACCCTAGCGACCTGCTACCATGAGACGGGCCAGCCTCACAACGCGGACGAACCATGCACACAGATCGCGGCCGCGCCGGCGTGGGTCGGCTGGCTGTCTGGCAGGTGCTGCGGGAAAGATGCC
>JASMMZ010000003.1:33655537-33715029 GCA_038502455.1 Anisogramma anomala | reverse complement strand
CTCTTTTTTTTTTCCCCTTGTGTTTGCGCTTGCACCCATGCATGATGTTTTGACGACGATCTCCGGAGCCGACGGCGATCGCAGTTTCCGGACGGTGATGCGAGTGGAAGACCGATTTATGGTTTGGTCGCCAATTTGGGGGCCGGGGGTGCGGACGGGGGGGAGGGAGATGGGGCGGCGAGATTGGCATCACTTTGCGCAACAAAACACCAGGCGGGCCCGCCCTCGCGAGAAAGAGCAGACAGCGCGAGCAGCTAGCTAGCTGGTCTGCTTGCATGGGCTTGCGAGCGGATCACTAGCCTGCAGCCCCTTCCGCGGCGCGCGGCGGGACGAGGTTCTATTCCTGGCCGTGCCTGTCCTACGCAGTGCATACATAGTGCATACATATGTAGTTGGTTCCCATCGGCCCTCCGCATCGTCTGGACTCAGAAGAGAGGCCCCCCTCAAGCCCCATCATCGCCAATGCTACTGTCGTGGACGAGCCTGGCAAACTGCTGGGCTGTCGTAGTGCCAGAATGCAGCCTCCAGGATCCCAGCAGCTAGCAATATTAGTAGTATGGCTGCTATAGTACATAGGCGCGGCGGGCCACGAAGCGCCGATTGTAACTCCAAGAGCTTGTGACAGCCCACGCAGCCTGTGATGGGTGATGGATGATGGATGGTAGCGGGGGCCTAGGCGAACACGCCATCCGTACATCCCATACAAGTCCTGTTCGGTGCGAGTGGCGTGGCGTTTCCACGCTGCAGCATCATCCTCATGGGAAGCAAGTACACAGTACTATCTGTGTACGGTAGCTTTCAGGTTTTCCCAAGCTTGGGGGTTGCCCCCATCCCCTTGCTCTCCCTCCCTCCCCCAGCGCCGCGGGTTTTTGCCTGCAGCAGCGCCGCTCGAGTCAAGGCTGTGAGAATGGGAATCTGGGCAGACATGCAAAACCCCGGTGCGGTGGGGCGCGCGGCACACGCCTCATTTGGGGCCCCTTTTTCTATTTTGGTTTGTTTTTGTTTCATTGTTCGCAGGCAACCCCGTAGGGCTCTGGCGAAGGCTACTTCCAGTCAGGTGCCGAAACCTATCGTATTATGATGATACAGTACTTCGGCTCCGGCGGTCTTCCGGTAGCTGCCCACCCTTCTCTATTCTGCTGTGCTGTGCTGTGCTGCCTTGCATGCGGGAGTGGCGCCATCCCCCGTTGCAGCAAAAGCATGCGTTCCCAGCCTGGCGGGCGCAGGTCGAGGTCGAAAAAGGGAACCCCGAAACGAAAAGCAGCCATGCAACGCAACGCACACGGAGGTCCACCCACCCTCAGATTAGGCCACATCGAGGTCGGCCGCGCTTGAAACGCTGGCGGACCGGGGCCTTGGGGAGAGCACACAAAGAGGAGGCCCCTGGAGGCCCCTGGCCGCATCGTTCGGGCGTGGGCTCGGCGGCTAGCGTTGGCAACAAGAAGGAAAGGGAAGCAAGGGAAAAAACAGTGTCCACACTAGCGGAAACGGTCGACTCGGGGGGCTCTCTGGCTTCAGTGTAATTACCGAATGGTACCCGGGTAACCCAGGGTCAACAACAGCACACAAGGAGAAGGTCTCGTACAGGGCGCCCGAGTGCCCGTCATGTGAGAGCCGGATTCTCGACGTGCCACTCGGAGGAAATGATGGCACAACAAGCGAAAGCTAACCTTGGAGGTGTGGCGGCTGTTGAGAAGCTGCCATGAGTAGTTCACCGCCTTGTGGATCTGCTGATCGTTTCGAGCTTCCGTTTCTCCAGCGAGGTCAGCCCTAGCTTGTCTGCAAATACTGTGTGTACCCCTCGTAACAGTACTTAGTACATGAATGAGGCAAAGTGTTCATGAATATGTGCAAGACTCGCCTGCGGTCACCAGCGGCGGTGGACCTGGATTTTCACCAGGATTGAACTTTATATAAGCTTTCTGACCTGCTACACACTAAGTATGAAGTAGCTAACATGTCAACATGATGTCGACTTCCACCACAGCTTCCATGGCATGTTCTGTGCGCACATACTGCGGTATAACACGTACTAGTACAGGGTAAGGGTAGCCCGTGCACCCGAAAGTCTTCCAATACCCACCGCTATGTTACCATTACTGTACAGCACAGTAGAATCTTGGGGGCACTTTACACTACAGTAAACTGTAATATGCTGCAACAGTACAAGAGTACCAGGACAAGAGTACTAGTACAAGTACAAGAGTACTGCATTAGCATCCCATATATCCATGTCGGGGATCAGCCATGCAATCGGCGCCACGTACTGCGCACTTTGCCGGCCACATACTTACTGTAGCAGTAGTACTTATGTACTGTACAGCTTGGCACGCCGTCGGTGAAGTACAAAGTGTTAGGTTTCTTCGGAAGTACGAGAAATGAGCAAGCCTGACTTGTGCTACCCATCGACTTCAGAGGCGTTTGAATGAGCCGCGATGGATGCTGCCATGGTCGGTGCATAAGCAGCCATGTGACAGAGGCTCACCTCACCAACGACTCGGGTGCTGCAAAAGTACCTACCTCTAGTAGGTACTAGTAGGTAGCGTGCACTGTGCACCGTTCCGAAAACGGAGACTGCATCTTCTGCCTCGCGCTAGAGTGAGCGTCATGGAATACGGATGCCCATTTCCCGTTTTGACGAGGTGGCGGCCACTATTGCCTACCCTGCTTCCTCTTCCTCGTCTTTCTGACCGCGCAGAACTCGACCGCCTTCCACAAAACCTTGTTGTTGTTTGTTCCCACACCACTCAACATCGCAATTTGTGATCTACTATATGTAGGGCCCGTCGTCATCCATCATACATTGCTTGTCCAGTCTTCCCTCTGCGACCCTCTGCGCATCCTTCCCCTTCATGCACACCGACAGACCCCCGACAGACCCCCTTGCCACATCATCACAGCGTCTTCATTCAAGACATCTGCGCCAGCCACACTCGCGCTGCCAATCCCACCTTGAATACAGTCAACCCTGCGGCGTCGCTGGCAACACGAAGACCACCTGACAGGCAAGACAACGGCAAGACAAAATACCGCCGACCAGGTTCTTGGGATAACTACGACCGTGCTCTTGCTTGGAGCCTGGACTCTGCTCGCGATCCTTGGCGGCCGACCCATCCGGAAACAGCCCAGACAACGACCGCGGCCTTCACATCAGCAACCACCGCAAACCTGGGCTGCGGCCCATAAACCTGCCTCCTCCACCGCCCCAACATTTCAGCCTACCCCAGTCCGTCCTCGACAATGTGTCTGCGCTTATAGCCCAACGGTCCCTAGGGACACTCTCTCCACGCCACTCCCAGTGCAACATCTGCCTGCTTGGAGGGCTGGACTACTACCAACCAACTCGTCGCCAACGCGTTTTCGACGCCGTGGCAACAAGGCCACTAGCAAGACCTGTTTAGCAAAGCGCCGATCCGTCAGCCTGGACGACCATATATACTCGCGGACCTTCTACCTCGTTATTTTGCTGTTGTGACCCACCCGCATACTCGTCAACTCCTTTCGAATTTCGACTTCCACAATGTTGCGACGCACACCTCACGACAACGCCACATCCAATGTCTTGGCGTGGAGCCACCACGCTGCGAATGTCGAGTCCGTTGCTGACGACGAGGTCGGTCCGGACGCCGATGAACCACCGGATTTGGCCAGAGCGAGACCCAAGATGACTACCGAATTCAGGAGGATAAATACTCCCCACAAGCCCAAGGAAATCCACGCGTCTCTGTTGACGCGTGCCCTGCAGAGCGCAGACGAGTGCGAGTTGTCCCGGACGACGTCCTCGCCGCGCAGTACAATCGCGCGCCGGAGGCGGTCCATCACCAGCGACATTTCGGTGGCTTCCACCGCAGATCTCACGACTGACACCGGTCTGAGCACTCCGGCCAGGACCAGTAGTCCTAGCCCCCGGCTTCTCGAGGCTGGCTTCGTGCCCCTGGCCATGGAAAAACACCGCGCCACACCTGTCCAGGTTGTGGGCTCTCTCCCCCGTCGGGACGTGGGCTCGCCCCCATTGTGCCAACCCGAGCTCCACAAACAACCAGTCGTTCCTCAGGCGACCTCCACCCCCTTGCTGCAACCTATTGAAAAGAAGCGGTGCATCTCGTTCGCCTGTACTGCGAAGCCCAAGGGGGACGCAGCCAGGGTATCTGCTCCTGCGCCCATCCCTGCGCCTATCCCTGCTCCTGCGCCAGCTACGGTTCCCGCAGCACCAGCGTCTTCAGTTACTTCTCAGCCAGCCCAAGTCAAAAGACCGTGCATCAAGTTTGCTTGTCCAGCTCAGCCACCTCGTCAGCACACTCAAACGCCTCCGAGCCGGGAGCGATTGTTGATCCCAAACACCGAGGAGAGTGGATCTGTCTCCACGGTGGTCAGCACACCCGCCACTGTGCGCAAGGCGCGGTCGCCGATAGCTCGGCGACGGTCCATGACGCCTCGGAGGATTCCTCTCAGTCCCGTGCCTGTGAAGCGCAAGAAGAAGTACCTCACTGCAAGCTCCGACGAGTTGCAGGCTGAGCAAAATAGCTTCCATGCCTTTGCCAGTGATCATCTCCCGGAGGACGAGTGGATCCGCGAGGAGAGCTATGTTTGCAAGGGCAAGCTTCTCCTTGACGACCTGCTGAAGAAGGAGAATGATTTTCGCCGCATCGCCAAGGAGGCAGAGGAGGAAGCAGAGCAAGAAGAAGCCGAGGACGAGGACGACGGTGAAGACAATGCCGACGAGGATGACGAGGAGACCAATGAGGACGAAGAGGACGAGCTTGAGGAAAATGTGGATGACGACCATTCCGGATATGGCTCAGACGACGACTTCTCCGATGGCTACAATACCGACGAAGACCTTGCCTTCGCCGACTCGGATGAAGAGGAAGAGGAAGATGACGACTGGTGCCTTTGGACCCTGACTGCCTCGCCGTCTTATCTGGCCAAGTTCTCGGATCCCGCTCCCAGATTCCGCCCCTCCTCCATGTCCGACTCTTCTGTCTGCTCCCGGAAAGTCAACGTGGTCCGCACCAAGCGGTCACGGCAGCAGTCCATCGTTGCGCATGCCGTGGCCCCTGAGCTGCCCGACAGCACCGACTTCGTCTGCGGTACGATGGACGAGGACCGTCCCCTTGAGGAGGCCTACGTGACCAGGCTTGCCGCACGCAAGCTGGAGAATTTGCGGGTCATCCCTCAGGACATCGACCCCAGTTTTCCCACCTCCGACCCCGAGGACGAGGACGACGAGGACGTGCACGTCAGCCACGACAGTGGCGAGCCACTGTGGCTGCACGGTGAGGTGGAGGAGCTGCACGACGAGCGGGCCGGCCGGCGCCAGAGGAAGAGCGACGTGTCTCCCAAGAGACACCGATCGCCGCTCCCCTCGAAGCGCTACCACTCGCCGCCACCCAAGGCGGTACGCGGCCGCTCGCCGCGCCGCTTCCTCGACTACGCCTCGCCGAAGCGCGGCAAGTCGCCGGCGCCCGCAGCGCACCTCAAGTCGCCCATGGGCTCGCCCCCGCACCCAGGGCCCGGGCACGCGCTCGCGTTCAAGTCGCTGGCTGTGCGCCCGGGCCTGACGCACACCAAGTCGCTGCCGCGCGGCGCCTACTTCCCCGCACACATCAACAAGCGAGCCAAGGCCGGCAAGGACGCGGCGCACGTGCGCGGGGCCATCGACATCGCCAAGGGGCTCGAGCAGAAGCGCCAGCGGCGCGCGGAGAAGTTTCATCAGAAGTACTGCGACCGCGCGCGCAAGGGGCAAGTGCCCGAGAAGAAGAAGGCCCGGCTCGGCGAGGGCGCCGAGCGGATGCGGGAGCTGGGCCTGCTCTCGGCCGGGAAGCGCAACTACGTGATTTCTGTCTGAAGAAAGGGCATTCCTCGGACGGTGGCGTCCAATCTTATACCCCCAGGCCCGGCGGCGCATTTTCTTGGGAGGGGTTACTCTGGTGCATACAGGTGCTCGTATTCTGATGATGACCGGTCATGACACGGCCCCTTTTCTGACTGTATCTATTCCTTCTCTTCTACGTACTGGGCGACCCACAGGCCAGACACTTTGGCACTAGGCATTTTGTAAGTGAGCGACGGAGGGAGATGTCATTCGTTCTTACTGTATTGTATATAGTCGAGACTGGTATAGACTACATGCACATCTACAAGGTTGTTTGAGCTGTTTCTACTTGATGCCTCCCGAGTTTTCCGAGTTGCGTCTGGATTGTGAGCGTGGTAGAACATGGCATGGCGTCGGACAAGAGCGGATAGCATTTACGGTCTGACAGAAGCAGCATTGGACCGAATGATTGAAAATGCTAGATCAGCGGGCACTGAAAATCATGCATCATAAACGTCTTCCACTCGGTAAGCGGGAGCATCTCTCCTAGCTGGCGGCAACGGACTAGCAACCGAGACGATGGAAAGAAGTGATTGTATGCACAAACAGCGAGGCAATGAACCGAGACGTCAGTTGCTCGGTCTGCTGTGATTAGATAAGCACGGCCTAGCAGGACAAGTACAAGGTTTACGCTTTCATAGCCAGCGTCCTGACGAAGCCAGCTTGCCCGTCATCGACCCGGAAAAGAAAACGCCAGATCACACACGTCGCTGACGAACAACAACACGACCACCAACGCTCTTGTGCCTCCCCCTCTTCAAGCACGCCGCTGCTCTTGCTCTCCAGAAGCAGTTGTTTTCCTCCTTCCCTCCTTCCCCCCTCCCAACCCCACACACACACATACACAGATACGCCACTTGTCTGCCAAGATGTGGATTGTCGACTGGTGTATGTACTAAGGTGCACGTTGTCTCAGCACACGGACAGAGATGCTGACTTGAGAGAGCGATGCAGTCTACAATGTCCTCTCCTCCCTCGGCCTGCTCAACAAGCACGCCAAGCTGCTCTTCCTGGGTCTCGACAACGCCGGCAAGACAACGCTCCTGCACATGTTGAAGGTACGCCCTCGCCCTCGCCCATACAACGAGCCCCCCCTGGGGCACATTGCCTCCAGACCCCCCGCATATCAGCTGTCGACAAACCAAGCTTTGTTGGAAGAGCACTGAAAACAAGCCGAATGGATTTGGCTGACTCCGGGTCTCTACAGAATGACCGCGTTGCTATCCTTCAGCCTACCCTTCACCCTAGTGAGTACCCCGACACTTGGCCGAGACGACAGTACCGACAACGACGACACAAAACACACATGCTGACGTGAGCCACAGCCTCCGAGGAACTGGCGATTGGAAATGTGAGATTCACAACCTTCGACCTGGGCGGTCACCAGCAAGGTACGCGAGCAGCACCTCTCCCACCCCCCCGCTACATGATATGCCCGAAACAAAGTAATCACATGTGGTTTAATACAACATCCACACTCACCACAGCCACGACCACCACCCGAAAGGAACCACACACGCGCTAACACCAAGGCCCTCCCTCCCCCGGGGCCACCCACACAGCCCGCCGCCTGTGGCGCGACTACTTCCCCGAGGTCAACGGCATCGTCTTCCTCGTCGATGCCAAGGACCAGGAGCGCTTCCCCGAGGCCAAGGCCGAGCTGGACGCGCTGCTGCAGATGGAGGAGCTGGCCAAGGTACCCTTCGTCATCCTGGGCAACAAGATCGACCACCCGGACGCCGTGTCCGAGGACGAGCTGCGCCACCAGCTCGGCATGTACCAGACCACCGGCAAGGGCAAGGTCCCGCTCGAGGGCATCCGGCCCGTCGAGCTGTTCATGGTCTCTGTCGTCATGCGCCAGGGCTACGGCGAGGGCATCCGGTGGCTGAGCCAGTATGTCTAGAGCCGGTGCGGCGGGCGGTTTTTTGGGTCGAGGCCGCGGCAGCGGTGCTGGGGACTCGTGATCAAGCTAGGGGGGGCGTGGTTGGCGCGGCACTTGGGTGTCCACCGGTGCCTCGGACAGACGGGCCGGCCGACCTGGTAGCTGTCCCCCGAGTCACGGAAGACCGGCAGACTGGGCTGGCGCTCGACGCGTGTGTAAGGGGGTGGACGAAGAATAGAGGGCGCGTTGGAGAGTTGCACCGCGGGGGAGAGAGAGAGAGAGAGAGAGAGAGAGAGGGACAAGACGGGATCCGGCAGGATCGCAAACACATGGACCATTTCATTTTTTTTTCACGGTCTTGCGATAGGGTGATAGGACGAATTACTGGCCGCATGGCGTTTGATGCTTTTTGCAATCGAACATGCCTTACTAGACGTTGGCTGGTCGCTGTGCTTCCGTGCAGGCTGCTCCTGGGTGCCCTGCAAGGATTGTGCCTTCCAGCTTCGGGACTGCTTCAGGCTGACGAATACTTACCTGATGAGGGGGGGTGGCGRWGGATTGGGGGGGGGGTGAGGTTTTTCTATTCAAGAAGAATGGCTTGTTGGGTACTCAGTGGAAGGCGATAGGGCCCAATGAGTGTCGACGACGGGCTTGCAGGCTGCGAGCCTCATCGTGAGGTTGGTTACCTCGGAGCTTCCTGGCGTCGGTGCATCAATCCAAGCAGCAACGGTTGTCGAACAACGCCCACCAGGGGCGGGGCGGGGCGGGGTAAGTGCTGCTGACTTGGGCACAGGCACGAATAATAGTACAATTACAGGGGAAATGGTTCTAATCCATTCCTTTTAGCATCAGGTTTTCCGCTAAACATAAGTTGTTTTCATTTTTAACTGTAGAAGTGAAACGTTTGATAATTTGTTTAGTTGACAACAGTTACTAATATTGTTAGTTATAAGTTTACGAATAGTATCGTTAATGTGGTTGTTAAAATCACCGTAACAAATGATTTGTATACCGGATATAAATGTATCTTATATATTGTTAATATTCAATTGATATTTGGTTTGTTGTTACTATTATATGTATGATGTGATCAATTAAATTGCCAACTGTATAAGTATATAATAGTATGCAGCAGTTTGATAGCTAATATTATTATCCTACTGTTGGTAGGCTTTTAGACGTTGCAACGTTGTTGATTCGAATCGTGGTCGAAGTAACAGTAGTATTGCAGTAGTCAGATGGTGGATGTATTGTTTTAGGTTTGGCAGACCGCTAGCCGGTCTGCACTGTAAATTGTATGGCCAAGTGCTTGGCCCGTGCCCTAGAGTGAAGTGCAGCGTACTATATTCGACTTACACCTAATGCGGTAAGTCCGTACAAAACAATACACTTGTAGTACGGTCAACTTTACTTGCAAGTAAAGTTAACCTATTGCATTGCATGTAATACCATTACAATACTGTTCCAACACTGGCGGCTTTTTGTTTTGTACCTGTACGCCAGCGTGGCTTGCTATCAATTGGTGGTAACCTCTGAAATCCCTCCTTAATTTACAAGCCAGACCCCTGTTAATTCCGATTAATTTCTACTGAAATCAACCTTAATTACAGCCCCTTATAGCCCTTTTTACTTTACCCCTCCGAGACCTTCGTTCCTTAAATCCCGTGTACAGATCTTTCGCTACAAACTTACGCAAGTTAAATACGTTACCACTTACATACCCTTTGCCAGTAGTTTAAACTACTACCATCGCCACTATTGCCCTAGCGGTTTTCCAGTTTGCCAAGGTAACTTTGGTCCTTTATGTTACGTGTTAGGCGGTCCAAGTATCCGTTGATTCGTATGGTTAACGTATTGTTGTCTATAAATCTTTTTAGGGCGCTATTGGATATGACCTTAGTTATAGCATCGGTAGGGTTATCTTTACCATTGATTTACCGGAATTTATCGATTTCCCGGGCTTCGTATACCTCCCTTAACGTAATTACGTCTATTATTAGGCGTTTTTCATTGGTTGTACCTAGTTTTGATAGGTATTCGTAAGGGCTTCGTATGCCTCCCTTAACGTAATTACGTCTATTATTAGGCGTTTTTCATTGGTTGTACCTAGTTTTGATAGGTATTCGTAAGGGCTTCGAGAATCGATATATACCACTATAGGTATCGGCGGTAGACCTAGCTGCTTAATAATAATCCTTGATGTGCCATTAGTTACTATACTAATATTAAACCTTGTTATTATGCTATAGACTTTCGAGGTTAGTATACTTCGAGTTACCCGCTTATATTTGATAGATATCCAATGTATTAGGTTCTCGGTAATTGTAAACTGCTTTTGAAACTTATCTTCGTTAACGAATATTATTAGAAAGTCGATTTACGATGTAAGGTGGGTATTATTAACAAATAATCCGTTTGTAAAGATTATTAGCTTTGCTTTCGTTAAGTTTACAAAGACCATATTGATTTTTTACATAATATATTTGTTACTAAATCCACTAATTTAACTTATAAAAGTTTTTGTTTTATGGGTCCTGTACTTATACCGTAATGAAAAGGTCATACGATGCCTCCGGTTAATATAACGTAACGATATAGACCGTACGGGCTTTTTACTTTGGGTATTTTTATACTCTTACCTCGTCAACTTTATGAATGATTTTTAAACTTATCGTTTACTATCTTTGAAGTAGGCTAATATAAAGTGCCGCTTTGAACCTTAATATTATAAATATGGAGTAATGATCCGTTGATATTAAATTATATGTTTTCAATTAACCTTTTAACTAGTTTATACTTTAAAAGGCCTAAATTTTCGATAACACGTTATTTCGCTACTACAAATCTAAGATCGCCGAAAAAAAGGATATCGTTAGTTTATATACCTACGATATTAAAGTTTTTACCCTTTGTAATTAATAGATACGTGTTAAATATTAAAGTTTTTATACCTAACTTATTTTTAAAGCGCGTCTGATACGTTAAAAACCAATAAATGTTAATTTCGGTTAATCTGTATAAAGGTTTGATATAATATATTATCGTATTAGCCAGAAGCTTATCCTTTAGTTTTTGTAATGGTTTTAATAGTATAATTCGTTCAAAATCGGTGGCAGATTACGTGTATATTTACGTCATATTCCGGTTATTAAGTATAAATTAACCTTTTACGCTAGCAATTAAACTGGTAATAATAAAGAAGATCAAACGTTAGCTAATCTTTTAAATTATAAGCGATTAAATAAGGATCCAGTCCTTATTTTTATTACCGTATCTTTAGATAATTAGCCGTAACTTTTTATATGGCTAGTCCGTGATTTTATCTTCAACCTCGTAAATTATCTTCGACTAAAAAATAATGATTTTTTACCTCTTAAATTACGTTAACAGTATAAACTATATAACCTCCTGTAATAAAAGGCCGTTAATTTCCATTTAATTACTTTCCTTAAAAGGCTTATCTGGTATATCAATAATACTTTTAGTATGTAGTTTAAAGGTAAAATTTCTGTTAAACTTTTCCTTTTAAGATATTTACGCTGTTAAATATACGTTATTAGGCTTATAGTTTTTATTTTCCTCTTTTTTAGTATGTATCCTCCTTTTAGGTAGTCTTTTACACCGCCGGCGTTTTATCGAATTATTCATAATCGGCTTGGAAAGGTTATATTAGCTAATTCTTTCGTCTTGGAGGTTATCTACATTAATTCTTTTATCAAACTTAAGGGTTTTTTTATACGGCTTAACTTATATAACTCGAAAGATTACGGGGACGTTAGCAATTTTAACCATTACGTTTAAATTGGTAATATTTAAAATCTTATACAGTTTATCCTATTTACCTAGTTTACGCTACGTAAGAACTTTACTTTAAAGGGGGAGTAAAATTACGTTTGTTATTAAAGGTCCGTTTTTGGTGTTAAAGGCATTATTAACCTAACGGCGTATCAATTTCGTTCTTAATTCCTTTAGTGTTTTGTTATATGATATAACACGTTTTTAAGTGCTTAATAAGGGTGGCAACTTAGTTGTTATACGTAGATAAGTTTTAAATATTAGCAAAGTTGATATAAGTCCATCCGGGTTAATAATATCGTTAAAACCTTTTACCGTTATTTAAAAGCGTATCTCTTAATTTATAAAGCTTTTAGTTTCCAGTGTAAAAATATTGTAAGCTCTTTATAGAAGGGCATATATCTTTTTAACCTTATTAATACCTTGGTAAGCTTATATAAGGACCAATTTGTATTAAATCTTTATTAACTTTATATTATTTTAAAACTTTATCGTAATAAAATTGGTGCCGGTATTGTAAATTAGTACGTTTAATGGGTTAAGGTATGTATCGATTTATAAAGTACGTATTATTTCCTATATTTCCTTCACTGTAATAGTTTTAAGGAACTTGACGTCGTGAACAGCTGTAGCGAAGTTTACAACGTATAATACTAACTTGTTATTCAGATAAAATACCTTTATAAAGATTTCCGGATTAAAGTTTTATTTTTTTTAAAAACGTGAATTTAAACCTTAAAGGGATTTAGGAGTAAATTTAATAATAGTGGCAAAGGTGTTTAATTACATTTAGTATTAATAAATCCATTTTTTCGTGACTAATTGCCTTTAAAAACTTATAAAACTTATTAGTTGTCGGATGGTTCAATCTACGATGTAGTTAACAAAGTTTTATCTTCGTTAAATTTAATATTACTACCTTTAATTTTAAAAAATGAAATTAGAAGTGGTTTTTATTTAAATTTAAATAAAAACTTTTTATCGGACTTAATATATACTAGCTTATTAGTCTAAATATTAACGTTAACACCGAGTTTTTTTATATCTTTAAGGTAAGAGAAGAAATAGGTAGGCGATTTTAAGATATAGAAAATAATAGGGTTAAACATAATCTTTATTATCGTCAATTCTAATAAAGATATCTTTTTCCTTGGGCTAAAGCCAACTTTAGCTTTGCTAGCATCCGCGTAGTTAAGTTCTATAGCAGTATTAGTATCCCTTAGTAGCTCGATATACTGCGAATAGCCTTCTGTTGAGTACCGTATTACCCCCGTATCCGGCATGATCCCCTGAAATACTTGCTTCGCGTACCGGTTTTGAATGGTGAAGAGGTATGTAGGGCTAGGATTTTCATCATTATAACGGCGGTAGGAGTCGTCACCTGTGAGGCGGTATGGGAATGTGTGGTTAGCTAGTTATTACGTGGCTATTTTTCGTCACGTTCGGCGGTAGTGGAGAGTGTTGACCAACAGCCCTGTTTGCCGCAAATCTAACATTTCTTGGCGTTTGAGTTGAACTTGCTTGGTCGGCTTGAAGATCTTGAGGAGGATGAATACCTTCCTCCGTGGGTAGAGATCTGGACCCTCTATTAACCGTACTTGCCAGGCCTTCCGTACCGTCGATTAATGTAGTACGAGTTGGAAGGATCCTCTTTGTTACTGAATTCCGGAGTTTGTAGGTATATACTAGTCGAGCCGGAAACTTGAGTAGTTATAGACGCTAACGAAAAATGTAGTTAGTTAAAAAACCCTTCACAAGTAGTATTAGAGTATTATAAAGCGTATTCAAATTCTTTATAACCTGTAAATATTTGTCGGACCTATTAACATAAGGTGCCTTTGCTAGCTTTCACGTTTTCTATTTCCTATTGAAAAAGTATTAACCTATCGAATATTTGATTTAAAAGCTCTATTTTGCTTTTCAACTCTTTTTTATAATCTAATATATAGGATCATTTAATGATAGCCCAATCCGTATAATATTAGGCGAGGTTGATATCGTATTTGAAATAACATTTTATACTATTGTAGATTTTACGAAAATAGGTATAATTCGTAAGGTATAAGAGGTAGTAATCCTTAGCTTAGCCGTTAAGGATATTGGGAAACAATAAGTAAAAACCTGGCAATTTGACTTTTATTTGGCAGTAAATATTGAAGAATAGGCGTAATTTAACATCGAGGAGTTTATATGGCTTATCATTATACTTCTTCTTTCTTTTTCGGATCTTAACGAACGTGGTAATTGCCGTATAATTTATATCTTTTATAGAGATGCGCCGAAGGGAAAGGGTAATATATTAATAGTAAAAACATTTTTTACCTAGTTGGAAAAAAAGTTAGGGTTGTTAATAATATTAGTGGGCAGGATAGTTACCTTTAGCCGAGTTTGGAGGGGAAAAGCCAATGGTCGTTCCTATAGTAAGCTCGCATGTAAAGCCGGTTTTTCCTTAGCTTGGCTGTTAAAACTAGATTTTTTAAGGACTTTAAGGGAAGTGAGTTTAAGGGTTTCCGCCGCGGGGGACTTGGTGATACTCCTTTTAGTGTTAAAGGGTTTGAAAAGGTTTCAGCTTAATGGACTGGTAGATCTAAAGGCTGTAGATTTATCGATTCCTTGTGTCTTCTTGTTTAGGTTTGGGCAGATCCTTACGAACTTTTGTGTGGGCGTTAAGGATTACTTCCGCTAATAATCCCTTTTCCCTTATCTTTCTAAGTTTATTATAGGGTTTTATCCATAATGTACTCGTAAATTATATTGACGAGGTTACCATTTTTATCGACTTTTAAGGATAGTTTAATTCTTCGTTTATGTAGGTTTACCCTTAATTTCAACTTTATTAACTTGTCGGTTTTTTTTTTTAAATAGTAAAAGCTTAATCCTTAAAAAACTCAATATAATAGAAAAGGGGTTTAATGTTCGTATCTTAATTGCTATAGTTAACGTCGATGATAAAGTGGCCGATATATTTGGTAAGGTGCTTGAGGGTAGAGTTTTCAATGGTATCGGCATACCAAAGTTCTTCAATGTAGTGTTTCTCAAAGATGCCACCAAAAACACTAATTGCTTCCTTCCCAAGAAAGTTGGTAATAACTTCAAACTGAACTTTAGAGAAAGCTATCTTGGCGTTTTGGCTAGTATAAGTTTTAGTAATTTAAAATCGTTGGGACTCAACGGTTTAAGGCGTGTGAACTTGGCGATTTAACGTGGAGTCGTGCAACGTGACTTTCTTAGAGCGACTTGTTATTTTCGCTTGGAATAGCAAACGTGACGACTAACGCGACGTAGGGAGTAAAAAAGAGTAAAGTAGGGTAAAGGTTTGGTATAGAAGATAAGGTCGAAGGTCTTTGTTAATGTAGATTATTTAACGTTAGGATTTAGTCGTTTTTCTTGCAATAGTAGTACCCGTAGTAGTACTAACTTAGCTGTTTGCTAACTTGCCGAACTTTAAGATTTCTGATAGTTAATCTTAATTTCTTTAAGAAGGATTAATAAATATTTATTGGTATTTTCAATAATAATATCGTTGTTACCTTTAAGATACCGTGAAAACCAACGTAACCTAAAAGTATTTCCTACTAACTTCTGTGAAAACCGATGTAGCAGTAAAGGCCCTTCGCAAAAAAATTTTCTCTACTTTACGAAATTGCAAAGCGTAACTGAAAAGGAGCTTCTTTTTTTACTTAGCCAATTTATGCTTAACCTAATAAACACTGATCAGTATTAGTAGGTTTTTAGACGTTATAATGTTATCGATTCGAATCGTGGTCGAAGTAATAGTAGTATTTCAATAGTCAGATAGTGGATGTATTGTTCTAGGTTTGGCAGACCACTAACCAGTCTGCACTGTAAATTGTATAGCCAAGTGCTTGGCCCGTTCCCTAGAATAAAGTGCAGGATACTGAACTCGACTTATACCTAATACGATAAGTCCGCATAAAGCAATACACTTGCAGTATGATCAACTCTACTTGAAAGTAAAGTTGACCTACTGTATTGCATGCAATACCATTGCAATACTGTTTCAACACCTACCTTGGAATTGAAGAAGAGAATAATTATTTATTTATATTATAAGTATTTACCCACAATATCTCATGAATGAATTAATGAGAATGAATTTACAATTTCCCTGATTTAAAGAAATTTATTATCCATTTCTTTAACATTGAACTTTTATCACTTTCATTATTAAACTTAAACCAACATTGTAAATACAACCAAATTCCTTCTAATATTCATTAATGATTAACTAAATAACTCGTAATTATAAAAAAGTAGGGTGAAAAGGAAAAACCCGACTTCTTGAATGGTAAACTAAACTACATTCAATTCAGTATATAAAAAAGTCTTTGCTAGGACTTTCCAGCATTAACAACGTTATCGATAATTGAAACATATTTACTAACCCTATCTCAATAGCAGCTAAAATCATTCAAACTCACCAATAAAATCTATACACAGATATACACTCTTCTAACACTTATTCTTCTATTTTATATATTAATATACACATTAAATCGTTATAATACACGGTTTTAACATATAAATAATAGACATAAACGCTTTTGTAAAACTTGGAAACCGCTTTACATCTTGTTTTCAAACAAAAAAAATATTCTGACATTATTATAAACTTAAAAAAACAATATTATATGATGGTTGGTAGGAATTTAGATGTTATAATGTTGTTGATTCGATTGGTCGAAGTAATAGTAGTATTTCGTGGTCAAGTGGTAGATGTATTGTTCTAGGTTTGGAAAATCGCTAGCTGATTTACATAGTAATTTGTATGGCTAATTGCTCGGCTCTTGCCCTAGTATGAGCTGGGTGCATACTGTACCTGATTTACAGTCAATTAAGTTGACCTACTAAACAATATACTTAATTTATAATTAGTATAGTCAACTTTACTTACAGTAAAGTTGACTTACTACATTGCAATTACTACTATTTTACTACTAGCGGCTTTTTATTTTTGTGCGCATACGCTAGTGTGGTCGACTAATCTTTTCCGGTTACCACTGAATTACTTTTTCTTTAACTGGTTAGATCTCTGCCATTTTCATAGGTAAATTAACATTAATTACCTTTCTTTGCCTTACGGTTCTGAGTTTCGATTTTACTAATTTCTATAAGTAAGTTTTTCGTTATAAACTTGTGCAAATCTTAAATTTAGCTGTACTAGATAAACAAGTCATTGACTATAATTATCTAGCAGTCTTCCAATTTACCGAAACATCACCCTTTGCTAGCACGTAACTTGACCTTGTTAGGTGAGTAGTTAACGTAACCTTTAATACATATAGTTAGTTTATTGTTATTTATAAACATTTTGAGCGTTTTATTTAGCGATATATTCTTTATAACTTCGGCGGGATTCTTTTGCCATTAATTCATCGGAAATTTTTTATTTTCATAACTTTGTAAGCTTTAAGTTGTGCTATTATATCGATTACCAGGTATTTTTCGCTATTGGTTCCGAGTTTTAAAAGGCATTTAAATAAACTCCCAAAGTCGATATAGATTACCACCAAGATGAAGTGGATTTTGAATTGCTTAATAACTATATTAAGCGTTTTCTACAATACAATATCTACATCGAAGTTGGCTATGATACCGTGGATATTTAAATCCAGCATGCTTTATGTAATCCTTTTGTATTTGACGGAGGTCTAATGGATCAAGCTTCCAATGATGCTAAATTGGTCTTTTTGCCTATCTTTATTAATGAGGGTTATTAGAAGTTCGATTTACAACGACATGTTTATGTTTTTCATAAAAGGACTGTCTTAAAATATGATTAATTTAGTTTTTATATGTTAATTGAAATCATATTGATTCCTTGGTTTAGATTCTGAATTTTTCACTTAAGCATTTTGTTTAATTAATCAAAGTTTTCGTTCGTTATATTTTGTGTTTATGTCGTAGTCGATAAGTTGTAAAAGGTTTTTGGTTAGTATAAAATATAAATATAGTTGCCATAGGTACGTTATTTCAGGTACCGTTAAACCCTAGTTACGACAGTTTTGTTAGTTATAACCAAGTTAGCGCCTTAACCTTTCTGATAAAAATTCAAGAAAGTATCGTTAACATTGAATATACGGATTAACTATCCATTAAGTTTAAGTTAATTGCATTTCGTTAAAGTTACAACCAACTTGTAGTTTCAAAACGGTGAGTTTTTAATATTTTATTGTTCTGATGTTATAAAACCAGCAATTCTAACGAAAAAGGTATCGTTAATTTATATACTTATTAGGCTGTAGTTTTCCTCTCATGTAGATAATAAATACGTATTGTAAGTTAAATCATTCATACCTAACTTTGACTTAAATTACGATCAATAGGTTAGTAATCCATGGACACTTATTTCAGTTAGTTTGTATAGTAGCTTGACATATTATATGATTGTCTTTAGACAGTATTTTCTACTTAGTTTTTATGGTAGTTTTAGTAAGACGATTTGTTATAAATATTTTATTAATTGCGTACGCACTTGCGTCATGTTCTGGTTATTGAAAGTGAATTTCCTTTTAGTTTTGGTTAGTAAACTTACCATTGAAGCGATCATTAAACGTTAACTGATCTTTTTAATAGTTGGCGACTACGTAAGGATTTAGGTTTTACCTTCATTATCGTATTTTCAAGCGATTAGATATAGCTTTTCGTACGGCTGCCCCTTGGTTTTGCCTTTGACTTTTTATATAATCCTTGATTTTAAGATTTCAATATTTAGTTCTTGAAGATTAAATACGCTTTTAAATAAAAAATTATACAACTTTTCGAGTTATGAGTTTATTAATTTCGATTTTATCATGTTTTTAGTAGATTTGCTGAAGGGTTTAATAACACTTTCTGTTTGGAGCTTTATAACCAAGTTTTCAACATTTTCTTTCTTTCTTGCTAACTTAAATAGTATTATCAATCCGATTCAGTATATATTCCTCGTCTTCAACGTTTGTTTAATATTGTAGTTCGTCGTATTGGTAGCATTTTATAGGTTTATAGATTACCAAAGAAGAAGAGTTATATGAACTTGTTTGTTTAACTCAAAGATGTTTATTGTTATCGTTGATCCTTTTATTATAGGGTTTGGCTTGAGTTATACAAAACGTTATAAAACTGTTGATAATTTTAACAATTACTTTGATATTGGCGATATTCAAGATTTGAAATGGGTTATCCTATTTTCTCTGCTTCTGTGAAACGAGGATTTTACTTCATAACGGTAAAATAAATACGTCGATTATCGTATGGCAGTTTTCAGTATTGAAGGCATTATTGACTTCATTTTATTCCGATGTTTTCCATAGTTTGTTTAAAGCTTTACCATACGTTATAGTCCTTTTTGAGGTACTTTCTAATGGTGAATATTTACTAATCAAGCGTAGTTATATTTTAAAGACAAGTAACGTTGTTATTAGGCTGTCAGGATCCACAATTTCTTTGTGCACTTTACACCATCTAAAAACATGCTACCTAGTTCATAAAGCTTCTAGTTTTTAATATAATGATATTATACGTTTTGCAAAATGGTGTGTATACTTTTTCGACTTTTTTAATACTCCAGTATACCTTAATAGATACCTATTTGTACTAAATTCCCATTATCTTAACGTTCGTTTGAAAATTTTCCACCGTTAAGTTGATATTGATATTGTTACCAACGAAGTTAAATGGGTTTAAAAACGTATTAATTCATACTATTTTGAACGTTTTCTATGTATTTATTTTTAATAGTAACTAAGGGGGATTTATTTCATTAAAAGAAGTTATGAATTTAATAACGTAAAAAATATGCTAATTTCCTGAATAGAATATATTAACGAAAATTTTGTTATTAAAATACTTATTGTTTTTAGTGCAAACTTAAATCTCCGGGGGGCTTAGACATACGTTTGGTAGTAATAAAAAAACGTCTTAACAGCCTTTAAAGTAAAGTATTCCATATTTTTAGACCTTATATATTTGAAGACTTTTTATAGTTTGTCTATAGTTAATTAATTAAAATAATGGCGTAACTAACGTATTTTTCACTTTTTCAGGTTTAATATCGTTACTTTGGGGCCCTAAAGATGAAACTATAAATACTCTTACTTAAAATCGAACGAGAACTTTTAGACGTTTTTGATTAGTTTATTAGCGTTGTTGTCGACGTTAATGCCGAGGATTTTTATATCTTTTAAGTATAAAATCAATGAGGTAACGGATTTGAGGATATTGAACTTAATGAGTTTAATAATAATCTAAATAATTATTATCTGTTGGAATAGCAGTCAAGTGAAGTACAGTCAATTCAACTTTACCCGCAGTAAGGTTGATTGTATGTGCTGCAAATTGACTGTAGTTTGTGGGATTTGAATACACTGCACTGCAAGTGCAGTGCAGTAGGTTCCCACTTCAAAGTAAGGTACAAACCAAAGCGTTTGGCAATACAAAGTAGTGTGCAGACTGGCTAGCAGTCTGCCAAACCAAGAACTGGTGCACCTTGATCAACAATATATCAACGTAACACCAGTTACTTCGACCACAGTGATTCGAATCGACTACGTTATAATGATAAAAGCCTACCAATACTGATTAGTATTTATTATGTTAAGTACAGATTGGCTAAGTAGAAGAAGAAGTTACCTTCCGGTTACACTTTAAGTTAACAATGGAGGCTAAGGTAAAAGAAAGATTCTTGCGAAAGGCCTCTATTAGTACTGCGCCAGTCCCTAACGGCAGGAAAACAGAGAAAACTTTTAGGTTGCGTTGGTCCCTAATAGCAATTTGGAAGTTAGCAACGGTATTGTTATTGAAAAACACTAAGAAATTTTTATTGATTCTTTTTAAAGACGTTAAGATTGACTGTTTGAAGTCTCGAAGTTCGGTAAGTTGGCAAACGGCTAAGTTAGTATTACTTTGGGTGCTATTATTGTAAGAAAAACTATTAAGTCTTTACGTCAAACAACTACTAGGTTGCTAAGTCACCAAGTTTTTACGCGATTTTACACCAAGTCTTCCGCCCTATATGTTAATATGTCTACCGCTAGCGTTTACTTTAAAGCCATTACCGACCTTACCAGGAAAGAAGCGATTGAGGCGCTTGGAGATGCCTTTATCAAATACTATAACTGTAACCTTTGAAGCAAAGAAGTTGATGAATATTCAACCGAAAAACATCTGGTTAACTTCGTCGAAAACTATATTATTAAGTAAGACGGCGGCGAAGAACGTAACCGCTGTAAACTTGATTTTCGTAAGTATCGTGAGTTTTTCGACGACTGCATTATTAATACGTGGAAGAAGATTTAGAAGATTGTCAAGTTTAAGTTAAAGGAAGAACTTGAATGCCGAGGGATTTACGTATTAGAAAAGAGTTTTACGAAGCTGGCAAAAACTATTTTTAATTTAGCACAGCTTAAAAAATGCCCTTAAGACCCACAGCTTGAAGGAAAGGTCATTGAGGAATATTACCGCCCCTATACACGATCTAAAAGACCCCCTTTTCACTTTAAGTTAAGCTAGGTCTTCTTACACGCTAACGATAAATAACACGTTAACCTACTCATTAGTTTAGTACTTTTATATAATAATGCGTAGTACGATCTTAGCGGCGGCTAAGCGCGTAAAGTAAAGTCTGCCAACGGGGTAAGATGTATTGATGTTGGCGCTTTACATTAATTAATTAAATAGGAACTTAGATGGACCTATTAACACTAAGAGGTTCATCGTTAAGTCCTCTGCAACGGAAACCCACAAGCCTATTTCCCTCAAGCCCCTTGGAATATATAGTTTTAATAGAAAAATTAAGGAAAACCCGGTTTTATACGCGAGCCTACTATAGGCACGACTACTAGCTTTTTCCTCTTAAATTCAGCTAAAGGTAATTATCCTGCCTACCAGTATTAGCAACCTTAGCCTTTTCCCCAGCCAAGAGATACAAAAGGTTCTTACGACTAGTATATTACCTTTCCCCTACGACGCGTTTTTATAAAGGATACAGACTATATAATAATTACCACGTTCGTTGAAATTTGGGAAAGAAAAGAAAAGTATAACGGTAAGTCGTATAATCTTTTAGACGTCAAGTTAGGCCTATTCTTTAACATTTTCCGTTAAATAAAGGTTAAATAGCCAGGTTTTAACCCGTTATTTCCGAATATCTTTACCGGCTAAATTAAGGATCATTACCTGTGGTACCTGATGAATTGTTCCTTTTTCCGCAAAATTTACAATGGCATAAAGGGTTACTTCGAGTACGATATCAATCTTGCCTAGTATTACACCGATTGTAATATTATTAAGTAGTTCTATATACTAAATTACAAGAAAAATTCTGAAAGCAAAATAGATCTTTTCAATTAGATGCTTAAAAAGCCAATGCTTGGCTAATAAGCAATGGGGAACGTGGAAGCTGGCGAAGGCACCTTACACCAGTAGGTCCGGTAAATAATTACGGGTTATAAAGAGTTAGAATAAGCCTTATAATACTCTGGTACCACCTGTAAAGGGTTTTTTTTTTTTTAGCTAACTGCGTTCTTTGCTGTTGATCGTAACTACTCGAGTTTTCGGCTCAACTAGTATATACCCTTAAGTTTCGGAATTTAGTAACAAGGAAGAAAACCATCCCTATTTGTACTACATTAATCGAAAGTATGAAAGGCCCAGCCAATATAGTTAACAAAAGGTTCAGATCTTTACCCAAGAAAGAGGGTATTCTTTTTCTTTAAGATTTTTAAGCCAGCTAAGTAAGTTTATCTTAACCGTTAAAAGTTGTTGAATTTGCGGAAAATATAGTTGTGGGTTAATACTTTATACTATCGCCGAGCTTGAAGTAAAATAAGTGATGTATTATACGCAATTCTCCTCTATCTTTGATTGGGATTACATTGAGTGGGTTATACAGTTTGAAGGAAATGAAAAGGAAAATAAGGAAAATAAGTTAAAGGCTATCGGCTGGCCCAAATATACTGGCACTGATACTAGTATTAGCCCGGAGGCAACGTAATAACTAGCCAACCACGCCTTTTTGTACCGCCTTATAGGTGAAGACCCCTACCATCGACATAATGGTGAATACTCTAGCTTTATATATTTCTTTACTATTTAAAATCTTTACGTAGAGCAAGTCTTTTATGGGATTATGCCAGATATGTGGGTATCACGGTACTTAACAGGAGCCTACTTGTAATACATTACATTACAAATAGATATTAATAGTGTTACAGAACTTAAACATACGGATACTGGCAGGGCTACGGTTGGTTTTGGCCTTGGAAGAGAGTTATTTTCACTAGGATTAACGATGAAGACTGTTGTTGACCCTATTATTTTCCACATTTTGAAATCCCTTACCTCATTTTTCCTTTACCTAAAATATATAAAGAACCTCGGCGTTAATGTTAATGTTTAAACTAACAAATTGATATAGGTGAATACCGGTAAGAGGTTTTCACTCAATTTTAAATAGGGGTATTTCTGGTTTTATATTTAAAGGTTAAAGGTAGTGGTATTAAATCTGTTGGAGGCGGAACTTCGTTAACTATACCGTAGGTTTAACCACTCAGTAATTAATATGCTTTATAAGGTTTCAAAGGTAATTATCTATTAAAATGTGGACTTAATAGTAATAGAGGCAGTTAAACGTTTTTACCACTATTGTTGAATACACTTTTAAGCCCCTTTAAGGTTTAAGTTTACATTTAAGAAAAACTAAGATTTTAATTCGGAAGTTTTTATAAACGTGTTTTATCTGGACGGAAAATTAGTATTACATATTATGGATTTCGTCACATTTTTTTACGACTTTAAGTTACTTAAAACCATTATGGTAAAGGAAATATAGGAGGTATTGCGTACTTTTTAGATTGATATGTATTTTAGCCTATTAAAAATACTATTTTACGATACTGATATTAACTTTATTACGATGAAATTTTAAGTTAATATAAAGTTAATAGGTATTTAATGTAAATAGGTCTTCGTTAAAATATATTAAGGTATTAGTAAAGTCGAAAAGGTATATACCCTTTTACGAAAAGCTTACGATATCCTTATACTAGAAATCAGAAGTTTTACAAGTTAAGAAAAATAACTTTAGATAGCAGTAAAGGGTTTTAATGATATTATTAGCTTTAACGGACTTATATAAACTTTATTGGTATTTGGATCTTATTTGTGTATAATATCTGAGTCGCCACCCTTATTAAATACTCAGAGACATATTATGGTATATAGCAAAGTATTAAAGAATCCGAGGAAAGAATCGGAACGCCGCTAGATTAATATTTCCCTAAATACTAAAAACGGACTTTTAATAATAGATGTGCTTTTACTCCACCTTAAAGTAAAGTCTTTACGTGGCGCAAGCTAAGCAAATAGAATGAGCCATATAAGATTTTAAGTATTATTAATTTAAACTTAATGGTTAAAATTACTAACGACCCCATAACTTTTTAAATTACATAAGTTAAGCTGTACCGACTACCCCTTGGGCCTTTTAAGTCTAATAAAGATCTTTATGCCGATAACCTTCGATCCGAGCGAATTAGCTAATATAACCCCTCAAAGCCGATTGTTAATGAGCCAATAGAACGTCAGCGGCATAAACAACTACCTAAAATAAGGATATACATTGAAAAGGAGGATAGCGATAGGGATTATAGGCCTGGTGTTATGACCCAACATCTGCAGGGCGCACCAGCGGCGGCCCCGCAGCAGATAACAAAGGAAATCGGTTGGACACAGCCTCTTGGCAGGCACTAGAGATCCATAACAGACACACCGTACACAAGGGTTAGGGTCAGCATGGTGTGAGACTCGATGGACTCGGTATCGAGCCAGTCGAGCTGCACACTGGGACTCGATGGACTCGACGTCGAGCCAGTCGAGTCTACACTGAAGACGTATGAAGGCGCGGATATATAAGGACACTTTCATTACCAAGATAGATAGTATTTCCTTCATAGCTCTTCAGTTTTCAATCTAAGTATTCAGTCTACCATGAATAGCCTCACGGCTTCTGATCATCACTCGCACGAATACAGTCTTGATATTGCACCTTTTGTTACCTCTGCTACCTTACTGCTAACATAAACCCTCTGGACACCTTCTACATACTCACGGGTATTTAGTGTGATCATTACACCTGGTAGGGTATATAAAACGGCGTAGGTGTTTTAAAAAAAGCTTAACAGAAAAATTTCCCTTAAGTTGCATATCGAAAGTATTATTAACATACTAGGCAAATCTTGGAAGGAAAGTAAATAAGTGGAAATTGACGGTCTTTTATTGCGAGAGGTTATATAGTTTGCACCGTTAACGTAATTTGAAAGTTAAAACAGTACTGTTTTCAAGTCGGAAATAGTTTATAAGGTTGAGGGTAAAATTACGAATCGGCTGTATAAAAAGTTATGGTTAGTCGTTTAAGGATACGGTAATAAAGGTAAGAATTGGATCCTTATTGAATAGCTTATAATCTAAAATATTAGCCAGCGTTTAATCGTTGTTATTATTACAGTTTGACTACTAGTACAAAAGGTCAGTTTACATTTAATATCTGGGATATTATGTCAGTGTATACGTAGTTTGCCACTGATTTTTAACGGATTATATTGTGAAAGTTGCTAAAAAAACTAATGGATAAGTTTCTAGCAGATACGGTAATACGTTGTATTAAATCTTTATATGGAATAGCCGAAATAGGCATCAATAGTTCCTAACGTACCAGGCATATTTTAGAAATAGGTTTGGTATAAAAACCTTAGCTTTTAACTCATACCTATAACTTATAAAGAGTAAAAACTTTGGCATTATAGGTATATAAATTAATAATACTCTATTTTTCGGCGATATTAGGTTTGTTGCGTCGGAATAGCGTATTATCGAGAAGTTAAGCCTTTAAAATTGTAGGTTAGTTAAAACGTTAACTGATAGTATATGACTTGACTTTAATGGATTGTTAATCCGTATCTATGGTATTAAGGCTATAAACGATATTTACATTCACTTACGTTAAAAGAGGTAACTTATAATCCCAATGATTATAGATAAGAGCTAACAGGTAAAATTATAAAGATATTTGGAGTAAAGGGTCCGTACAGCCTATATCGTTAAGTTATATTAACCGGAAGTATTGTACGACCTTTCCATTATAATATAGGTATAAAACCTATAAAAAGAAAACTTTAACAAGTTAAATAAGTGGGTTTAGTGGTGAATGAACTATGTGAAAAGAGGAATTAATATGATTTTTGTGAACTTGACGAAAGTGAAGCTAATAATTTTTGCGGACAAGTTATTTGATAATACTAACCTTATATCGTAAATAGACTTCCTAATAATATTTATTAATAATGATAAGTTTAAAGTTTAATTTGCGATTTCGGGAAACTTTGTATACTAGATATTTGTTAAGTGTAAACACGTAACCTAAAGTATGTTAGTTTTAGAAGTTTATGGTATATTAGTAAGTTTCAATATTGGTATGATCATTAACGGCACATTAAGAATCATTATTAAATAATTGGAACTGTTACCGATATTTATAGTGGTATATACCGATTTCCGAAGCTTTTACGAATGCTTATCAAAACTAGGCACGACTAATGAAAAACGCTTGATGATAAACGTAATAGCGTTAAAAGAGGTATAAAAATCCAGGAAAATCGATAAGTTCTGGTGGATCAACGGCAAAGATAATCTGACCTATGCTATAATTAAAGCTATCCCTAACGATACCCTGAAAAAGTTTGTAAATAGTAATACGCTAACTATATGAATTAAGAGATACATGCACTACCCTCCATGTAACATGAAGAAATAGGGATACCGAAACAAACTAAAAGATTACCAAAGTAATAATGGTGAAAGCAATGGTGGCGATAGCAAGAGTGGCAATAGTAATAGTTTAAACTACTGGTAAAAGGTACGTAAGTAGTGGCGTACCTGATTTTCGTAGATCTGTAGCAAAAGATTTGTATATGGGATTTGAGGAATGAAGGTCTTGGGGGGATGAAATAAAAGGGCTACGAAAGGTCGTAATTGATATCAATTTCAGTTCAGATTAATTAGAATTGACAGAGTTTTAGCTTGTAGACTGAAGAGGGATTTCAGAGTTTGCCACCAATTGATGGTAAGCCACGCTAGCGTGTAAGCACAAAATAAAAAGCCGCCAGTGTTGGAATAGAAGTCAAGTGTAGTATAGTCAAGTCAACTTTACTTGTAGTAAGATTGATTGTACGTACTGAAAATTGACAGTATTTTGTGGTATTTAAATATACTGTACTGCAAATGTAGTGAAGTAGGTGCCTAATTCAAACTGGGACACAAGCCAAAGCGTTTGGATATACAAATTATTGTATAGACCGGCTAGCAGGTTGCTAAACTTAGAACTGTCGCACTTCAATCAACAATATATCAACGCAACACCAGTTACTTCGACCATAGTGATTCGAATCAACTACATTGCAACGATAAAGTCCTACCAACATTATCTCTAATAACAATAGTTATTTGTTCGGGCCGAAATCCATTGTTGTTTACTATATTATAATCCAATCTATGTAGTATTAAGTAAGTTAAACGTTGTATTCGAAGCAATTTTCAATTCCGTCATAAATTCTACGAAACATACATATCTTTGTTATAAAGATCAAATAGTACTCTTTGGCGTAACCCGTGATAATTCCTGGAAATTAAAAGGTTCAGCTTTTATTTATTTGTAAATGTTGAAGAATGACATAATTTTCGTATTAAGTAAATTATAAAGTTTCGCGTTGTACTTCTCTATATTATATCAAACTTTGATGAAATCCGCAAAAGGATTGTGATTAATATCGACTGTTTTGAATGGTTTACGAGGTAGATTACAATAATAGTTGTAGTCATCAATAGTATTTCATACAATGAATTCAGAATTGAAGCTTTCAACGTCGAGGTAGTAAAAATAACCACAATGTTGGAAAAGAAGTCAAATACAGTAAAATCAAATCAAATAAATTATTAGTTTAGTTGATTGTATTGACTGTAAATTGGCTGCAATTTGTAGGACTAACGGCAAGTGCCGTGCAGTAGGTGAACACTTCAAAGTGAAGCACAGTTTAAAGCATTTGGTTATACAAATTAGTGTGCAAACCGGCTAGCGGTATGCCAAACTTAGAACTTACAAATCAATCACAACCAATTTTAATACAGTACTAGTTACTTCAACCATAGTGATTCGAATCAACTATGTTGCAACGAAAAAGTCCTGCCAACACTAATCAATGCTTATTAGGTTAAGTACAAATAATCTAGGTAAAAGAAAAGGCTATTTTCTAGTTATAATATATAATTGCGCAAGGTAAAGGGAAGATTTTTGCGAAGAGCTCTAAGCCTACATCTGTTATTTACAGGTAGTTAAAAGAAATAATTTTCAAGTGCGTTTACTATTTACAGATACATAAAGGTGGCGACGATATCACTAGTAATATCGAAACTACCAAAAAAAACCTTTACTGAATCAATCTTAAAGAAAAAGCGTTAAGATTTACCACCTAAAAGTCTCAAAGTCTTCAAGTTGTCAAATGACTAAGTTAGTACTATTACGGGCACTACTACTATAAATTTCAAATATCAAAAACGACTAAATCCCACGATCTTTAACAAAAATTTACTTTAATATAAAATCTATAATCTACCACTTTACATCACTCTTTTATTCTCCATATATTTCAATCCTCGTCACGATAAGTTTAAAACACGTCGGAGTTAACACTATCATTGACCCCGTTAGGAAGAAGGAAATTAATGCCCTCAGAACTACCTTTATTAAACACTTCGATATCAACTTATAAATCAAGGGAGTTAATGAATATTTTACCCCCAAACACCTTACCAACTACGTCGTAAACTTTATCCTTGACGTTGAATAAGATAATCAAAAAGTAAACGTTAAAACACTATTTTATTATATCGAATCGTTTAGGGATACACCATTACGATGTAAAAAAATACTCAAAAGTTAGTAAAGCTAAAGTTAAAAATTAACCTGCGCAAACGAAGGATCTTCTTTCCTTTAAAGATCAGAAATAATAATAACCTAGAGGAAATACTTTGCGAATACCTTACCGATTAAAACCTATAATAGTTATAGAATGGAAAAGAAAAAGAGACTATTAGCAACAGAATCTCTTAACGCCTTTAAATACATTCCTAAGGTTACGACCAAGCTCAAATAGGGTTTTTAAACCTTTTTATACTAGGTTCATAACATATAAGTATTACTAATGGTAATGAATTGGTTAATTTACACACTATAAACCCTTAAGTACATTAATCTGTTAAATTAAAGCCTCGACATACCCTTTAACATCAAAAGTAATATCACATAACCCCCCGTGAAAACCCTCAAATACCTTTCTTCCAAACTCCTTAATATGTTCAATTTTAGCATCCAAATTAAGTAAAAAGCGAATTTACGCGCAAGTCGACTATAAACACCACTAATGGTTTTTCTCCTCCAAACTCAGCTAAGGGCGATTATCCAGCTTACTAATATCAACACCCTTAATACTTTCCCTAACACTAGTCAAGGGATCTAAAAGGTCTTTACAACCAGTACATCATCCCTCTCCCTCGATACGTGCCTATAATAGATACGAATTGTATGGTAATTACTACGTTCATTAAGATCATGAGAGAAAAAATATAACAGTAAGCCGTACAACTTCTCCGAGGTCAAATTACGCCCGTTTTCTAATATATATCACCAAAAAAAGTTAAATTACTAGGTTCTTACTTGTTGTTTTCCAATATTCTTACCAAATAAGCCGAGAATTACTATCACCTGTACCTAATGAATTACTCCTCCTTCCGCGAAATCTACGATAGCTTGAAAAACCACTTCAAACACGATATCAATCTTAGAAAATACTAAATCGACTAAAAAATTATCAAGTAATCCTATATGTTAAATGATAAAAACGAGACAGAAAGAAAGATAGACCTCCTCAATCAGATACTCGACAAACTAATACTTTGCCAACAAGTAGTGGAGAATATAAGAGCTAGCGAATATATACTCCGCTAATAGGTCCGCCAAGCTATTACGGATAACAAAGAATTCGAATACGCCCTACAGTACTCTAAAACAACTTTCAAAAGGTTTTTTGTATAATTTAATTCATCGTTAACAACCTGAATATCTTAAGTTTTAAGTTCAACTAATATATACTCCTGAACTCCAAAATTTACCAACAACGAAAAATAAATTCTACAAATATATTACATTAATCATAAATACGAAAAGCCCAACTAATACTGTCAAAAGACACGAAACTGTAGTGGAGCTAACAGGCCACGTAAGGAAAAATATCTTTAGGTCCGTCAAGTAAGTTTACTTCTAATACTAAAAAATGTTGGATTTACCTCAAGCAAAGCAGTTAGTTCATACGCTACACCGTTGCTAAACGTAAAAATAAACGGGTAAGGTATTATATATAATTCCCTTTTACCTCTATTAACAATCAACTTAAAGTTGTCGAAAATCATAAAGGCATAGAGATTAGAAATGAGAATAATAAATTTAAAGCCATTGGCTAATACGAAAATACTTGCATCAGCCCAAAAGCAACGTAATAACTCGCTAATAATGCCTTTCTATACCGACTAACAGGTGAAAACCCCTATCGTCGATATAACAATAAAAACCTTAACTATATAACCTTTTTACTCTTGAAAATCGCTACGCGAAAGAAATCTTTCAAGGAATTATACTGGACACTGGCGTAATGCGATAGTTAATAAAAGGCTATTTATAATACGTCGCATTATGAAAGTATACAAATACAGCTACAAAAATTAATTACACAGATATTAGCAAAGTTCAAGTCGGTTTTAGCTCTGGAAAAGAAATATTTTTACTAGGATCGACTATAGTTAAAATCATTTCAGCCCTATTATTTTATATATTTTGGGATCCCGTACTCTTTTTCTTATTTACCTACAAAACATAAAAAACTTCGGCATTGTTAGTAGGCCTTAGACGTTGCAATGTTGTCGATTTGATTGGTCTTTAAAGTAACAGTAGTATTGTAGTAGTTAGATAGTAGATGTATTGTTCTAGGTTTGGCAGACCGCTAGCCGGTCTGCACTTTAATTTGTATGACCAAGTGCTTGGCCCGTGCCTTAGAGTAAAGTACAGCGTACTGCACTCGACTAACACCCAATACGGTAAATCTCCACAAAGTAATATACTTGTAGTACGGTTAACTTTACTTACAGTAAAGTTGACATACTACACTGCATGTAATATTATTCTAATACTGGCTGCTTTTTAATTTATGCGCGTACGCTAGTGTGGCTGTCCAATTTTTTCCAGTTACCACAGATTTGCCTCTTCGTCAATTAGCCAGACCCTTGTTAATTCCAGTTGACTTTTATACTAAATTATACGTAATTGCATGTAGATTGAGCCCATTTGGTCTTGATTTCCCCACCGCTCCAAGGTCTGAGTTTATTAATTCCCATAAAAAGTTCTTCTGCTATAGGCCTTTACTTTATCTATGCCAATTAATCTTATTGGCCTTAATTCCCTGGTAGTCTTCCAATCTGCCAGCATATACCTATCTTCCGTTACGTGGTTTTCCCGGCGACCGGTTCACGTAACCCTCGATACGTATAGTCAGCTTGTTTCTATTTACAAATCTTTCCAAGGCTTTATTTGGCGTAGCCTTCGTTAGAGCATCTGTAGAGTTATTTTTTCCATCGATCTATCGAAAGTTTTCAATTTCCCTCCTTTCGTATTTTTTATGAAGTGCTATTACGTCGATTATTAAGCGTTTTTCGCTGGTTGTTCCGAGCTTTGATAGGTACTCGAAGAGAGTCTTTAAGTCGGTATAAATTACTACCTATATAAAAGGAATCTTTAGTTACTTGGTAATAAGGTTAAGTATTTTTTATAAGTCTATATCTACGTTAAATCCTGCTATCATACCGTAGATCTCAGAAGCTAATACGTTTCGTGTAATCCTCTTATACTTGACGGAGGTTTAGTAAATTAGGTTACTGATAATATTAAATTGATTTTCCTTTTTATCTTCGTTGATAAGGGTTATTAAAAAGCCGATCTATAAAGATAGGTCGGTGTTGTTTACAAATAATCTGTCCGTAAAGATTATTAATTTTTCCTTTAGGAGGTTGATTAACACTATATTAATTTCGCGGTTTAAATTCTGCATTTGCCACTTCAGCCTTTTGTTTAGTCGATTGAAGTCTTTATCCGTTAGTGTTTATGTTTGTGCTGCAATAAATAGGTCGTAAAATGCTTTCGGTTGGTATAAAGTAGTAATATAACTGCCTTAAGCATGTTGTTTTAAGTACCATTGATTTTTGGCTTCATTGGTCTTATCAATTGTAGTCAAAACAACGCCTTAGCCCTTTTAGCGAAAATTAAGGCTGGTTTTAACACTAAACATACGGATTGACGATTTATTAAAGTCAAATAAAGTATTTTCTATCAACGTCATTACTGACGTACAATTTCAAAACTTAAAGCCTTCGATCGCTTGCTGCTTTAATGTTATAAAGTTAGTTGTTTCGATGAAAAAAATATCGTTAATTTATATAAATATTATGCCGAAGTCCCTTTTTTACATTATTAATAAGTACGGATCGTATATTAAAAACTTTATCGTTAGTCGGGACTTAAAGTGCGACTGGTAGGTTAGGAACTAGTAGACATCTACTTTAGCTAATTTATATAGTGGTTTAACACATAGTATTACCATTTCTAGTAGTAAATAACGTGGAGTTCTTATGTCAATTTTAATATTATAATCCGCTGTAAATCCGTTGTTAACTGTATGTAGGTTTATGTAATATTATGGATATTAAGTGTAAACTTACCCTTAATCCTAACTAATGAACTTGTTGTTAAAGCAATTATTCAGCGCTAACTGATTTTTTAAATCGTTAGCGATTACTTGAGGATCCAGTCCTTACCTTCATCTCCATATCCTTAAACGATTAGCTGTAACTTTTTATATGGCCGTCCTGTAGTTTTATCCTTAGCTTCGTAGATAATTTTCGACTTAAAAATCGTAATATTCTGGTTCTAGAAGTTAAAGTTAACCTTCGGTACAAATTATACTATATTTCGAGTTAATAGACCATTGATTTTAACCTTGTTGCTTTCTTTAAAAGGTTTGCTAGAAATTTTGATAATCCCTTATACCCTTAATTTCACTGCTAAGTTTTCGTTATCCTATTTTTCTTGCTTACTTAAGTAGTATTTTAGATACGGCCCGGTATTTATTCCTTCTTTTCAATATTTCTATTTTTCGGGGGTTTTCCGCGCCGTTAGCGTTTTATTAGCTTATCGATAATGGGTAAAAGAAGTTTGTATTAGCTTAGTCATTTAACTTAAAAGTTTTTATTGTTAATAGCCATAATATAAAGTTTAACTTAAGTAATTCGGAAAGACATAAGACCGTTAACAGTTTCAACAACCACTTCAAAGTTTACGATACTTAATATCTTATACGGCCCCTCCTATTTACCCGGCTCCCGCTAGACGAGGACTTTATTTTACAATAGTAAAGAAAATACGTCGATTATTATAGGCCCGTTTTTGGTGTTAAAGGTATTATTGACTTAGCAGCGTGCTGATTCCCTTTACAGTTCCCTTAAAGCTTTGCGGTAAGCCACAGCACGTTTTTAAGTACTTGCCGAGGGTGGAAATTCACTCATTAACCAGTTTTGCTACAAATCTAATATATTTTGCCACTATTACGGTGATAGTGTTAACGATCAACAGGTCTGCCTATATTTTATTAACGTTAGCATATGTATTGATTTTAGTCCAGGGCCGAAGTCGATGGGCTAGACTTTAAGCATTGTGAGCGTCCGTACTTACGGTCGATGTAATTAACTACCGTAAGGTTATTTTCATCCACTTTAGGGAAGTGGTTGGCTTGGGGGTATATACGTAACGAGTTCGGTATACGTGTTATTACAGTAGTAAGTGAAAAGCGTAACTGGCTAAAAAAGCCTTTATAGGTAGTATTTGGGCGTTATAAGGCGTATTTAAACTCGTTAACGCCTATGACTATTGTCCGTACCTGTTCATGAAGTGTGGCTTTACTATTGTAGGCCTTTTCTATTGCCTTCTGACATATTATTAGTTTGTTAAGCATTCAATTAATGATATTTATCGGTGATTCCTCCTTTTTCTTCTTTACTATTATTGAAGTACACCGTGTAGTAGCCTAGTTTGTATAATATTACGAAAAGTGGACGTTATGTTCGAAGTGGTTTTTTATATTATCACAGATCTTGCAAAACGTGGTAGCGTTTGTTAAAAAGATCAAGTAGTTGTCTTTAGCGTAACTTGTAAATATTCCGGAGAACAGTAAGTGAAAACAAGAAGGTGAGACTTCCATTTACTTACAAATATTTAGGAAAGGCATCATTTTAGTATCTAAAAGATTGTAAGGCTTTCCTTTATATTTTTTGTATTATCTCAGATCTTAACAAAATCCGTTATCGGTTTGTAATTGATGTTATCTATTTTCATAGATTTTGGAGGAAGGTCGCGACAATTATCCCAAGCTTAGTTGATATTTCCCATCGGTTTAAACTTTAAAGGTTTCGAGGTACGGTATTCAGGGTAGTTGTTAGTCGTCCAGCTCGAGGGGTATAATCTCATGGTGGGACTTATAGTCGGCTTTCTTACATAAGTAAGTTGGAAGAGGAAGGGGTTTTAAGGCGTTTAATGATTGAATTAAGGTTTGATAGGTAATTAGGGGTTTTGAGAAACCTAACGATTATGTTTAATTAATTGGTGTAAAGCGTTAACGTTAATACCTCTGGCCGCATTAGCAGTCTTCATTTCGCATACTTTTCTGCCCTTAAGGGCATACTCCGCATTATTAAGTAGGGGTACTAAACCGCTGAACAGGTTAACATATTCCTTATCACCAACAGGTAAAAATGATTAATTTAGTTAAGGATAGATTAGAGGTTCTTTAGAACGTGTGTGTGGGCGTTAAGGTTCCTCAATGCTTTTTCTTTTAGGTTGAGAATTTCAAGAGAATTCCTTAAGTTGAGTTAAGTCGAAAAGGGTTTTTGTCAGCTTGGTAAGACCTTTTTCTAATATGTAGATCCCTCGGCTTTTAAGTTTAGCCCTTGGTTCGGATTTTATATTCTTTTGAATCTTTTTCCATATGTTAAGAGTCCAGTCGCGAAAGAGGTTACAAAAGTTTCTAAAAGCTCAGTCGCTACGGTCAAGTTCTTTACCGCCATCTTGTTTAACGATGTAGTGACCAACGTAGTTGACTAGGTGTTTTTTCGTTGAGTTTTTGTCGACATTTTGTCCCTACAGGTTTTTATTGTAGTTTTTTGTGAAAATGGATCCCAGGGAGTTAATTCCCCTTTGGGTCTTTAGGGTAGGTGCTATCTTAAGGTTTAAGCTTATTTAGGACGTGTAAGGCGAAAGACTTAATGATTTTAAGTGTAGAGACTTGGTGTTTTAGCGTAAAGTCGCGTGGAAATTTAGCGATTTGGCAACTTAGTAACTTATGTTATGATTCAACAGCTGCAAGTTACACCAGCAGCGGCCCACAGCACTAATGAAGGAAATCAGTTGGATACAGCCTGATGGCAAGCATCTGGTCCCACAGACCCCCTAGGGTTGGAGTCGTTAGAGACCCACTCGGTACACTGACAACCGGAGACTAGATATGTTGGATACACTACATATCCAAATGATCCAGTCTGGATATATCAGATCGCGCACATATTCAACATATCCTATGCCACCACGTCAACTGAAGGAACTAGATATAAGGACGTGATCATCACCACGTTAGGTAGCTTCATTAGATAGTTCTTCAGTTGTCAATCTAAGTATTCAGTCTACACATCTGAATAGCCTCAAGGCTTTTGATCATTACTTGCACGGTTGCGATATTGTTCACTCAGCATCTCTACTACCTTCTTGATAATATAAACCCTCTGATACCTTATATATACTCACGGGTATTTAATGTAATCATTACAACTTAATGTAAAGTCGCATAACATTACTATTTTATCGCGACTTAGTGTTTTCGCTTAAAATAGCGAACTTAACAATTAAGGTAATGTAAAAAATAAGGTTGGAGGTTGTTGTTGGTGGTAAAAAGCGAAGGTTGTTTGTTGTTTGGCGTGGAGAATTAGTCGTTTTTCTGTAGTAGTAACACCTATAGTAGTACTAACTTAGCCGTTTGCCAACTTATCGTTTAAGACTTTTATCGGTTAATATCAACGCTGTTTAAAAAGTATTAATAAAGATTTCTTGGTGTTTTTAATAGTGATACCGTCGTTACCTCTGGTTTTCCATAGAGATTAACATAGCCCAAAGGTCTTCCTTACGTACTGCCGTAGAGAATGACATAGTAGTAAGGGCCCTTCGCAAGAATTTTTCCTCTACTCTAACCGCCATTTGACGTAGAACGTAACCGGAAAGTAGCTTTTTTTTTTTCCTTAACTTATCTGTGCTTAAACTATCAGGTAAGAATTGATTAGTGTTGGTAGACCTTAGACGTTATAACGTTGTCGATTCGATTGGTCTTTGAAGTAATACTAGTATTGCAGTTATCAGATGGTGAATATATTGTTTTAGGTTTGGAAGACCGCTAGCTGGTATGCACTGTAATTTTTATGGCCAAATGCTTGGCCCATACCCTAGAGTGAAGTGCAACGTACTGCACTCAACTTACACCCAATGCAGTAAGTCTCCATAAAGCAATACACTTGCAGTACTTTCAACTTTACTTACAGTAAAGTTGACCTACTGCACTGCATGTAATACTATTCCAACAGGCGTCAATATTGACGTTCAGACTGATAAACTAGTTTAGATTAAAGGCGGTAAAGGGTTTCTACTCAAACTTAAATAAGGGCATCTCTGGTTTCATCTTTAAAGGCCAAAAGCAGTGATATTAAACCTGACGGAGTCGGAACTTCGTTAACTATATTGTAGGTTTAACTATACAACGACTAATAAGCTTTACAAGGTCTTAAAAGCAGCCAATTACAAGGATATATACTTACTCATATTAAAGTTAATTAAAAGGCTATACTACTACTGCCAAATTCACTTTTAAACCCTTCTAAAGTTTGAATTTACGTTAAAAAAATCTAAACTTTAATCTCAAGGTTTTCAAAAACATGTTTTAGACAGAAAACCAGTACTTTATATTATAGACTCTATTACAGCTTTTTATAGCACCAAGTTCCTTAAAACTATTACGACAAAAAAAAAGTAAAAATCATTACGTACTTTATAATTTAAAACGTACCTTAGGTCACTAAAAGTACTAGTTCACAATACTAATACTAACTTTACTACAATGAAGTTTCAAGCTCATATTAAATCAATAGGGATCCAATATCAATAAGTTATTATTAAAGCCTACTGGGATATTATAAAAGTCGAAAGAGCTTACTTTTTTTTACAAAAAGCTTATAATATAATTACTATCGGTAGGTCTAAAGCCTAGAACATTCACGTAAACATAAGGTCTTTGAAGAGTAATCAAGAATGATTGGAAGTTGTAGTATAAAATAAAGATGAAGATATTGAGAAGAAGTATCCAGAGGTATTCGTTATAGGTGAGGGCTTATAAACTCTCGCCCAGAGTGTACCACTCTGGAATACCTGCTTCTAAACCGCTCCATGCATGAGAATATAATCTGCAGCGTGTTATGTTATCATATACTCTATAAGAGTATAGCCTATAACATGATACGTGATCATATACTCCGCAAAAGTACAGCCTGTAACATGACACGTAATCGTGTCATGATTTAGAAATATACCTTGCAACGTAATGTACTGCTACCTAAATATACTATCTATAAAGATATATAATAATATCCACAATTACCCTAGAAACTGAAAGCTTTATAAACTAAAAGACATAGCTTTAAATAGCGGTAAATAACCTTAATAATAATATTAACTCAAATAGTCTTATACCAACTTTATTAGTATTCAAAATTTACCTTCGTATGACGATTAAATCACCACTATCGCTAAATACTTAAAAGCGCGCTATAGCATATAGAAAAGCCCTGGAAAAACCTAAAAAAGGAATTGGCACGCCGCTATATTAATATTACCCTTAATACTAGGAACAAACTGTTAACAATAAACGCTTTATCACTAACTTCTTAAAGTAAAGTCCTTACGTAACGAAAACTAGGTAAATATGATAAGCTGTATAAAATTCTAAGTATTACCAACACAAAAGTAGTGGTTAAAACTACTAAAGGCCTTATTAATTTTCGAATTATAAAGGTTAAGCTGTATAATAAACTTCCCAAGTTTAATAAAGATCCTGATGTCGATAACTATTAACCCGAATAAATTAAATAATGTAATCCCTTTTAGTCGATCATTAATAAGATAATAAAACTTCAACGACATAGAAAACTACTTAAAATAGAATGAATATTAAAAAGAGAACGGTAAAAAGGATTACAAGCCTAATAAAGTATATATAACGACTAAGATATCCTAAAAGATTATGATAGAAACCTTACCCTTAAATTACATACCAAAGATATTATTCATACACTAAGTAAACCCTTGAAAAAACGATTAAGCAGTAATTAACGGCCTTTTTACATGAGAGTTATTTAACTTATACCATTAACGTCATTTAAAAATTGAAATGTTACTAACTTTGAGTCGAGGATAATCTACAAAGTTAAGGGCAAAACCACGGACCGACCGTACAAAAAATCACGGATAATCGTTGAAAATACGGTAATTGTTGATAAGGTTTTAGACTTTGCAACGTTGTCGATTCGATTGGTCGAAGTAATAGTATTATTGCATAGTCAAGTGGTGAATGTATTGTTCTAGGTTTGGTAGACTGCTAGCCGGTCTGCATTGTAATTTGTACGGCTAATTGCTTAGCCCGTGCCTTAGAGTGAAGTGTAGCATACTGCACTCAACTTACACCTAATGCAGGAAGTCTCTACAAAGAAATACACTTAATTTGCAGTTGAGTATAGTCAACTTTACTACAAGTAAAGTTGACCTACTGCATTACATGTAATATTATTCCAACACTAGTAGCTTTTTAGTTTGTGTGCACACGTTAGTGTAGCTAACCAATTTTTTTCCAGTTACCACTAAACTACCTCCTCGTCAACTAGCCAAACCCCTGTTACAAGCTAGTACCTAACTAGTATTACTAGGGATCCAACCTTAGTAGTTCTACACGCACCTGCGATGCTCTAAAGCAGGGAGAAAGCCGCTGGAGACACGTTTCCACACGTTACGTGACTGGAGAGGGGGGGGGAGTTACACCATCTTAGCTCTATAGCCGCTCCCTAACATGGACTTTTTCCCCCCTTTTTCATCAAGGTTTATAGATAAAATCCGATTACCTCGAACGATAGCTCCGGTTTTAGTCCTTTTATATATAAACCTCAATCTTTTTCCGATAGTGTTTTAGCTGTTTTTAGTGGTTACAGCCTAAGGCTATATCTTTATCCTTTGACTCATCGAATCTAAACCCTTAGTTCCTAAAAAAAATTCCTTAACGCGCGTGTTAAAAAGCAGTTTTAAAACGCCTTAATAGCCTAATACGATTATCTTATGGCTTAATACGAACGTTTTACCGATATTTTACGTATAAAACTTATTGAATAGGATTAAACCGTTCGGAAGTACGTTTTACACCTGAAATAATATAATAACGACACGCTAAACGTTTCAATAAATATGATCCGACAATTCGAAATTGCCGACACGCCTATGTCTTTGGGTCGACTTCCCCCTTAGGAGGTTTCCCCTATGTACGCCACTAATGACATTACCGTTATACCATTTTTTACTGGAGACCGTGTTAGCTTCTTAAACAACAACGACTTGAACTTTTTTTAACTCCAACTACGATACTGAAGCCCCTTTTAATGGGAGTCAACGGCTTAAACGCAAGCGTTTTAACTAACCAGTTAAATTTCCAGTATTAAATTACAATTCCTCATATAAAAGGCTACTATAATACGTAAATTGCATCGGAACCGGAAATTTATTAGTATAACAAAAGATTAATTTTATGTTATTTTCCGATAATTGAAAGGCTTTACAAAGATCATTATAAAAAGTTACTATACTAACGGAGGCAACGGCGATATTAACAACTCTGACGCCTTTATAGCTATACTTCGCACCTACTATTATGATCCTAACGCGGTTAACGTAGCTATTACTCGACTTACGAATATAAAGAAAGGAGCTCGTAAACGATTTCACGTTTTCTTTAACGTTTGAAAAGCCTTACTTGCGGAAGTTGGATGCATAATCTAAAAATCCGCCACTAAACTCACCATTTTAAAAGGAGCTATTAATAATATACTTGCCAATATGTTACTCCCCTCGACATGCCCGCGGACTATAATAAATAAGTCACCCATATTCAACTTATTAACAAACGCCTTTATAATCTTTTATAATAATCACAATAAATACCCATGAGTATATAGAAAGTATCAGAGGGTTTATGTTATCAAGAAGGTAGCAGAGGTGCTGAGTGAACAATATCGAAACCATATAAGTAATGATCAAAAGACGTGAGACTATTCAGAATATACTGAGACTGAATACTTAGACTGACAACTGAAGAACTATGAAGGAAATACTATCTGTGTGGTGATAACCGTGTCCTTATATATCCATACCTTTATACCATCTTCAGTACTGGATAGCTTAGATAGCAACATATCCAACATATTCTATGCGTCCGTGCGTTAACCCTAACCCTGGATTGCTAACATAAGAGATGTTCCCCGCTTGATATGTTGGACATCAGGCTCTTAATGGCGTAGCCAACCGCTGGCCTATTTCATTGCCTGCAGTTGGTCCTTGAGTCATAACATCTTTATACTCATTACGGTGGTACTATTACTATTACTATTAGGGGTGTCTTCCGTAATGGAAATAACGGCGACGATAAGCCTGTTCGAGATAACTAGGGCGATGTTATTATAACTGACGTAAACGCTTTTCAAGCCGCTTTTAAACGGTATGTTGCTTAGGTTAACCACTCGGAGCTTTCCTACCGTAAAGACCTCGGGCTATACTTATGTTACGAAGCGGACGGCTACCGTATCCGTACTTACTTATAAAACTCACTGTAACACTCGAGCGGATTAAACGTTAAGGTTGTTATAAGAATTTATTTTACTTTGCCGAGGATCTTATCAACTTCAAGGAGTGGAAAGCGTAACTTCTACATACAATCACGTATAAAAGTTAGCAAAACGTTAATTCGACTCAATAACTTCGTCCCAACTTTTAAACAGCTATTTATTTATAATAAATTTATTTTATAATTTTATTCGTTTTATTTATGCTTTAATAGACATGAGTTGTAAATGTTATAACGTTATGAATAAATAGTTTACCGATCGTTTAAAGTTACTGTACTTTCTTATTCTTTTACAATAACTCAGCAAAATCACATACTACGCATCTAGTTCTTTCCTACAACTTATTTCCTTTTTAACCTTTTTAAAAATCAATCTAGATAAATACCATTACCAGATATAAGCCTATATCGTTCCCATTTTATAATACGAAGTTATTTTAGACAAACTTTGAATGAAATACTAGCAAGTTACTTACGACGTTACGAAATATATCTTACTCTTAAAATGAGCTGATAACTATTGCGTTTAAAAGCGGGAATTCGCGCCCGTTTAAAAAACACCGAAAGGGGTCGACGCCGTTATATTCCACGCCATCTTACGACCATCTCATAAAAACCAAGCCGTTATTACGCAGTTAGCCACCGTTTCCCTCGAAAATATTAATAAAATACTCGCCTCAAAACCACTTATTTTCGTTTATGACAAACTCCCCGCCGACTTTAAAGGATTCGCCCCCTTATTAGATAAAACCCTTAACGACGAAGTGCTCCCTCACCGTTTTGAAACGAATTATAAAATTATCCTTCATACCGATAATCAGGGCTAACCTTTAAAAATCCTATAAGGTCTTTTATGCAACATATAACGTAAGAAGCTCTTTATATTAAGTAAAACGTTAACCGAGCTATTTAATTAAGGATATATTCGAATAAACAGCTTTTCGGCGGGCTCCCTAATACTTTTTTTCAAGAAACCGGAAGGAAAATTATAATTTTATATGAACTATCGTCGGCTTAATACTATTACGAAGGTAAATTAGTACCCGTTTCTCTTTATATAAAAACCGTTTACGAAAATTTTGGAAGAAAAATAAGTTACCAAGTTAAATGTTAAAACCGTTTTTTATAAACTCTGTATTAAAAAAGGAAACGAATAAAAAACTGTATTTTGTATATGTTTTTAACTTTTCGAGTAGTTTATCACCCTCTTTTGCCTTTTAAGCACCTTTATTACCTTTTAATGGTATATAAATAATTCGTTACGCCCTTTTTTTCGATATTTTTTATTTCGTTTACTTTAACAATCCCCTCGTTTACTTTAAAAGTACTTTCGATAACTGTATAACTAAGGTTAAGTAAATATTTAACGCCTTAAGTATCGCGGGACTTAACCTAGATATTTTCAATGCGAATTCGGTATTTGAAAAACCAAATACCTATGATTCATTATCTAAATTGACGTTGGTGTACGTATAAATCTAGAAAAACTACGCGTTATCCGGGAATAGACGGCTTTTACGACAGTTTTAAAAATACAAAAAAAAATTGATTTCGAAATTTTTTACCGATATTTCATTTACAATTATTCGACGATTATCGGACCATTACTTCGGCTAACCCGTAAAAGTACCCTATTTCGTTAGGTGTTTAATGAAAAGACTGTTTTCGAACGATTTAAGCTTAGCTTTCTCGTTTAATAGAATCCTAACCGCGATACCTTTTTCGAAACCGACTATTCTGATTAGGCCTTAAGAGGCTGCCTTTTCCAACGCGACGACTATAGTAACCTACGTCTAATAGCATATTACTCCCGTTGCCTGTTTTCTGCTAAATGTAACTATCTAATCCGCAACAAGGAATTGCTCGGAATTATAAACTATTTAAAAGCATAGAACGCGGAGCTTCGAGGCAAGATATACCTATTTACGATTCTAACGGACCATAATAACTTAAATTACTTTATAATTACATAACGACTTTTCAAACGAAAGGTCGGCTAATTTAAACATCTTTCGTAATTTGGTTTTCGAATGGTATATAATAGAGTAACAAATTATACAATACCCAATACATTGTTACGATAAAACTAATATATTCTTAAAATCTTTTTAAATACACGTTACCTAGGCCTAAAACTTTAATTATTACGTCCAGAATAATTTACTTCCGAGCTGCTTTTACGTATATGAGTTTTTCGGCTAATCATCACTAGCGAATTAATTTCGAAAAGCCGTAAACATTTTACTTACGTTGATCTTTAAAGATATTAAAACACCACTATTATATACGATATTATTTACCCTGGACAAGTACGTACGGTACGTATAGACAACTAGAATTTACTAAAAGATATCCATATTAACGATAACCACACATTAAAGGTTTCGATTTCAAAATATTTAGTAAATAACAATGGAGTTTTACAGTTTCGCGACCGTATTTAAGTACTTGTTTACTAGTTGCTTATTACAGCGTTAATTTAAATTACCTACGATTTACTTTTTACTAGCCACCTAGGCCACGACGTTATTATAGTTATTCTTTTTAAAATGTATTTTTAACTTGACCTACATCGTATGGTCCTCCTTTTTTTACCGTAACTACGATATTTGTAAACGTTCAAACTATTGGAGACACTATCGGAAATGACCTTTTAAACCTCTCACGGTTTCCGAACAGCTTTGAAACAAACTTTTTATCGATTTTATAGTTAAATTACCTTAGGAATACGTTAATGACCCACATTAACTTATAGTTATTACGAATCGTTTAAATGAAGTCGTTACCCTTAAGGTTATATTTATTATAAACGCTAAAACTTATACGAAATGGTTTTTAAATTGCTATTAACGACTTTATAGGTTACCGCGTACGTTGGTTAATGACTGGAGTTTAAATTAAACCAGTAGATTTTAAAAACTACTTTACAACTTAATTGGAATAGTGTAACGCCTAAGTATTACTTTTTATCCCGAAACTGACGGCGTAACCAAACGCATAAATTAAAAATTCTTTACGTACTTAAGTTTTTTAGTCGTTTACATTTAACTCGACTAAAGCCATTTATTACCTGGCTATTAACTGATACTAAATAATAAGGATACAATTATTATGAATATTAACCCGTTTTTTATAACCTATAATTATTAAGTCGATCTTATACAACCGGTATAATTTTTATTTGTTCCGGTTACAATATTACACCTAAGGGTTCAAAACTTCATTCATCGGATCCGCGAAGTTACAAAATTCGTATAAGCTATAATAGCATTTACTTCATAACGTATAAAAAAGCCGCTAATAAATAACGCTTTCCTTTAAAACGTTTTCGAGTTGGTAACGACGTTTTACTTTTCCTTGAAAACAATAAACCAAACGAATTTTTAAAAAAGTTAAACCAATTTTACAATAATAACCGAGTAACGGGTATAATCGACTTTTACGTTGTTAAATTTAATATACCAGGCGGAAAGTATTCCAAATTTCATATAAATTAACTTATACGAAGCGTTTCGGATTCGCTTTTAATCCAGTAAACTCGAGACTTTTAACCGTAAGTTATAGTTATTAAAAATGAGGACGACGAGGTAAAACCGAAATATCAAGTCGAAAGTATACTATAGGCCCGTAACAAACCTTAAGTCGGACGTATTCGACTTTATAATTAACTGAAACGATAGGTTTTAGTTAAATAGGTAGGTTATATATACCTAACGTAAAAGCCGCTTTTAAACTTTTCCATTACCGTAGCATTTAATACTTCGAATCGCGTTATAAACCAGCTAAACATAATGATAAGCCCTTACGCCCAGTCCGAAAGAGGGCCTAATTTTACATTTTACTTTACGAAATAAAGAAATATAAAATCTGCTAATGAGCGGGTACCAGAAAACGTATTAATTTTAACAAAAATGAAAAACGAACGACTATGACCGGATTTACTTAAGCATATCTTCGAAATAATGGTTTAAATTCTTGCCTAACAGTTTCTTACCTATCTTAATCAACTAGTTAAATTTGATATCTACATAACCTATCTTAATATTAATACGTTCCAAAACCTTAATAAGCTTTTATCTTGTTTATAATAACGCTTTTTTACTAATTTTTAGCCGCGTCCCCCACGTTTTCATCTTGTAACGAGAAACTTATTTAAATACTACGTTTCTCATTCATTAGCTATACGGCCCGAAAGCCCTTAAAATGTATGGGAATAATGTGGATAAAATCTGCCCCACTTCGGGTGTCGACCTTATGTTACGTAAAGAGACGTACTTTTATAGCTTTCTTCAAGACGATAACCTAGGTTTACACGTTTTTTAATCGCTCGTTAACACCTACAAAACGGCTTATAAAAACGTGAACTTACCTTTATTTTAAAAATCGAACGCTAAATACGTTTTAAACAACTTTTCAACGGCCTTATTTATATCAGGATTTGGATCTAACGGCGTACAAGTATAACCAAAATTGCGGCTTGTAGCTCTAACGAAACAAAAGCGATACTGGGCGCCAGTATTTAGCTGTTTATTAGCAGCTTACTCGTGGTTATTGGGATCACTTACCCTTGGTTTTTTTGGAAGAATTTCCTAGAGTTATACGCCATTCTGTAAATTCACTCGAAATACGTTTGTTCTCGAGTTTTATCGGGGTACATGTCGATAGCTTGTAACTTAGGGAACTTCATATTCGTTAGTAAGGACCAAGCAACTTCAAAGTATGTAACTCACATTTCTAATAATATTATCTACTTTAGTATCGAGTTGGGGATTTATCGTGACGATATAAAGAGCTGTAAAGCTGAAAATATGATGATGACAGGGACTATAAGGCTAAAAGTACTGACACTACACGAAAAAGTTACAGGTTAAAAAACGAAAAAAGCTTTTATTTTTGAATCTAAAAGTCTAAGGACTATTCATAAGGTAGCGCTATGGCACCTTCTACATGACGTTCTACCTAGCACGGCCTAATACCTTCTATACGGAACCACAATGTTTTAAAAGACGTGTTTTCTCTCCTTATACTTACGGCGCCATACAAACCAAAAAAAAAAACAGAAAAGGAAAAGGGGGGAGGTATTTTTAGGGGTGATATTACAGGCTGGTACCTGACTAGTATTACTAGGGATCCAACACTGGTAATTCTACACACTCCTATAATGCTCTAAAATAAGTAGGAAGCCGCTTGGAGATACGCTTCCACACGTCACGTGACTGGGGGTAAGGGGGGTTGCACTATCTTATCTCCATAGCCGCTCCCTAGTAAGGTCTTCTCTTTCCCTTCTTCATTGAAGTTTATAAACAGAATTTGATCACCTCGAGCGATAGCTCCGGTTTTAGTCCCTTTATACTCCTATCAATTACAGTTAACTTTTATGTTGAATTATACCTAATTGTTTGTAAATTAACCACATTTAACCTTAATTGTTCCACCACTATAAGGTTCGAGTTTATCAATTCCCACAAAAAATTTTTCCGTTACAGTCTTTTTCAAGCTTTTAGTTCAACTGTGCCACTTAAACAGATCACCATTATCAATCCCCTAACAGTCTTCCGGTCTACCAGCACATTTCTATCCGCCGTTACATAATTTAGGCTTCTTAGGAAGCCTATTAACGTAGCCCTTAATATATATAGTTAGCTTATTACTATCTATAAACCTTTCCAAGGCCTTATTTAACACTGATTTCGTCATGGTATTTGCGGGATTATCTTTTCCATCGATCCATCAAAACTCCTTAATCTTTCTCCCTTTGTAAGCCTTACAGAGTGCTATTACGTCAATTATTAGGCGTTTTTCGCTAGTGGTTCCGATCTTCGAAAGATATTCGAAAAGGCTCCTTAAGTCGGTATATATTATCACCGGGATAAGGGAAATATTTAACTGCCTGATAATAATGTTAAAGGTCTCATATGGTATTATGCTTACGTTAAAACCCGTTATTATACTATATACTTTCAATATCAATACGTTTCATATAATAATCCTATATTTAACGAAGCTTTAGTATATCAGGTTACCAATAATACTAAACTGTTGTTTCTATTTGTTTTCGTTAAAGAAGTTTATTAGAAAACCTATTTGTAAAGATAAATTGATATTGTTTGGAAAGGATCTGTCTGTAAAGATTATTAACTTGGTTTTTAATAAGTCGATCAAAATCATATTGATTCCGCGGTCCAAGTTTCGCATTGGCTATTCGAACCTTTTAATTAACCTATTAAAGTTCTTATGCGTTGGTTTTTATACTTATACGGCAATAAAAAGGGTATAAAAGGCTTCCGGTTAGCATAAAGTAACAATATAACTGTCTCTAATACGCTGTTACAAGTACCGTTAAGCTCTGGACTCGTCAATTTTATTGATTGTAGTCAAAATAACGCCCTAACCCTTTTAGAGAAAGCTAAAGCCGGTATAAACATTAATCATACGAATTAACAATCTATTAAAGTCAAGTTAACTATCTTCTGTCAACATCTTTACCAGCTTGCAATTTCAGAACTTAAAGTCCTCAATCGCCTGCTATTCTAATGTTACAAAGTCAGTCATTCCAACGAAAAGGGTATCATTAATTTACATACCTACTACGTCAAAATGCTTTTCTTACATTACCAGTAAATACGGATCGTATATTAAATACTTTATTGCTAACCGTAATTCAAAGTTCAATTAATAAGTTAGGAACCAATAAACGCGTATTTCAGACAATCTATATAATGGTTTAATACATCGTATTACTAGGTCTAAAAGGTAAAAAATACGTAGTTTCTGTAACAATTTCAATAGTATGATCCGCTATAAATCCGATATTAACTATATATAAATTACGTTATATTACAACTATTCAATGTAAACTTACCTTTGGTTTTAACTAACAAACTTATTACGAAAGTAACTACTAAACATTAAATGGTCTTTTAAATAGTAAGAGACTACGTAAGTATCTAGTTTTTGCCTTTATTACCATATTCCTAAGAGATTAAGCATATTTTTTCGTACGGTTACCCCATGGTCCTTCTCTTAACCTTGAGAATAATTTTCTACTTAAGAATCATAACAGTTGGGTTTTAGGAGTTAAAATCGGTTTTCTATACGAATTATATAACCCCTCGAATTACCAAGCGGTTAATCGCAACCTTATCGTTTTCCTTAACAGGTTTCCCGAAGGTTTTAATTATCCCTTATATTTAAAAGTTTAATGTCAAGTCTTCGTTATCTTTTTCTTTCCTATTTACCTAGATAATATTATAGATACGGCCCGGTGTATATTCCTTTTCTTTAACGTTTTTCTTTTTTGAAGATCGTCCTCACCGGAGACTTTTCATCGGCTTATCGATAACGGGTAAAGGAGATTCGTATTAACTTGGTAGTTTAACTTAAAGGTTCTTTATGATTCATAGCACTAATATAAGTCTTAACCTAGATAATTCTAAAAGATACAAAACCGTTAGCAATTTAAATAATTACTTTGGAGTTCTCAATACTTAATATCTTATACAGGCCCTCCTATTTACCCGGCTCTCATTACATGAAGAATTTACTTTGTAACGGTAAATTAAGTACGTAGATTGTTATAGGGCCGTTTTTAGTATTAAGGGCTTTATTTATTTGGCGGCCTACTGATTTTCTTTGCAATTATCTTAAAGCTTTACTATAAACCGAAATACTTTTCTAAGTAATTACCGATGGTGGAGATTTACTTGTCAGGCGTAGGTATGCTCCTAAAACTAAAAACGTTGTAACTAAATCATTAGAGCCTAAAGTATTGTTTAGGCCTTTTACTTCCATATATAGGCGTTTCTCCGGATCCGTAAAACTTTTAATTTCTAAATTAAAGATATTATACGATTGATGAAGTAAAATGTATTCCCTTTTAATCTTCAAAATACTTCAGTAGATTTTTATAGGTATTTAGTTACACTTGATACCCATTATTTCAATATCTTTTTAAAAATTTACCGCGGTAAAGTTGGTACTAGTATCGTAAACGACGACGTTAAGTGAACCTAGGTACGTGTTAATCCATAGTATTTTTAACGTTTCCTACATATTCTTTGCCAAAAGTAACTTTAGAAACTTAATCTTATGAAAAAAGGTTGCGGAATCAACAACATAAAGGATAAGCTTATTATCCAAGTAAAACATATCGACGAAGAATTCGTAATTTAAATCCTTATCGTATTTTAATATAAACTTAAATCTTTAAGGGGCTTAGGCATATGTTTGATAGTGGTAGTAAAGTCTTTTAATAACTTTCAGGGCGAAGTATTCCATATCATTATATCCTATGGAATTTAGGACTTTATATAGCCTATTAACAACTAAATAGTTAAAATGCCAGTATAGTTAACGTATCTCCGGCTCCGTTGAGTTTAATAATACTACTTCTAGGTCTTAAATATTAAAAATAAATACCCTTATTTAAGGGTAAGCAAAAACCTTTAGTTGTTTTTAACTAGCTCGTTTGAGTTAACGTTAACTTCAACGCCGAAAGTCTTTATATCCTTCAAATAAAAAAGGAAAGAGGTAAAAAACATAAGGATATAAAACGTAATTACTTTTACAACAGTTTAAATTACTCTTATCTCTAGTAACGATAATTAATCGCCTAGTTTAAAGCTAATTTTAGCCTTGTTAGTATTGTAACAATTAATTTTAGAAATTGTAATACTTTTTTCTCGTAGCGCCACATATTGTGAATAGCCACCTGTGAAGTACCTTATTTCTTTGATATTTAATATAATATCTTAAAACGTGTAATCCGTATAACAATTGCGAAAATTAAAAGTTCATAAGGGGATAGGGGCTTGGTTAGAGTAAAGGTAAGGGTTTTTACCACTCAAACGGTATAAGAAGGCATGGTTGACTAGTTACTAAATCGTATTGAGAATAGTATCTTCGTACCATTTAATCTACCTAAAGGTATTAGCGCTATTGATTAGTTCGTAGCCCTCGAAATCTGCGATTCAATCTAATTAGTTCTACTTAGAAACAATAGGGTATTGGGCGTAATATATTTTCTTTTTGTTATTATGCTTGTTGGGAGGGTGTCGAGTTAACCAGTAGCCAAACTTACCACAAATTCAACATCTCTTATCACTATTATGACGATAGTACTTACGGTTAATAGATCCGCTTAAATATTGGTCTTATTAGCGTTAATGTAGTTATTATCTCCAGTTTAAAGCCGAGGTCAATAGGTTAAACCTTAGACGTTATGGATGCACGTACTTGCAATTGATGTAGTTAACTACCGCAAAGTCTTCCTAATTTACATGAGAGAAATTGCCAGTTTAAGAGTATATACCAAGCGAGTTTGATGTACGCGTTATCACGGTTGCAAACAAGGAACGCAATTGACTAAAAAAGCCTTTGCATGTGATATTTAGGCGTTATAAGGTGTATTTAAACTTGTTAACACCTGTGAATATTATTCGTACCTGCTCGCGTAATATGGATTCCCTAACGTGTGCTTTCCCCATTGCTTTTAAACATAGCATTAACTTGTTAATCATATGGTTAAATATATCCATCGGTATTTCCTCTTCTTTTTTCTTAGCTATTATCGTTATTCACCTAGTAGTAGCACAATCCGTATGATATTACGTAAATTAGACGTTGTATTCGAAGTAGCCTTTTATACTATCGTAAACTTCATGAAACGTAATTACTTAAATCAGGAAGTTTAGGTAATAGTCTTTGGCGTACCCTGTAAGGATTCCGGAAAATAGTAAGTAAAAATTAGAAGAAGAAACCTTCATATACTTACAGATATTTAGAAAGGGCATTATTTTTTTATTGAAGAGGTTATAGAGCTTTCCTTTATATTTTTATATATCGTCCCAAATGTTGGCGAAGTCCGTAAAAAGTTTGTAGTTAATATTAACCATTTTAATAGGTCTTAAGAGAAAGTTACAATAATTATCCCAGCTTTAAATTGTATTTCCTTGTAATTTAAACCTTAAAGCTTTTGAGATACGGTATTAAGGGTAATTTCCAATCGTTTAATACGAGGGGTAAAGTTCTGTAATAGGACATGTAGTAGGCTTTCGTGCGTAGGCAAATTTAAAAAGGAAAGGTTTTTAAGAGGCTTGGCGGTTAAATTACTAAGCGGCGATAGATACCGGATAATTTTGGGAGGTCTGACGATTTTGATTCATTGATTTATGTAGAACGCCGACATCAATACCTTTGGTCGCGTTGGAGGCTGTTATTTTATATACCCTGCCATCACTAAGGGCGTACTCTGTGCTGTCACATAGATGTATCAAATTACCGAATAGGTTAACAGGTTTATCATCGTTAACGCATAAAAAAGCTTAATTTAACTAAAGAAGGTAAAAAAGGTCCCCTGAATCGCGTATAAAGGCGGTAAAGTTCCTCAATGCCCTTTCCTTTAGGCTGTAGGTTTTAAGGGTATTCTTCAAGCTAAGCCAAGTTTAAAAAAAACTTTTGTTAGTATTATAGCGCCTTTTACGTAAACGTAAATCCCTTGTTGTTTTAATTTAGACTTAAGCTTAGACTTAAACCCTTTTTGGATTACTTTTTATATATTAATTGTCCAATCGTTGAAGAATTTACGATATTTAATAAAAACACTGTTAGGGTCGAAGTTATTATTATTATATTTGACGGTAAAGTATCTAATAAAGTGGTAAGGTATTTTTCCGTTGATATTTTGTTAAATATCCAACGCCTAAAGGTCGTCTTCGTAAAACTTGGTAAAAGTAATTTTGAACTCCTTAATTGCTTCTTTTTTGGTGGAGTTAGTAATTTCTTTTAAGTGGGCGTTTATAGTAGATATATTGAGGTTCTGGCCTGTGTAGAACTTATAGGGTTTATGGGGCGAGGGACTTGATAATCTTAGGCGTAAAGACTTGATGTTTTGGCGTAAAGTTGCGTGTAAACTTAGTGATTTAGCGTAGAGTCGTATGATGTAGCTTTTGCGGCACGACTTGACGTTTTCGCTAAGAGTAGCGAACTTAACAATTAAATTAGCGTGGGGGAGTAAAAAGAGTAAAATAGGGTTAAAAGTTTTGGTATAAAGGGTAAGGTTGGACGTCGTTTGTTATTGTAGGTTATTTAGCGTAGTGACTCAGTCGTTTTTCTATAGTAATAGCACCCGTAGTAGTACTAACTTAGCCGTTTGCCAACTTGCCAAAATTTGAGACTTTTAACAATTAATCTCAACATTTTTCTTTAAAAAGGAACCGTGAATATTTTTTGGTGTTTTTAATAGCGATATCATCTCCAACTTTCAGATTGTTGTTAGAGACTAACGTAACCTAAAAGTATTTTCTGTTTTACTGCCGTTGGAGATTAATGTAGAACTAACAGAGGCCTTTCGTAAGAATCTTTGTTTTACCCTAGCCGCCGTTATTAATGTAGAGCGTAACCAGAAAGTAGCTTCTTCTTCTACTTAGCTGATTTGTACTTAATATAATGAACACTTATTAGTATTAGTAGGACTTTGGACTTTACAACGTTATCGATTCGATTGGTCGAAGTAACATTAGTATTACGTGGTTAAGTAGTGAATGTATTGTTTTAGGTTTGACAGACAGCTAACTGGTCTGCATTGTAATTTATATGGCCTATTGCTTGGCCCATGCTCTAGAGTGAAGTGTAGTATATTGCACTTGACCTACACCCAATGTAGTAAGTTTCCACAAAGCTATACACTCAACTTGCAGTTTAGTATAGTCAAATTTACTACAAGTAAAGTTGACCTACTGTATTTCAAGTAATACTATTCCAATAGTAATAAAACTAAAACATCAAATCTATACTTAATCGCCTATAATTCAGAGAATCAATTAATTTTCAATTATTGTAATTACTTCTAGTTTAATGACTAATGTAAACGATTAATTTACACTTAACTAGTACATAAAGTAAGCATATACGAAATCTGCCACCAATCTTTAGCGGATTATCCTGTTAAAACTACTAAAAAAACGAAAAAATAAGTTTTTAACCGGTATGGTAATATGTTATATCAAACCTTTATATGATTTAACCGAAATAGACGTCTATTAGTTTCTAACGTATTAAAAACACTTTAAAAATAAGCTAGGTGTAAAGACTTTAACGCTTAACTTATGTTTGTTAATTGCGGAAAATAAAGACTTCGATATCGTAAGTATATAAACTAACGATCCTATTTTTCTCGAAAATACTGGGTTTATATTAGCGAAACAACATGATATTGAAAATTTATGCTTTTAAAAGTGAAATTAATCGAAATATTTATTGAATATATATAACTTAACTTTAATAGATTGTTAATCCGTATTTATAATATTAGAGCTAAAAACAATACTTATATTAGTCTACGTTAAAGGAGAAAAGCCACAAGCCTAATGACTATTGACAAGACCAACGAAATAAAATTAGAAAAATACCTGAAACAAAAGGCCTATACGGGTGATATCGCCACGTTATACCAACCGAAAGCATCGTACAACCTATTAATTGCAATATAGATACAAAATCTACAAAACGAAAATTTTAAAAGGTTAAATGATTTTTTTTAGTTATAATTATACCATATAAAAATTAATATAGTTTTGGTAAACCCGATGAAGGCGAAGTTAATAATCTTTATAAATGGGTTGTTTACCAATAATACTAACCTTATATCACAAATCATGTTTCTTATAATACTTGTGAACGAGAAAAGGGTTAAAATGTAATTGACAATCACCGTAAGCTTAGTACATTATATATTCATCAAATATAAGCGTATAATAAGAAACGTATTAGCTTTAGAAGTGTACGGTATAATAACAGGATTTAATATTGGTGTAAAAACTAAAATTGACTCCAATATTTATAATAATGTATACAAACTCCCGAAACCTTTATAAGTACTTATTAAAGCTAGGTATAACTAATGAATTTTTTCAATAATAAACGTAATAGCTTTAAAGGAGGCATACGAAGCCCAGAAAATGGATAAATTCTGGTAAATTAACGATAAAGATAACCTTACTAATATTATAACTAAAGCTACACCTAATAACGCCCTGAAAAGGTATGTAAGTAATAATATGTTAACTGTACGAATCAAAGGTTACGTAGACCGCCCAGCACGTAACGTAGAGGAACAGGGTTACCCCAACAAACTTAAAGACTGCTAGGGTAGTAATATTAATAGCAATGGTAGTAAAGGTAGTGATAACAATAAGTAAAATTACTGGCAAAAGGTACGTAAGTGGTGGAATACATAATACGTATAGGTCTGTGGCAAAAAACCTATACACGGGAGTTAAGGAACGGAAGGCTCGGAAAAATGGAACAAAGGACTGTAATTGATGTCAATTTAGTATAAATTGATCGGAATTGACAGGGGTCTAGCTTGTTAATCGAGATGGGATTTCAGAGGTTGCCACCAATTGATGGCAGGCTACGCTGGCGTGCAGGCACAAAATAAAAAGCCGCCAGTATTGGAATAGCAGTAAAATGCAGTAAAGTCAAGTCAACTAAACTGTTAGTTTAATTGATTGTACTGACTGCAAATTGGCTGCAGTTTATGGGACTGACTGCAAATGCAGCGCAGTAGGTACCCACTTCAAAGTGGAGCACAGACCAAAGCATTTGGCCATACAAATTAGTGTGCAGACCGGCCAGCGGTCTGCCAAACTTAGAACTTACAACTCAACCACAACCAATTTCAATGCAGCACCAGTTACTTCGACTACAGTGATTCGAATCGACTACATTGCAACGATAAAGGCCTACCATCAGATCGAAAGATTGACATAATCCTTTTTAACTTATTGAGTACCAAATTGACATTTTTTATGAATAGTTACTTTATATATAACATTAACCTATCGTTACAAATAGGACGTCTTATGATAATTGTTAACGAAAATAAATTATAGTATAAATAGTTCGCTACTACCAGCAATCCAATAAATTTAAGTTGTATTGCATATAAAGTAGTTATACGAAACATATTAGTTTCCCAAGTTTACAATATCATAACTAGCTTTAATATAGGTATAATTATATAAAAGACCCTTAATATCGTTAATAAATAGTTAAAGATTCTACTTATTTCAATCGTCATTTATACCGATTCACGAAACTTATTCGAGTTTTTTTTTAAAGCTTGATATAATCAACAAAAAACGCTGAATAATTAACGTAATAGCTCTCCGCAAAACCTACAAAAGCAAAAAGATTGAAGAGTTTTAATAGATTCATGACAAATATAACCTAATTCATGCTATAGCAAAAACTATACCAAATAAACCCTGAAAAGTTTATAAATAACAATAGAATGACTATACAGATCTAGGATCACATAGAAAGGTTATTTAGCAAAGCTAAATCATATAACAATGGATCATATAAGAAGTAAAAGTACCCTGACAAATGAGAAAATTGATAGGTTATTAACAATATAAACTTAGATATTTAATACGGTTAAATTGTATATATATTGAGGGATTGGAAAGAAAAAGCAATAAAGCACTTATTTTCAGAGTTACAAGTGGTGGACAATGAAACTGCTATACATATGATAGTGAATAAGGCATAGAAAAATATTTACATTACCAAACAATTGCTTTATAAAACGTATTGACACGGGTATTACCAAACCAAAAAACCGTTCATATTAAAATAACGTTCAAATATAGTGCAGTCACAATTTACTATACTAACTGTAAATTAATTGTAGTAGAGTGCCCAAATTAATGTGGGGCATGGGCCAAGCAATTGCCCATACAAAGTAGTGTGCAGACCGACTAGCGGTCTGCCAAACTTAGAAAAAACAATCCACCACCTGACCTTTGCAATACTACTGTTACTTTGACCATACTTACACCGTTGCAACGTCTAAAGTCCTATCAACAATAGCTTTATTAAATAATTGTATTCTAAATCAAATTTCACTCTTTCAATATGTTATCATGGTACATAACCTAGATGTTATATTCCTGCCATGTATTGTTTGTCCTAACCTGTGCACCCACCTTATAAATTTGGCTTAGTGTTACATATCGTATTACTGTAGGGCTGTGAGCTAAGATATAACGTGGAAATAACAAATACCCCAAATACTATATTAGGTAGGTATTGTTTTGAGTGGGGCTAGCATTTTTGGCAAGTGTAGTACACGGACCAAGTACCTGACCAGTATGCTTTCATTACCTTATGACAGGGTATCCCTTAGAGGATACACATACAAATTTTAGTACTGTGCATTGCCAAGAGCTCTGACGTCATTCCGCCGCCAGGGGCTGTTACATTAAAGTGGGTTTCGTCCCGGAGCCGTATTCAACGATGAAGTCAGCTTCCCAACACCATCTGACTCTCTACCTCTTCTAAAATCATCTCTTGCAGCTCCAGAACCCAGCAAGAATATCACTTGAATCTAATCCTGTTGGACCTTCTCTTCGTAAAATCCACAAGCACTGCTCTCAAGAGTCGGTCTGTGACTCCTCGGCCATGACATTGGCCATGACTTTCCCCTTTCAAAACGGCACATAGATCACAAAGATCGTGCTCCAACTACACACACAACACCACCATGGCTGGTCACCACCCCTCAGAACATCTCCCCCCTGATGTGGTCCCGGAGCGCAACTATGGATTTCCAAAGGAGGCCTTCGATCTCTCGCTGATCCCCGACGCCGACACCGACTTCCTCCCCAGGGAAGACCTGGAAGCCTTCATGGCTGCCCTCGCTGTCCCCGACCCGTCGCATAACCCCGAGGATTTCAACACCACCCGACTTTCCAGCCCTATCGCCCGCCACGCGAGCTTCGACTTCGCGAGACGGTCGAGTGTGGCCTTGGACAGGCCCGACGACGCACTGAAAGAGGCTCATGATGCCCAAGCCGTAGCCGCCCACGCTGCCGCTGCCACGGCCGACGTCACCGCTTCTTCGAAGCCGAACGGAAACAGCAGCGCGAGCCATCACAGAGACAGCTTATTCATCACGGCACAGAACGACTGGGCCCCCGTCCACGAGAGGGTCGCTCGCACGGGGAAAGGGGGCAAGCGCCGCAAGCGGCCACGAGCCCTTCGCCAGGGCTTTCGAACCAGAGACGAGACGCGCGAGGGATACTCTTACGGCCTGCTGAAGTGGCCTTTTCTGGTATATGTCGGCTGTTGGCTCATGGGACTGTCTGTCGCCTACATGCTCACGCGATACTACATCTGGTTGTACGAATATTTCATCAGCTGGCGAGGCCGTCGGGAAGAGCTGCGCAGGAAGATGAGAGAAACGGCCGATTACAAAGGCTGGCGAGCGGCGGCGAAAGAGCTGGATGACTTCTTTGGAAATTCGGCTTGGAAGGAGAAGGATGAGTTCGCCTACTATGATTACAAGACAGTCAGGAAGGTGTGGGACTCGTTGAAGAAGAGCCGCGAGAGGGCCGAGGCCATTGAGAAGAGGATCCGGGCAGGGAATAGCGTGGAGGAGGAAGAGAGGCTGGAGGTCGAAAAGGCCGTCGAGGCTCTCAGGGCACTCTTAGCGGCCTGTGTGAAGAACAACTTTGTGGGTGTGGAGAACCCACGGCTGTATTCGCAGACGTACTACGGCACCAAGAACCTGGTGCAAAACCACGTTGATGAAGGTATGCTGTGCACTACTGCCAAAGTTACCAAAGGCAGATAGATGCTGACTAGGAATAGTGGAGAAGAGCCTTGAATTCATCCTGCAGACGAAGCAGATGGCACCGGATGAAAAGCGCGACCTCTTCAAGACGCTATACGGCAACTATGGTCGAACAGCGCTTTGTCTGTCTGGCGGTGCAACGTTTGCATACTACCACTACGGTGTCTGCAAGGCTCTTCTCGAAGAAGACCTGCTACCCGAAGTGATCACTGGCACCAGTGGAGGCGCCCTGGTAGCCGCACTCATCGCCACGCGAACCAACGAAGAGCTGAAGAAATGTCTAACGCCGGCTTTGGCTTACAAGATCACTGCCTGCTCCGACCCATTCCTGGTGTGGACCAGACGATGGTATACCACCGGCGCGCGCTTCGACAGCGTGGACTGGGCCAAGAAAAGCGCTTGGTTCACGCACGGGTCCATGACCTTCCGCGAAGCTTACGAGCGCACCGGGCGCATCCTCAACGTCTCGTGCGTGCCGGCGGATCCACACAGCCCTACGATGCTGTGCAACTACCGCACCAGTCCAGACTGTGTTGTCTGGTCCGCAGTACTGGCTTCCGCAGCCGTGCCGGGCATATTGAATCCGGTGGTGCTAATGATGAAACAGCGTGACGGCATGCTCGTTCCCTACTCCTTTGGCCACAAGTGGAAGGACGGCAGTCTACGCACCGATATTCCCGTCAAGGCTCTCAACCTGTACTTCAACGTCAACTTCACCATCGTGTCGCAGGTCAACCCGCACATCAACCTGTTCTTCTTCAGCTCGCGCGGCTCCGTCGGCCAGCCGGTTACGCACCGCAAAGGACGGGGCTGGCGCGGTGGCTTCCTCGGAACGGCAGCGGAGCAGTACATCAAGCTCGACCTGACCAAATGGCTTCGGATCCTGCGGCAGCTGGAACTGCTCCCCCGCTTGCTAGGCCAGGATTGGAGCCAGATCTGGCTGCAACAGGGCTTCGGCGGGACCATCACCATCTGGCCGCGAAGCAAGCTCATGGACTTCCTGCACATCCTGACGGACCCGACGCCGGCGCGGCTGGCGCGCATGATCCACGAGGGCCAGCAGAGCGCCTTCCCGACGGTGAAGTTTGTCGCCAACAGGCTCAAGATCGAGCGGCTCGTGGAGCGCGGGCGCTGCGAAACGCGCGGCATCGACCTGCAGGGCGGCGGCGGCGGCCTCGATAGCATCTTCAGCGAGAACGATCTGCGCAGCCTGCTGCGCGGGTCGGACCACTCCTCCAAGGGGGACCTGGCGGCGGCGAGCAGCGTCACGGGCACGGAGGACGAGACGACGGCGGACGAGGCGGAGCTGGAAGGGCCGTATGGGATGCACTCGAGCATGGTGGTGGAGGCTGCGGATGACTTTGCCTCGCCGGGGGAGGAGGACGAGGCGGTGCTGGCGAGCGTTGAGAAGGAGGAAGATGGGGACGGGGAGAGTGAAGAGGACACGCTGCTGGAGCTGGTGCTTGGGAAGTCTCATCAGAGGCTGGAGGGGGGCTGATTTTCTTTGACTGGGGCTTTTTTGGATGCTTACATTGCCGGTTCAGGTGTTTACGGAGCCACATGCATGGGCTGGCTGGCTGGCTGGCTGGCTGGCTGACTGAAGCGATACAGAACTACATGCATTGTCCACAGATATACCCCGGACACCTTTGCGTCACGCAGATAGGCAGTTGGGACACCGGTTGGTGGGTGATCCTGCCAGCGGTGGTCCAAACTTGATTCTTCGCCCAGAGGCCGAATGTGCATGGAGAGGAACAAGCACTGACTGCATCGAGGGTACACCTCATCCGCCGGCAACCCAGGCGGATTCCGCGACTTACCTACCGTTGACCGACCGCGAGAATGGGTCGTGGGACGCATCCAACGTCTTCATCATCGTGCATGCAGTCCCTGATGATCCACCGCCACCGCTCCCACGGAACTCGTCCAGGGCAGAGCGAGACAGTACAGACGTTTTGCTAGGCCCCCTTCGGCGACGGCGACGGGGCTGAACCAGGCCCGACCAACGCGCATCGCATGGCATCGCAGCCAAGGCGCGTTAGATTAGAGTTCGCCCGTGACGCCCGCGCAAGGCATCGGCGGCCCGGCTCGGGTTTCTCGTGTCTGCACAACGTCATTGCGGACCGT